>CM027587.2:3813988-4413988 GCA_015852605.2 Populus deltoides | reverse complement strand
CAAACCTACTAAAAACCCTTTGATTTTTTTTTAAATGATGTTATTTTTATATGCTTATAAAAAAAGGGTTGACCCGGGTCAAACAACCTAACTTAGGTCAACCCACTTAACATGTGACATGTATTTTGCCCTAGGTTGATCTTCAGGTTGTGTTTGAAAGCTATGCTATAGATAAATTTAAAAACTCGTGACACAAGTCATCACATTGGAAGCACTGTGCATCAGAAAGCCAAGAAGTCATACTCTTATCAAATCAAATGTTGAATGATGAAATCAGGAGAAAAAACCAATTAAATGGAAAGACTTAAAATAAAATATAGCAATTAAAATAATGAGGGTAAGAATAAAAAATAAAATTAAATTAGAAGCCATAAATAATTCCTTGATCAAAGGGTTAAATTGAAAATAAAGAAAAAATTAACAAAAAAAAGACTTGGATTGAAGGATGTAATTGAAAACCACTAAAATCTTGACAAAAGAGCAAAGAAAAAAAAAGAAATTAAAAGAAGAATAAAAAAATTTAAAAATATTATTTATGACAAATTAGAATTGAGGACTAAATTGAAAATAATCTTTTTTTTTCATAAAAGGGCCAAGAAAAATATCATAAATCAAAATAATAAAGATCGAATGGGAAAAAAATAAAATATTTCAAATTGGAATTAAAGAACTAAATTGAAAACAAATGAAACTTCTATAAAAGGATTAAAAAGAAAAATTAAAAATCAAAAGATAGGGAATGAAATTGAAAAAGCAAACAAAAAGAGGGCAAACTTTATTTTTTTGGAAGTAGAGAGAAAATAATGAAAATAAAATAAAATAAAGGCTAACTATCATTAAACCACCATACTTATAACCATACACACTGCACATGGTAAAAGAGGAAGCAACGCCGCATCAAATGAGACAAAAAAAGGGTTTGTTCGAGTATCAGGAGGCGCTGCACGCATCGTCTAAAAAGCGCAACGCTTCCCATGCACCGACACACAATTATCACGTGTCAACAACATTATTGAATAAAAAAATTAATATTTCAAGAGAAAAGAACCAAATTACCTCCTGCATCTAGGATTCACCATAAAACCTATTTGAAAAGTCTTAAGTACACTTTGGTCAATTGTTGATCATCTCTCCTTGAGTTCAAGGGCAAAGATGGTTTTTAATTGTACAAAGAAAAAGGTAAAAATACCCCTAGCCAACCATTTTATTTTTAAAAAATCAAAAGTAATTAAGTAATTTAACTGTTTAAAAATTATGAAAAATACATAAATATCCCGTTAAATTATTAAATGATCAATATATAGACCATATAACCAAAATATCCCCGAAACAAAAACATGTGATGTTTTTGTTAAAATGTAAAACCATCATTTCACTATAGTAATGAACAAAAAAAATATATGTATGGTTATGATGAATTTGCTTTCCATTATGCTTTTCATTTAAGTTATATTTTTTTATATATCTAGTTGGGTGTACTTGAATATATATTAAGTTAAAGTAATGACTTAGAATATTTAAGAATGTTTCCTTTAAATATATATCTTGTTAATACTTATGACGTGAACATTTAACAGATTCAATTATGAATTAATTGATCATATACAGAGAATTGTTTTTTAAAAATTGGTTATGTATAAGTTTGATCATTAATCATAACCGATTATAACTATTGGATCAGAATTGACCATAATCAAGATAGAAATAAGTAGAAGCTGTCTGCAATTTTATTTTTTTCCTAGTTAGAATTTTCTAGTTAAATTATAAAATCTCAATTTTTTTAGGAATCAAAGTATATTCTGTTTATATTTTTCCTATTTAAATATGTTGATTAGAAAGAGTTAGTTTAAGTTTTTATATCATTATTATTTTTTGAGTAGAAAGATTAAGATTAAGAATAATAATATTGGTTTCACAAGTAGTTTTCAGGACTAAGAACTCAGATTTTTTTCATAGTTTCAGACTGTAATTTAGACTTAAAAATCACACACACACACATATATATGATTTAAAGCTGTAAAACTTAAAAAATAAAAGAATTCTATCATTTAGTTAGCTAGTAAAAGGAAGTCTAGATCAGTGTGCATCGAGCTAGCAGCCTATGTATGCGGGTGTCCAGCCTTCGTCGTGAAGGCGTGCATGAGAAAAATAAAGCACTAGTGAGTAGTGACCATATATTTAAAAATAATTAAGATTTAGTTGTCATGCAAGTACTGTTCTAATTAACTATATCTTTTATCTGTAAAACAATATATAATTCTAATTATAAGTATAGATGAGTGAATTTGTGGTGGTGTGATATTAATAGAAACAACAACAATTAATTAATTAATTGTATAACATATAAAAGCAAAACAAAAGGTTAATTAATCGATGACTTTCCCATTCTTTCTCACGGAAAGTAACCTTGCAAAATTCATAAAGAATGAAATGAATGATCATACCCTATCAAAAACAAAAACAAAAAAAAAAAAACAAAAAAGAAAGGAAGAGTTGCCATCCTATCAGATTGAGAAAGGAAAAATGGGACAGTTCGTAGTACTTGTTCTTTGTTCTTCACCCTCTTTGTTTCTAACTATGATAAGCTGCAAGTTGGGTGGGCGTTAGGTTAAACAGTACTTCAGGCAGGCAGTGCCTACCAATCTGGCAATATCTTATGATGAATCTAGCACACTGTGTTGAATAAATGACGACTGAAGTTCTTATGTGGCTGCTTATGCTCAAATATCAGGCAGTTTGAGCTAACATCGTAGCATTTAAAGTTTGATAATTATTGTACTTTAACTTAAAAATATTTATAAAAAATAATTTTAAAATATAAAAAACAAATAAATTTAATAGCAAGGCCATTTGTGTTCCTGGCAAAGCAACAGAGAAGAAGACAATAAGTGATTTTTTCTTGTCCAGAAAATGCACAATAAAATTTTGAATATGTAATTAAATAGCGCAATTACATGACCACCTCACTCAAAAATACCAAGGTGGGGGGCTTTAATTTCCTTTACATTTTCTTCTCTTTTTCTGGTGTTTTTTTTCTCAAGATGTTTTTTTGTCAAAACTGTAAAAACAAAGCTAGTAAATGTTTTTGATATCCTTATCTTCCAGACGTACTTTGAAAGTGATTTCTTAAAGAAAAAACGTTATTTTATTTGTAATTCCGAAAATTAAAAATCAAACCGGTCCCATACCCCCAAGCTATCAACCCCGCCTCCCATGCGTTAGGCTCTTAAATGAACTTGAACCGAGTACAATGGACCACGCCCAGAACGCACAATGTGTTGCTCCCAGTGCGGAAAAGAGACCCATTGATAACTCCTAAAAAACTAGTTCAAAAAGGACCAGTTAAGTTACCTCGTGAGATAAGGAGAAATTGGTCAGATGGCACGTCTCGACATGCACCCCAAGAAGCTTTCTTACATCTAAGATCCTGTCCGTAGAGATGCCCTACAAATACATGCAACAAAAAAATAAAAAAATAAACCAAGCACACCACACATAAGCCAATAAAAATGCAGCTCATCATCTGACAGTAGAGTTTCCTTGCCCGAAGAAAAAAGAAAAGGAAAATATAACGCAGGAGTAAAGAAATAAGTACCTACCAACAACATTAAATTTATGCCTGTGTTAAGAATGGTTAATGACACTAACTATGCTATTCAGGAAAATTAGATCCCGTTTGTCGGCGTGATTAATTATATTTAATTTTCAAACTTTTTTTTGTTTGAAATATAATGATATTAAAAATAAATTTAATTTTTTTTTTATTTTTATACATTTTCAAATACAAACAACAACATATATTACCACAAATGCTAAACACTAACTTATTACATTACCTTGAGAGTCACTTGAGAGTCGTCTGGCGTTTCAACGGTGGCTTCAATGACTGTAGGCAAAACTATACATTTCATACAAAATCAACCAGACCCAAATTCAGCATTCTTGCAAAAAATTACACCAATTCACTACTTGCATTCATATCATATATATGAACACACACACACATAGACAGAGGCCCGCCCTTATTGTATCTGTGTGTATAGTTTTTCCCCCCAAAGAAGTATGTGTACGTACGTTTTACCTGAACAAACTGAAGGTCCAATTGGGTGCAGGGATGGTGAGAAAATGGAAGAGAAATTTTTTGAACCGTACATTTCGATCTTTTGTATGGTCTAATAATAACTCAATAATCAGATAAAGACAACCAAACAATAGTTGTGTTTTCACTTTTAAGAATAAAAAAAAAGAATATGTAATATTATATATATAAAGGAAACTATAGAAAAGGAGAAGAAAATAATATAATGATTGATGCAATGAACATGAAAGAAATTAAATGACCTTTTTCTTCCTTCTTCTTCTTCTCTCCTTTAGCTTTATGAGGCTTGGCCTTTCCAGTTCTGGGAGCCATTGTTGTGAATAAATAAAAGATAAGAACTCTGTTGCGAATACTGGTTTGCAAGACGAACTAGTCCTTCAATTAACGATAATTAAAAACTATATCCCAAATTGAATTTATCGACTAATTTTCTCTGCATGTAGAATAAGTTTACAGAATCTTTCGTGGAATTGCTATAAACAAAACCAAGCAAGAAACAAATATATATGCGGAGCAAAGACACGGGAAGCACGAAGAAAACAAAATAATAATGCAACAGTGCAAGAATCTCTGATATAAAAATGAAAATACTTTTAGGTCATTTGAAGTGTTTTTTGTTTTTTTTTTGGAATTAATAGAGGGATAAAGAGAGAAAAGACTCGTATAACGAGGAGTATGCGTAACCAGTTAACTGTACAAGAAAGAAACAGCCTTTACATGGCAAGGAAAAGGGTGAGGACAGAGTGGATAAAAGGGAGGGAATTCGTGAATTGAAGTTTGTGTAGTGATATTGTTGTTGAGCATAATAATATATAGTGGTAAGTGAAGGAAAAACTTGAGACAAGAGTTAAGGAGAATATGAGGGAAAGAGAGAAAGAGAGAGACTGCTTTAATTTGGAAGAGGATATTGAAAGAGAGAGAGAGAGAGAGAGAGAGAGAGAGAGAGAGAGAGAGAGACGGTGTGGAAGTGTGTTTGAGAGGTGGATAGGATAAGGAAACCAAGCCCTTTCTTGTACACAAGCACATAAGAACACAAGGCAAATAATTTGAGGCCTCTCATTTTTCTCTTTCCTTTTTACTACCCTCCCCTCATCGCTTCCCTTGCCCTCTATCCCTTACTGCCTCTATCATCACTACCCTTCTTACATCTTTCTAGATGTGCAAGTTTGTCCCTGTAAAGTTTGAAACAAAATACCAATTTGTAGGGTTATCGTCATATTCTAAGCACTAGATTTCACATGCTGGCACGATATTGGCTGTATTTCATGTGTATAAGAACCATTATTGTATGCTACATGTTGAAGCTGTCCACGACCAAGCAGGAGATAAGGTGAAAAGGGACGTGTGTATATATATATATATATTCTAGCTAGTGAAAGGCATTAATTTCTTGGGTTTGAATTAATATCAATTAATACGTTTACAAATCCTTACATAGAGAAACTTAACAAGACTTTCCGATGTAAATCTCACTAATAAGTTGATGGTTCTTTTATAAAAAAAAATTTATGGTCATTTCGGTTCTTGAACAAACGATAACACACCTTTTGCTGTGTTGTTGTATGGGTCATGGTACAAACAACTATATTCTTACCATTGAAGTGTGGGCTATCCAACTCGTGCAGCACACACCTATATATGTTTTTGAGTTCTAAGAAGTCAAAACATGGTGTTGTGCATCGCCCATGCTCATAAAATTTTAAATGTTTTATTGACAGATTCTCTGCAAGCACAGTACACTTAGATTAACTTCTCATTGATGTATTCTTTCATCGAGATCCCATTCAAATCACAATAACATTTTCTTGTTCCTGAGTGGGCTTCTTTAATTCTTTTAGGTTTGTGCTCTAAAAGATCTGCCCGATTTGGATTTGCACATATAGGGCAAATGCCCCCAATACCGTGTCTTTTTGCTACAACTTCATTTTTTTTTCAATTTATTTCATGCCTTCCACAAAATATTTGACGTATTTATCAAATTATTCGATTGATAAATCATCAACAGGTTCTCCAAGCACATTGAAAATTCGTCCTAGAGTCGCCCCGCTGACTGGAACACTTAGGGGAGCTCCTGTGTCAATCACTTTCATTCCTCTCATTAGACCATCTGTAGCACTCATAGCTAGAGCTCGAACTCGATTATTTTCTAATAATTGTTGTACTTCACAAGTGACATTAATTTGTTGACTGAGAGTATCTTGACCCTTAACTACCAGAGCGTTGTAAATATTAGGCATCTTGCATGGGGGAAAAACTACATCTAAGCACTGGGCCAATGATTTGAGCGATATGTCCCAGGTTCTTTTTTGCACCACATTCCTAGCCAATTATAATTGCAGTGCATAATGTTGTTCTATTCAAATCAAGAGCCTCCTTTCTCAACTATTGGTTATTTCTAACCACTTCACCAATGATAATGCAGACACTACAACGAATGATAGAAATCAACCATTTCTATCAATTAATTTTCATACAACTTTCTAATGTGAACTGATATGAACAAAGTTCATAAATACCTTAAGTCATTAGCTAAATGAGAGGTTTATAAATTTCTCAGATTCAAAAATTTATTCTTTTAATTTTCTCATTTTCTTTTATAAACTTATTGACTTAAGCATCAGGGAGGTCCTCGTTCCACAAGAGACTTATTTTTCAGGAATAATCAAGCTCGAAAATAAAAGCCCAATTCAAGCCCACACATCTTGGTCCATGATCGCGACCTTTGGAAAATCCAATCTTTATATGAAATTTGTTCACGACATCATCATAAATGATGGCCAAATTTAGTGGTTTGGTTGATTTTCTATGTTTGAGTTGTTAGTGTAGATATTATCCTGTAGCTAATCGGTTGGTTACACATGACATTGACTTTATTCATGTAAATATATTTAATTTTAATAAAGGCTTTATTTATCTTTAATATTCATTAAATATTTGATTAATGAATCTAGAGTAAATATAAAGTCTTTAAGATAAAAATATTTTGCAAGAGAAATTATGAAGTTGTTATAATTATGAGATTAATATTGCATCAAAACATTATTTCTAAATGTTCCTAGTCAATACTCTATTAAGATTGATTATTAATTAAATTAAGTTCTTGAGATTATATTCTTTTCTTTATAAAAAAAAAGCAATTGTTCTTTCCTTTTTTTATTGTCATTATAGGTTCTTGCTAACCGATCATTTTTATAGAAAAAATAGAAATGATTTCTTTGTAGGTAGAGTTGAAAAATGATGTTGCATTGTTGGTGTTGTTGGGTGAAGAATTGTATGATGTGGTCTCACAATATGAGGGCATTTTGTTTGGTTTTCAATCCAATAAGCAGACGTTTCTTGGTTTTAGTGTGATCCAAAATTGGATAAAACAAAGTATTTTTTAGGAGATTCTTTATTGAAAGACTAATTTTCTCCACTATAATCTGAATGTCATGCATATTGAAAAGAACATGTTTGAAAAATATTTTAACATGGTGAAAAACATGAAAGGGAAGACAAAGGACAACATGAAGGCTAGAATGGATATACCTTTATTTTTGTCATCGTAAGAATATGAAGTTGATTTATGGTGGGATATGGGTCATAAAGCCCAAAATCAGCTTTGCCTTAGATAAGAATGCATAATTACTAGTCTACCAATTACTTAAGAGTCTGTGTGTTCCTGATGGATATGCTGTAAACATATCTAGATTGATGAATTTGGAGAATAACAAACTGTCTGAAATGAAGAGTCATGACTGCCACATGTTTATGAAAATACTCATTCCACTTGTTTACCAGGATTTATTACCAAAAAGGATATGAGATACACTCATGGAGATCAATCACTTTTTTAGAGATAGATGCTCTAACAAGTTACATAGAGAAGCTTAGAATGAATATCATACATTTATCGTTTAAGGAAACATTTGGAGGCCGTATCCAATATAGATGGATATATCCATTTGATAGGTTGGGGATTACACATGCATCCTAATTAAATTTTTATTTTTTTTAAATTTAAAACATTCATTTAATTCCAGGCAGATACTTGTTCAACCTTAAGAAAAAAAATTAAAAATAAGGTGTATGTTGAGGCTTCAATATGCGAGGCTTATATTATTAAAGAGATTTTAACATTTATTTAATAACATTTTAGGCCTCACTTGAAAACAAGAATCAATCGCGTTTCAAGACATGATAATGTTAGGAAAGTGCCTTCGAGTGAGAATTTGTCAATATTTTCCTATCCTGGATGACCTTTATAAAAAATTACAATGACAAGAAGACACTTGACAAAGATCAAATTCAAACATACTTATAATTATGTGCTATTTAATTACGACGAATTGAGACTTTTTATTCAGTTAGTACAATATTAACATGTTGTTATTTTAAAATAATTTCTCTTAAACGCTCATAAACTAATAGATTGAATAATTCAACGAGGCAACATTGTTAATTTTTACTTTCTCAAAATTCACATCTGACTGAATCTTAAATTTTTCAATTACAAGATGAATAATTTGTCATGTGGTTCAAAACACATGTAAGCAATACTTAATAATTGTGAACTCTCATAATACTTAATTTCATTATACCTTTCTCTTTAACTGTTGATGCTTGTAATCTTCTACCAAGTTTATCAAATAGAAGGGAATGCTAGTGATAGTTTGAATTTACCATGTTTGGATCCTGAAATAAAGATTAAGTGCTATAACAGGTATTTCATTAATGAATATATCTTTTATACTGAAAAGTGTGGTCAGGGTAGAAAAACCTATAATAATGAAGTTTGTGTTAAGAGATTAACTTTTATTGAGTTTGAAGTTGTTTATTATAGAAAGCTAGAATAGGTGATTGAATCGCAATATCATAACAAGCATAATAAAGTCTTTTTATTCAAATAATATTGATATAATACCACTGATAGAGGAATCATAGTAAATCTCCACCATGGTTTGGTTGAAATTAATACAAAGGTTAGACTTCGCAACGCAATGATGTCTTTATTTTTATCAAGCAATGCCAACAAGTTTATTACACATACACTCCTTCCTTCAGAAAGGATTGTTCTAAGGTTGATTAGTTATCCGTTGTGAAAACCAAACCTAGAGGTGTATGTAAGTTGTTCTGGATGGTAACGATGAAGTAACCGTGAGAACGATGTCTTTCAGCTTGATAAGTTAGTTGATCCATATTGAGCTGTTCTGTTTATTGATTTAGAAGAAAATCTAATTTTCATGTAGTTGAGGATATTTCTATTGATATTGATGCTAAGGAGTTAAATGATATATTGAGAACCAATGGACATATAAAAGTCGATGAAGATGATAAGATCGACGAGCTTCATTTCATTAAAGAAGATTATGATAAACATGATGATGATGAAATTAAAGAAGAAAAAGATAATTTTGATTAAAAGTATTTCAAACTAATTTTATTTGTAAAACATCAATGTGTAATGAAATTGACTTTAATATAATTTTTACATATGTTATTGCTTTACAATGAACTATTATTAACATATTTGGAATGTTTATTGTTGTGATTTTATTATTATGTTATTGAACATAATTCGTTTTACTGTGTTGTGATTTTATTGTATTCACAAGTTTTATAGGTATGGAATACAAAAATATTGGGGAAAAAGTTATTGTTTTTGACCAATGAAAATATGGATAAAATATAAAATACTTACAGAATTACCAATGGATTAAGTCCCTAAAAAATTTTAAAGAGTTGGAAAATAATTATAGGACTTTTCCACTAAAAATTAAAGATAGAATTACCGACAAACTAAGTCCCTTACAAAGTTGGAAAAATATTATAGGACTTTGCCACTGAGAATTACAAATTAAATTACTGATGGACTAAGTCCCTTAAAATGTTTTAGAGAGTTGGAAAAAAGTTATAGCTCATTGCCACTAATAATTACAAATAAAATTACTAACAAAATGAAATTTTGTTAGAAAAATTTAATGGAGTTATGGAAATTTTTAGGGGTTCTAAAAAATTTTTAGTTTTAATTATCGATAAAATTACAAACAGTCTTCAAAAACTAATAAATATTTAACTATACATCAGTAATTATGTTAGTAAAAAACAAATTAATAGAATAGTAGAATCCCTAATTCCTAAAAATATCTTGTCTTCCTCTTTTCCACCTCCTAATCCATCATCCTCTCTCCCTATCTTCAGACTAATGTCCTCCATCATCATATCTCATTCTCTTCACCTCTCTCTCCATCGTCCTCACTCCTTCTCTTCCCCTTTCCATCCAATATTGTAAAAAAAATTCAAGCATGTATATTGCTTCATTTTATTACTTTTTCCTTGAGATTGGGTATAATATGAATTATATTAAGGTATTTAAGTAATTAAGAGATGATTGATCACCCTAAGTGAATTAGAAAAAATACTATATATGTTCTTAAATAATTTTGATTGTAAATCCTTGCGCTAAGTGAAATGAAATTTGAAAAGAGTTTCAAATTTTATTCAAATAATTAATGACTATAGTGTTAAGAACAAACATTATTTGACAGAGTAGACGCATTTTGTGCTATAATATCTAAATTGAAACATTGTTGATGAAGAGATAATAGTTATAGTGAGAAATTAGTTACTGAAAGGTTAAGTCAAACCATTTATGAGTTACCAAATATTTAAGGAATCATGATAGGTTGCTAGACATTATACTTGATCTTTAAATATAAATAAATTAATAATAAATTAATAATAAATTATTTTTTTTCAATTTATTTAATCATATTTTATTTAGAATTGTGATTTATATTTGGACCATTTTAATAGAAAACTTAATGGGTCACACATATAAGAACTGTTGGTTAGAAATTAAAATGGGATGATTAATCAAGTGTGACTTGATTGTAAATAAGTTTTAGAAATGAAAACTATAATGTAATTTATATAGAGAATTACAATTCTATATATATAAAAATCAAGTAGAGACTTGATTGAATAAATTTCTAAAATTATCCTGAAATAATATATGTGATATTATTTAGAGGGCCAAGTGATATTTTGTTATTTATTTGGTTTTCAAGTTTCCCTAAATGAAATGTTATACCTTTTATTTTTTGTTTAGTATGTAATACAGTGCAGAATACCTAAAAACACAAAAGAAAAGAGTTAATACTCAAAGGCATAACAATCCATCTCTCCTCAAAAGGTTATAAGATTTCTCACTTATGGTTTGTATGGATTAATATTAGAGATCAGACACTTGGACGACTTGTGGTTTGCGACAACCCAGTCTTGAAACAATTATTCAAAGCCAAAATAAACATATGATTTTCATGTAATCTTCATATAAACTTTAAACAACTCTAAATTAGTCTAACATGATCTTGAGACTCTAAAAAAAAAATTAATTTACCATTCCCGCTATATGTATGTTATTTTCATGTTATCGTCAATTGAAATATATTTGATGTTATAAGATTGAGTCATGTATAACTCACTTATATAATTTGGATGAGTTATATCATAAAAATCTGTTTTTCTAAATATTTTTTTATAAAATATAAAAAGTTGAAAAAAATACAAAAGTGATCTTGGCCATTTCCAGTGCCCTTTTGTTTTTGTACTTACAAAGTTTCCTAAAAAGTAGATAAAAAATCCAAAAAAAAAAAAACAAACAGGAATTGAAAGTGAGCTAGCTTGCCATGCCAAAGAAACCCTACCACTTAGATTTTTGAGTGTTGTGCTTGGCTAAAGACAAAAAGAAAAGGTATAGGGGGCAGGTGTTGGATTATGAAGGAACGGACAAATTGATGTTAAAAAAGCAGAAGAAAAATTAAGAGTCCAAGCGAAATGGGGACGAAGGAGAGCAATAATGCGAAGACGAAAAACAATGGTGGGGAACTTGCGCAATAATGGTGGAGAAAATTGACCAGCCATCCGATCCATTCAATTTTAGAAGGAAGGAAAGCACGAAAGAAGAGGGGCAATAAAATATGTTTCTGACTAACCCCTGGGAAAAGAGGAAACAAGAGGCTGCTCCTCTCAGCTCCCTCACGCAGGGCCTTTCCCATTTTTTTCAACACTTCAACTCCTTTTCTTCCTCTCGGCAACTCCTTGATCCTCCACCATTTTCAGCAGCTCCATCTTCCACCCGTGACAGCCACCACACGACAGCCCTCAAACCTCCACAAAACAGCCTCACAACAGACCTGTAACCACCCCGAAATCAGCACAGAAACAGCCCACAAAACCACCTCCAAACAACCATGAAAAGCTTCAGCTACTAAAACACCATCTAAACAACCACTTTCCATACCAGAAAAATCCAGTTCCAATTCACCACAATACAGCCCATAAATCATAACAAAACAGCCCCTACAAGCAGTAGCAGTAGCAACCAGCTATGAAGAAAAAAAATAAATGCAAACATCAAACTTCAATGTAGCAGAACTCCCTCTATAGGGATCTGTTTACTACTCTAGCAGTGGAGAATCAAAGAGAGAATGTAATAGTTTCAGACCTCGTAGGAGGTTTACCCATCACCACCGGCAATAACACCCAGCAGTGAAAGAAAGAGTAGACTTAAACTGAAAAACAGGAAAAAGATTAAAACTTCAACAAAGCAGAGCTCCCTTTACAATGTCCGTTTACTGCACCATCAATGGAGAATTGAAAAGGAGACAGAGAAGTTTTAAATCTATCAGATTCCAACCTTCAAAAGCAGCAGCTACTGTTCCCTCACATCCAATGTATTCCAGCAGTTTCCCTTGCCATCCAAATCTTGTCCAACCTTTTTTGAAAGGTCTCCTACAAATCTTGGATGACTTAATGTGTTATGATTACACGTGACAATGTGATTGTAGAGTTTGTGAGTAATTAATGGAAGGTAATGTGTGTGAGAGTTGGAATTTAGCATGTGTTAGAACAAATAACATAAAAAATAAATAAAAAGTACCATAAAAATTTGTTTTCTTAGAAAATTTGCATCATGACCAAGCTTTTCTTAAAAAAAAATCATAAAAAATATATCTTTTGAATAATTTAATTTTTTGTTAAATACTATGTTTAGCAAAAAAAAAAAATCATTTGTGTTTTTAGCATTTCTATAAAAAAATATATATATATTTTTATTGCATGTATTTTTGGGCTAGATAACAAGTTTATTATTAGCCCATTAAAAACTTAACCCAAACAAAATGATTTTTGAGGCTACATACCAAAAAATAAAAAATCATTTCTTTTAAATAAATAATGTTAAAAATAACAAGAGTTTTGAAATAAATGTTCAAAATTCATTTTTGACATTCATGTAGACCCAAAGTTTATTTTTATCATTTCTGTTAAGCCAAAGCTCATTTTTTTCATTAATAAGGTTCAATGCTTGTCTCGACTGATTAGGAGAATATGCTTTTAAATTTTTAATAAACCCATTATAAGTTTTGATGGTTCAACTCACTAACATGACTTGATCAATAATAAGCCATAGATTATAAACAGAAGTGATCAAATTGTTCAATTTACTAATATGACTTGATCAATAAAAAGTCACAAGTTATGATTAGAAGTGATTTTGGTCACTTAGTGACATGTCTTGATCGATAAATAATCATATGTTGTGATCAAGAGTGATCAAAGAATTGTCTATTCTCCAATATTATTCAAAGATGGTAACTAAAAATGGCAAAAATATCATATCATAGAATTGCTAGGTTCAACTTTCAACCCAGGGTTTAACCCGTCAGAGTTAACCTGTTGTTACATGGTAAATAAACAACAGGTACAACAAACTTTTAGCAATAAAAAATAACAATCAACAATATAACTTATTTCGGATATGATGTTTTAAAGTGATAATATATTTTCTTTAGCCTAACTGTGGATGATGTTGCTTCTAATTAAAGATAATCACAAAAAAATAATCAAGCCTAAATTGATATAAACAAAAGCATATAAAGATATTTGTCTTCCATTAATGTTGTTGAATGCAGAGGACTTTGTAGTCTTTTCTTTTTCTAAAAACGAAAAGATTCAGAGGGTATAAATACCCCTTGAACCATTTAGGTAAAAAATTAGAATTTTTCATCTTTTAAGATAAAGATATATAAATTTTAAAGCATTAACCAACTTAAAACTCAAAAACAAATATTTTTGTTCCTTGAATTTAAGACTTTTTTAAGTCATTTATTATCATAAGTCATTCAATATCTTTCCCATAAATATACTAACTTTATCATTGGAGAGTCTTTATGTTCCCCGATTGTGACTGTTTTTGTAAATACTCAAACTTATATCATAAGTCTAAAGCTCCTTAGATTAAGAAAAAAAAATTTAAGCACTTGAATATATTGATTGACCATTATCTTAAATACTAAATAATCTCTTATTTACATATTTTGGATTTTGGAACATCATCAATAAGGAAAATAGTTAAAAAATGATAAATATAAAAGTTCTTGTAACAAAAAAATATAAATTTGTAACAATAAAAATGATTTAAGGGTGAAATAGTCAAGATTTTTAATCCAATTAATTTCCACATTAATTTTAAATGGTATAATTAAATTTAATTATTTTATTTAGAACATAAAAATTATAATATTTTAATGATTATGATTATTTATTTTATTTATTGTTATATTTGTGTGCTCTCACCATTTTGAATAGTATTTGCAAATCAAATAAAAAATTTACCTTTTAATTTATTAAAATAAATTCCCCTCTAAGTAAATCATAATCATCATCAATCCTTCTATTTATTTCTGCCCTTTTTAAAGAAAATAAAAATAAAAATCGTGAAGAAAAATGGGTATGCAAATGCAAGTCTATCAAAGTCCATGTTGAGGCACTGTCCTCAGCAGTAAATAGAACAAAAGATTGAGGACTCCGATTCAGTCCTTCTGTTATCCACACAATATCACGTCACGCTTTCCTCCTTCTTATTCTTCCTTCAAAACGTTAGCAGAAACAAAGAAACAACAACAACAATGGCTTCTTTAACGGTGCTGTCTTTCAATTTGAAGTCATGCCCTTTACACTCTTTCCCAACCCGAGTCTCTTATGGGTCCGCTCAACTCGCTCCCCTCAACAAGGTTAACAGCTCGTTGAGACTCAGTTCGTGTCGTAACATTTCTGGGACTCGCTCACTTTCTCCTCTAAAGCCATGTTCTATCACCTCACTCACTCAAAGGTTCCAGTCTCTCTCCGTTTTCGCTGCTAAAGGCTATAAAATGAAAACCCACAAGGTCAGTCGCTCCTCATCTGTCTGTGGATTGGAATTGTGGTTTTAATTCTTTGTTGTTCGAAGTCTGTTGCTTTTTAAGTCAAATTTTCGAACTTTATGGCCCAAAAGAAAAGAATTGGAATGCTTCAAGTCTAGCAATGATTAGCTAAATTGATTTTCTTATTTGAAAGTCTTGAACTTTGTGTGGTTTTTGTTGTTCATAGGCATCGGCAAAGAGATTCAGAGTGACTGGTAAAGGGAAAATAGTAAGGAGGAGAGCTGGGAAGCAGCATTTACTAGCAAAGAAGAATACCAAGAGGAAATTAAGACTCTCCAAAATGGTTTGTCTCCTTCAACATTCTATTTCATGCTTTACCTCGCTAGCTAGTGTAAATAGATAAAGTATAATTAATCTAGTTCAATTTAGCTTTCGTTCTTGCAATGCATTAGCGTTTATTTTTTACTTTTTTGTTTTGTGTGTGTGTGCGTGCGTGAGAGAGAGAATTCTTGTTTTCTTTCTCGTTCTTTCAAATTGTTTTAGCCTATAGGTTTTTGTCATTGGCTTCGTATAGGATCGTGTTCCACCTGAAATTAGTTTTCTTTCTAAATGTCAATTTGGGTTTTTTATTACTGTGTTTACATTTTATCCATAATTGTCTTGTTTTAGTGAAGTGATGGGAATTATGGACATGCTGCTCAATTTTATGTTAGAAAGTCATTCAGCTATCAAAAATGACTTATTGTTACAAAATACAGTTAAATGAGAGAATTTTGGCTGGTTATCTGGATACAATAATAAAAAAACCGATCTTTCATGTCAAAGCCATCATTATGAAGATGAAGATTAAATGCATATGTTTATATCAGAAGTTGGTATGGTGTCAAATTTGTTATAACATTGGATCACTTGTGTGTCAAGAAGGAAACTTGGAGGGAAGGCAGGGGGCTTGTAAGAAGAAAGAACAAGCTTTCAAAAAAACTTTGAATTATCTCATTTCAGAATGCTATTAGGGATTCTTCTTTCCAAAAACATTTGGAGAGTAAACTACTGCAGGTTTTTTTTTGTTAATTTAAACATGATTGGTGGGAGACTGAAAATGTGAGCTAAAGGCTCGTTACATAGACGAAACAAATCTGGAGAAAATGAATATGGATTTATTAAGTTCTTTAGGTTACAGAAGTGTACTGGGGAAGAAACCATGATTTAGAATGCTACATCTGAGGGTATCTTGAGGACGTCCTTCCTTCTTTATTTGCTTGTTGTTAGATAATAAGTTTTGGTGTCTTATTATGTACCTTAGGACTAGGCTCTTCTTTCCTGGAAGTCCAGGTCTTAAAGAAATTGGAGAAATATATTATCCTGATTCTTTTGATGTTTTGAATCTACTCTCCCTTAGCCCCTTTCAAGTTCTTATGAGGGTATAAAGCTTATGACAAGATGGTGGTTTTAGAAGGCATTATTTGTGGCCCAGCTTGAAGGTTTGAGTTTCAAGTAAGGAGGATTCAGGCTCCACATAGAAATTGTCGTCTTGGTCTAGCTGCCAGATCGGGTATTGTGAAGAATACTGTAGCTATTTAACCATAATCTAGTTTTCACTTCCAGTCTCTTGTTACCTCTGGCATGGAATTTCATTGGTGTTCCCCATCTTTTCTTTTTGCATAGAAAGCATCAATAACTTCAGTGAATGATAGATGGGTGACCACTTTGAGAGTTGGTATGTCTTAAGTATTTGGTCTTGAAGATATTCTCCTTATGTATCTGGTTTTTACAAGAGATACATTTTTATGGTTTTTAAAGGAGTTCCATGTAGTTAGATTCTAGAGAATTGAAATGGGTAGTGAGTTAACAAGGATCAGTCAAGGAGGCTATGTGAGAATGGAGAGCAGATATAAAAGGGGTTTTTGCTGAGCTGCATGCCAATTCTCTATGGTTTTTAGCTGTCCTTCTGTGGGATTCAGGAAGTTCATTCCTTGTTAACATCCTTCTTTGCATGCTCCTGGAAATTAGAGAGCAAGGTCCTGTATTTAGGCATTAATTCAATCAAAGGGCATATAAATCCTAATTTGCAGCTTAATACTCCTGAGTGACCCATTTATGCCTTCCCTCTAGTGTTGTAGCATTTCCCTTACTAATGCTATTTTATTACTGTTGAATCATGTGGTTTCTACTCTTCTAATCCTCTTAAAAAGAAACCTTCAAAATAGTATTTGAGGAGTTGGGGCATCATACTTACCATTAAGGGAGAACTTTCATACTTGGATTCTTAATTTGTCAAGACTCAAAAAGCCATGACCCTTTTGCTTTCCTTCTTTTTCTAAAGCTTTTCAACAATAATAGTATGGTACTGCTAGCAATAAGTGAGGGGTTTGTGTGTTTCTGAGTGCGGGCATGTCTGCTTTATGTGTAATTGCTTACTGCAGTTCTTGAATGTGTGAGTTGGTTTTTCATGGAGACATCATTATATTTACTAAAATAGTTAAATAAAATGCCTAAAATATAGCCATTATCAGAATTTTACAGTAAGCTTACCTAAGACATGCCAGGATTTTAGTCAGCTGTGTGTTTCTAGGAAACAGAAAAGACGTACTTTTAGTTGCTGGCATGAACATTGATTCAATTTCACAGAGTCTATGATGCTTTGGCACATATAACATATTATCATAGTTCAACGATTCGAGGTTTATTTATGTACTTGTTTCTGGATTGCTGTTTGGGCTTCAATATAAAATCCTTTCACTCACATTGGTGTATTTATGTGCAGCACCCTGTTAGTAAGAGTGACTATGACAATGTGATTGGCGCCTTGCCGTATCTTAAAGTAAACAGAAAAGCAACATAAGTGATGATCTCCATGTTCTATGGGAAATTCCCCAGCGGTTCGGTTTTGGTTTCCTTCTTGCATTTATGCAGCAGACAAGTACTCCTGATTCCCATGTTCACCCAATCCAGTTAATTCGGTTAAGGCATTGTAATTGAAATTAGCTTTACATGCCTATTTCTTTAAACATAATTCTGTATCGCAGAAGATTACACTGTTCTTGCTTAGGATAAAGTGGCTCCAGACATTGGAGCGGTTCACAGGTGGAGCTTGAGGATCCTGAGCTTTTTGCCAGGTAGAATAGAATGATCGTCAGTAGAACTATAGAACCATGTGAGCCAACGTTTGGGCTTCCTTTTTCTCGCCATGCATAGGTGGCCTGATCCCTGGCCATGAGCCTATGACACCAACAAAAATGTCAGCAGAGAAGTTGAATGCACGCATCTAATTAGCCTTGAAATCACGGAAATTACACACCTAAATGAAATAATACATCTTTAGCCTTGAAACTTAAAAAGTGTTCGTGTATATATAAAATGCAAAGAAAAAAAAATGATACTTAATATAGATTTAAATTTTTTTGGATCGAAACAGTGTTTTGACTTTTTTATCCTTCTTAATTAAACTGACAAGGGTTGTTTCCAGGGTTTTTTCTTTTTAATATTTTTTAAGAGTTTCCAAGCATTGCTGAATTAATTAGGGTCTATATGTTTTTGCACAATATAATAATTTTTTTACTCTTAAAAGCAAGGTGGCATGTATTTTTCACTCGTATTTTTATCTTTTTAAGTTTAATTGTATAGTAAATTATCAAAATTACCCCTAGCATCCAAAAAAAACAATAGCATGTAGGGGTATTTGTGTATTTTCTTGTTTTTCCGTTAATAATTGGTTTGGTGAAGGGCCGATGTATTTTTTTTTAATCAAATATATAATATTATTTAAATAATTTATAGGGAGAAGTGTGGGAGCTCCAGGAAAGTCGTGGGGGCACATGCAGAGGCTTTTCATGGCCAAACGATGCCGAATTCCAAAACAGCAATAGAATCCTCTTGGTGATCCCCTACCTATCCAAATGACACTTGTGGCTTCATCAACTTTGGTTTTTTATTTATTCTTTTTTTTTTCTCTCATCCAAAAAAAAACATGTCAAGTTTAAAAAATTCAATGCAACTTTTTGATTAGTTTTTTTTTGGATTTAGTTTTTATTATTTTAATTAGTATTTTTTTATTTAAAATAATTTATAAAATTAAATTTTATTTTTAATTTCATCCCCTATGAATTTTTTTATCTGAAAAATTTAATCTTTCTTTTTTTAATTGTTTTTTATTTTATTTAAAATTGTTTTAAAGTTTTTTTTTAATTTCATCCTCCTTTAGTTTTTTTTTCTACTGAATTTTTTCCTTATTTTTTATTGCGTTTTTACCTTGAAATTTTTTTACTTTGAATTTTTTTTTCAATTTCATCTTTCAACATTAAATTTATCAGGTGTTGACCTTCTTGATTGAGGCCGTGTCTAGAGCTTAATAGGTTGCGAATTTGAGACATTAATTCGGGTTTTCTTGGTTTTTTTCTTTTTTAATCTTGTATTTTTTCGGTTTCATCTTCCAGTATTTATTTTCGTTTTCTATAGGATTTTTTAGTCGTTTTGAAAATAACACAGGTTGCTCAGAGTTTTTTTTTGTCTTTGCTAGATCTAGCTTTTTAAAATGAATTTTTTTATTAAATTAAATTAATTTATTTCATTCTTCAATATCAAATTGGTCCAGTATTGCCTCAGGGTTTTTTTTTCCTTTGTTTAATCTTGTTTTTTTAAAAGAAAATTTTTTTTAATTAATTTCTTTCTTTCTTAAACATTAAATTGGTCAGAAATTGAGCTTCTTAATTGAGTCTTGATATAAAATTTAATGAGTTACAAGTTTGAAAGATTCACCTGAATTTACTGGGTTTTTTCTATTTTTTTTTGTTTCATTCTCAAAAGTTTTCTTGGTTTTTTTTTCCACTTCCTATAGGATTTTCCATCTGTTTTGGAAAAAAAACATGGGTTACCTTGGCTTTTTTTAAAAAAATCTAATTTATTGAGTTATTGAGTCAATTTATATAAATTATTTTCAATAAAATAATACCATTTTTTTTAAAATAAATTCTTTAGAGTTGACCAATCTCAAGTTTGAATAAAATTTGGCCAAGTTAATTAGATCAATGAAAACCTAGTCAAGTCAATTAGATTTTACCGAGTCAATATCTTGTCTAATTCAATATAAAACCAAAATCAAATAAGGCTTAAGATCATGGATTTTTCTTGTTAATTCACATGTCAGACTGAGTTTAACAAGTATGATACTTGATTTAACTGTTCTTTTTTATCTGGAAAGAATTGAATTTTGAGCTATGTAAATAAATTCCCATTTCTGTAAACTTGGAAGCCTTGTGTTACGAGAAGAATCTTTCATTGTGTGCAAGAGATTGATAGAAAAAATAACGATGCAATGGAAACCAATGCAATCTACTGGTGGGACTAAGAGCGTGTTTGGCAGTGTGGTTGTGAGTGCTTTTCAAATAATTTTTCAGCAAAAAAGCCAATGATGTTTTCATTTTTTAAAAAATTTTTGACATCGCACATCAAAGCGACCAAAGCAAAACTATATAAATTTTAGTAAAAAAAATTCAATTTGCAGCCAAGCGTTACCTAAATCAGCAAATAAATAAATGCATGTATCGGAAATAAACTAGTAAAATTAATAGGGTTTTTATTTTTTGCTAGCGTTTAGAATGCGGGGGGGGGGGGTTTTTCTAAAAAAATATATTTTTATATATATTTTTAGATCGTTTTGATGTACTAATATTAAAAATAATTTTTAAAAATAAAAAATATATTATTATTATTTATTTAAAAAAAACATTTTAAACTACATCTATTATCACACTTTATAAATAAAAAAAATAAAAAGATTCCCTTTCTTACTTGATGGTGGAGGATTCGATGCTCGAACTTTTACTTTTCTAGTTCTCGATCTCAATAAAAAACCATCAATTATGACTTGATCAATTGAATTGCAACTGCATCGTGGGCTGCCGGATTCAGCCTTTTATTGTGGATGGAATTTTCGTACAAAGCATCAAGTTGTTGATTTTTTATTTTTATTTTTGAGAAAAACTAGCAGTTGAATTCTTCTCGGCACTTGTATTGCAACACCAAATTCATCTCCTGGGAAAATGTTTTTGACCGGTGAAGCTTGTTCTATTGTAAATATATTATTTGAAAAATGGCATTTTTGGTCCCCTGACTATCACTTCATTCTCAATTCTGTCCCCGAGAAACAAAAATCCAATTGGATTCCCAATTTCCCACCTATCAGGCACTGTCCAAAATAGCCCTTGTCATTCGAATAATGGCTTTAACGGCATCTCTTTAATGCAACACAAGTCCACATCTTTTATGATTTCAAGGTAAAAAACTGTAAGGTGAGGAATAATTGCGTAATGCTCAATAGATAAGGGACCCAATTGAAAAACATTTCTTTTAGGGGCCCAAATAGTTTCGCGACAAATGAATCCTTTGACTTATAATTTCACACGGTAAGACTTTTTTAATCATGATAAGTGATAACAGCCAAACTATTATAGATCTTTTCAAGAATCACTACTCGATGAGTCGTTTTTTGCTGCGGGTAAATTATTTTTAAAAATTATAAATATTAAGTTTGGGAGAGAGTTTTTCTGCAGTGTTATTAAACCTAACAAGCTAGAAGATCAATAATGATATGGTTTGGATTTAAAAAAACAATCAAAATAATTAAAAAAAATAACTATATAAAAATCAAATCAAAATCAAATAATCCAACAAAAACGAAAACAAAATATACCATGAAGATCAATTCAAAATAAATCAAATACTTAAAAAATATTTCAATATCATATTTTTTTATGAAAAAAATTGAGACGGCAATTTATTTTACCAACCCAATTTTCATAGCCTAATTTGTCGAGTCTACGATTTGAGTCATCGAACCCAATGGGTTTATGTTTTTTTATCTTTTTATTTATTTTTTTAACTGATTATAGGAAAAATTCATTTTAAAAAATCTAAAGGATGAAACTGGAAAAAAAAGGATTAAAGAAACAAAACAAATATGTAAAATGACTTTTTAAAATTTTTTTGACATGGTGACATAACAAAGAGGCTCAGGTCAACCCAAGTCAATTGGTTACATCTGTAAGCTGGATTATGAAATTATGATTATTTTTTAAAAATCAAATTTGAAAAAAATAATCCAACAAAAAAATTTAAAAATACATTGTGAATTAGTCAATTCTTAGCTAATTAAATATGAATGGAAGAAATTGGTCAAAAAAACCAACTCGAGTAAAACCAAATTAGTATAACAAACCGATAAATTGGGTAATAAAGGGCGAGTCAATCTAGGTTAATCTACCAAACTCGCGATCCAGGTAATAAGATTGTGATAACTCGATAGAAAAGAAAACAAAGGAAATCACAAAGCTCTTTTTTTTTAAAAAAAAAATATCAATGATGAAATCAGAAAAAAATCTCATTTTTTAAAAAAAGATGTCAACTTGCAACAATTTTTCAAACCTATAATTTGGATCATTATACCAGAAAATTAGAAATTAAAAGAATAAGAACTAAATTCAAAAAAATAATATATCATAAATTTAGATTGAAAGATAAAATTGAAGACAAATAAATTTTGCATAACAAGATTAAGAAAAAAAAATTAAAAATAAAAAGAATAAGAACCAAATTAGAAACAACGATACATAACAAATTAGGATTGATTGATAAAATTAAAAATAAATAAAAATTCTACAAAAAAGTCAAGAATAAAAAGTATCGCCGATAACAAGCCGTGCCACCTCCGCTACCATGTGTTTCCCGAACAGGAGGAGGATGCTGCGAAGATTTCAACGACTCCATGGAAGGGAGTTTTTGTTTGGCGGGAGACGCTGCACACATCAACAATTTTTTCATTAAAATAGTAATTTATGTTTATTAAAAGGCTAAATTATCCATAATAAACTTCATAAATAACAAAAAAAACTAAAAAAAACCTTGTATGTAAGGTTTAATTTTTTTGATTTTAAAGGTGACCGAGTGGAAAAAAATAAAACAATAAAAAAATCTCTCAATACTAATTCTAAAAATTTTGCTATAAACTCGGATAATGATCAATAAACCTAACAACAAATATCAAAATACCTCTAACACCAATAACATTGATTTTTTTGGGAATGGAAAAATAGTAATTACACAAATATGATGAATAGTAATTCGAGTTTAAAGACAAATGAGTAATCCCTTAAGATTTTATATATATATATATAAAGAAAAATCGAAATCGGACAATTCAACACCTCAAAAACACAAAAAGAGTCGTGGTGGAGCCTAGGCAAGAATGAGAGATATGATTGAATCTTACAAATGGTAGTACAAGTGAGAGAGGGTACTTTATAGGCAACTGAGGAGGTTTGGATTCCATATATTTCATGACCTTTTAAGTCGTTTTCGGCAGGCAAATGACTTGGTGATGCTCTCTCGCTCGCTCGCACTTGTGTAGTATAATTGGACACCGCCATCCCATTTCCATTCCCATGCATGCATGCATGCAAAGCAAGCGATTACCATTCGCTTGCCTGCTCTTCTCCACCTTTTCCATTCTCCAGACAGAACACTCCAACCTTATCCACTTACAGAATTAAGGAGAAACAAATTCTCCATGGGTATCAGAAAAGCATCTCCAACTAGCCCTCCTGCTTTCTGTGTTCTAGGGATCCTGACTTGAGATTATTGCATTATTTTAAACATATAATTGTTATGCCGCACTACAAATTAAATAATATTGGTTTTGCGAGCCTAATCGCCCTCAATCATCATAATTTCCACTAGGTTATACATCAATCAAGATTTATTTACTTTTTATGGGTTTAATTAATGTGTTAAAAAGAATTAATCATTTTTTTCCAAATAAACCCTCCTAAAATTTCTTAATCACCAATTTGAGAGACTTGAAGTTCTTTACAACATCATTTTATTCTTTTTTTTTTAATCTAAATCTTGGTATCTAGAAAACCACTTAATTTCAACTATAATCAATGATTTCACTCTAATTTTTTATTTATATCAAGTATTAGGTGGATAAATAAAGAATATTCTTTGCAAGGTAATAAATATATTTATATTATTACTAAAATTAGAGCATTAAAACTCAATCTTTGCTGTTGAACTCTTCCTATAGATTCTGACACTTGATCCCATTATCTTGGGGTTACTAATTTTGACACTCCAAGCCTTAATCAATTAATTTAAACACTCTTAACAATAATTAGAAAGAGCAGATGTAGCTAGCTACCTTATACAGCCTTCCATACCCTAACCTCTCCCCTGTCATCATCACACCAGTCTACGTGTAAACTCCAGGAGCACATTCTTCACAAGCAACCTCCAGATCAATCGACACGTTTCCGACCAAACCAACAACCGCCGTCATTTTAAGGAATCACCAGGCCCCACAATTTATCCAATTACTCACACGTGTCGGCTACAACGCGCGTATTCAATCCACATTAAAATCCCAAACCACCCTCCACTTTCAAACTCCTCTCGCTCTCCTAACCCAAGCCTACTCCCGTAATTTCACTAGACAAGCAGGTGACACACGGGTTCTCACAGCTGCTAGCCGTAAAAAAAAAACACCGTTAAAGTCTCTCTCTAGGCCTAGGGTTTTCATTTATAAATCACCTCTCCGATATTTCCTGCGTGTGATCTTCAACAAAAAAAAAAAAAAAAAAGAGAGAGAGAAGAAAATAAATCATTTTTATTTTTCTTTGAAATCTCCGGGGAAGATTTGTGGTTGATGAATTCAGGGGACTTGAAGGGACAACGTGAAACGACGTCGAGTTCGTCGTCGTCGTCGTCGCGGGGCAAAAGAGCAGCAGTGAAGCTAGAGATCGTAGAGGATCCATTAGAGGAAAAATATGGACCTCTTCACAAGCGATCCAAAGCTTCACAAACCTTTCAGCAGGTAATTTTTAGATTTTTTTTTAACATTTTATTTTTTCGTTTTTGATTTCTGAGAAAATCAAGAAAACAAGGGAAAATGGAATTTTTTAATTTTTGGGGTCAACTTATAAAGACTTCAGGAAATTAGAGGTTTTTTTTTTGTTTGGGTTTTAATTAGGGTTAATTTTGCATGGTTATAGAGATTGTATTGCTATTAATTGCGTTTAGTTTGTAATTTGATGATCAGTGGGGTGCGGGTGCTAATGCAGTACCGGTTTCTGCTGCGGAATATAATCCGTTAGACGAGCCTAGTCCGCTTGGATTGCAGTTGAGGAAGAGCCCATCATTGTTGGATTTGATTCAAATGAGGCTTACTCAAGGGAATAATGCTTCCGCGCTCGGAACTCAAGAGACGGAGAAGCAGAATCTAGGTGTTAAGAAGGAGAGTAAGAGTGCACCTGCTTCTGGCTCCATGGACAAGCTTAAGGCTTCAAATTTCCCGGCCTCCATTTTGAGGATTGGGAGCTGGGAGGTAATGAATGGTTTTCTGTTGTTGGTATGTGTTGTTGTTTTGGTGGTGAATTAATTGTATAGAGGTAGCTGAGGATTTTTTTTTTTAATTTGAATTTGGCAGTATAAATCGAGATATGAAGGTGATTTGGTGGCCAAGTGTTACTTTGCAAAGCATAAGCTGGTTTGGGAAGTTCTTGAAGGTGGTCTTAAGAGTAAGATTGAAATCCAGTGGTCTGATATTATGGCTCTCAAGGCAAACTGTCCTGATAATGAACCTGCGACATTGAATGTTGTGGTAATGTATTGACTTTTTCGTTTGTTTTTTTAACGATGGGTGTCTTTATGGCTAGGGCTGTACTAATCTGGACTTTTTTTTTTTTGTATGATGCAGCTTGCCAGACAGCCCCTCTTCTTCAGGGAAACTAATCCACAGCCCCGAAAACATACCTTGTGGCAGGCAACGGCAGATTTTACTGATGGACAGGCTAGCATACACAAGTAAGATAGTTGCACCATATTACTCTGTTTTTCAATCTTTGACTGGTAGGTGTGTCCTGCATGTGATGGATTTTCTTTGTTCAATTTTTATCCACTTTTTGTTTTAGGTATTTTGAAAATGCCCAATCTTCTGCATTGCACATTTAGAAAGTCATACTGTGTAAATTGATTTGGAAGAAAATAATGTTACTAATCTATTCTCTTTCTTCACCTCATATTTGATTTTTGTAGTTATTCAAACAGAAAACTGAGGCTAACATGTCATACATTGAGTACAAATCTTCTGAATACATCACTCTTAAATAATATAATCATGGAGGATGCACTTATTTTGGAGATTTTCTTATCCACGAGGCATTGATACTCAAATTTTTGTTGATGTGGTTTTGTAGGCAACATTTTCTGCAATGTCCAGAAGGGCTGTTAAATAAACATTTTGAAAAGTTGATCCAGTGTGACATGCGTTTGAACTTCTTAAGTCAACAGCCAGAGATAATTTTGGATTCACCATATTTTGAACAGAGACCATCTGTTTTTGAGGATCTGGATGATTCAAAAAGTCAAGATTTTAATCAAGTGGAGTCGGCTAAGGTATCTGTTGTTTCTGGCTTCCAGGATCTAGCTTCACCATCTGCAGCTCAATCATCTTCCTTAGATATTGAGAAGGGGGATCCCACTGCTTCGACATCAGACCCTATGTCACGAGAAGCTCCTTCTCCCAGCTCAGGTATGATGAAGTCTTGACTTCGCTTTCAATATGTTTTAAGAAAGATGTCATTTATGGTAGTTTTTTAAACGTAGTGCTTTTAAAAATTCTGGCCATATCTAGTGTTGCAAAAGTGCATTCTGCAATGAACTTCACATAAGATTCAGAGGTTTGGAACTTTTTACATAATCTCTTCTTGCTTGATGTCATGCAGTTCATATGTTTGGAGTTTTTCGCACTATCTCCTCTTAAAGAGTCAAAAACCTTGGTGCACGATGTTTTGTCTCCAGTCACATCACCTTCCGATCCCTATGTGTGTTGTTGTTTCTATCAATTTTTGTTTTTTGTTTCTATAGCAGCTAGGATCCTAGCATTATTCCTTTTCCTTTAAAATGATGTTCAAAGCCTTATGAATGTTTTCGGATCTGTTTCTAAAGCTTACGAGTATTACGGGTGCATATTTATCCCCTAATCTAAACTATCACTGATTGATCATCTTGTACCAGTGATGGACAGTCGTGCAATTGAAGGGAGGGGGATTTGTGAAGCTGTTGATTCTAAAGCACCGAGGAACTGGGATCAGATTAAAGTTCCAGGGTTGCCCCCTTCTATGTCGATGACTGATCTTATGAACCACATTGGGAACTGTATTTCAGAACAGATGACCTCTGGAAATCAACCCTTTTCTGCTGATGGGTCAGAATGCCAGGACATACTAGAGGACATCGCACAGTACCTTCTTAGCGACACCCAACAAACAACATCCTCTGATGAGAAAGGGATCATGGCAAGGGTCAACTCTCTCTGTTGCCTTCTGCAGAAGGACCCTGCTTCAACCCAGAACTTGCAGGGTAACGGGGAAAGTTTCTTTGAAGAGCCTAACAATGGGAAGGGCGTTCTGCTAAACCACACCAATGAATCATTTCATGAGAATAAAGTTAGAGGTGATATCAGAGGCTCTGAAGGTAGCAGTAGCAAGGATATTTCTGGCAGCAAGCCGGCACCAGGAATGTCAAGGAAAGACTCGTTCGGGGACCTGCTACTTCATCTCCCTCGAATAGCATCTCTTCCAAAGTTCTTATTCAATATTTCTGAAGAAGATGGTTACAGTCAAGATAGATAGTGAATTGTGTTGTTTAATAATCAGAAGATGGTAAAAATCAAGCTAGATAGTTGATCTGTCTCAACTTGTGAATGGAGATTTGTTGCGTTGTTTAATATTAATCTAATGCGTCCAAGCAGATGCTACCATTAGTTTGAACCTTGGGAAAGAACTGAGATTCCGGAACGTGGTTTGATGAAGAATCATGATAAAAGCCCATGTACAAATCTTACGTAGTTGTAGCTGTATTGATCGCCATTAATTTCCCATGAATTACATAATAATCGTTATCTGTAACCATTCATTTCCCTTGAATCACATTATTATAACGCTGATCTTCTCCCTTATTTTTCATCCCCCCGGACTGCAAGAGCTGTTAGCCCTTATATCTGGTAAATTTATTTCTAGGGTAGGAATCTTGCTGATTTTCATGCCATTGCGTCTGCTACTAGAGCTTTGACACCCGTTTATTGTTTTGTTGCATGTGCTGGTATAGAAGAACGATCTTTTCTCAAGAGTTCTCCATACAAAATACTACACCAAATCATTGCTATGCACACCTCTAAGGAATCTTGCCTATATATAATGGACCCATTATTATACACTTAATTCTATTTAGAGAATTGTCTGCATTAAAGGCTAAAAGAATAATCTGCAAGGTCACAAGTGTGGAAATAACTGATGTTCTCAGCATAGTACATTTCCAAAACAACATGTGAAAAAAACCAAAAGAAATCCTTCGGACAGACCATTCCCACTTGATATGATGTTCCAGAGAGAAACTTCTTTGGCGATGGCGCCGCCGTTTGGCACGAGCTAGATGAACGTGTTCTTGAAGACAACGTGGATGTCCTTTTCTTCACCTAATTATTAATACACTTCAAATATATATTAATTATTTTATTTTTTATTAATTAATAAATAATAACATAACCAACGAATAGTTTATGAATATCTAAAAGATATAAATATGAAAAAATCAACCGACAAGGAACTATTATCATCCCTAACGTGGACATCTCTTCTTGGATTAGATATACCTGTGATTGGATTACAAAACAATTTACTTTTCATTGAAAATTACTTTACAAGATAAAATTACTTTCCACCATTTTTTTCCTTAGAAAAAACTGCTTCCCAAGCAAACAATCACAATTGCATGTTCCCCACTCAAATAATTAGTATTTATCCAAATTCCTAGGAGCACACAGCCCGTGTCAATTAGTGGAAACATCAGGAGGCTAGTTAAGGAAATCACCAGCCCTGCTCCCAGTTAAAAACTCCTTACACGAGACCATGATGACTTGAAAAAAAAGGGGGAGCAGTCCTAAAAGATGCAATATTATTACTGTATTAACGGTGTGTTTAAAAGTAAATCATGATTATAATAGCGATTCAAAATGTTTTTTATTTAAAAATATATTAAAATAATTTATAATCTCAGGCATGCCCTCTCATGAGGCTGCACGGGAAGATGATCAGGCCTATCCTGTACCGCTGTCTGAGGGTGAAGGAGTAATCTTATTTATTTTTGGTAAAGAGCAGTGCCATTACATCGTTCGCACAATCTCTGTTGGAAAGAGAGATTGCTAAGATTATTACAGCAGCACAGTCAATTAAGAAGACAAATGGCTGCAACAATGAGGGAAACAATGCTGAGAGGAGTTATTATTTTGGTTGCTTCGACGCAGAACATGCTGTCTGTCTGATTAAGAATATTATTTAAAAAAAAATAAAAAAAAATGTATTGATAACAAAATTGAGTTGACCACAGGTTGGCAGAGAGTTATTTTAAGTCAAAGTTCAATGCAATTACTTCCAATTCCTGTGACTTGGTATCTTTCACATGCATGGTTCCTTAAAGAGATGATGAATATTTCCCTTTCTCCATTACCAGTTATTTAGTTTTTACGCCCTCTTGTTTTTTCTCCCTACACACGATAACTTGATCCCCACGAAAATCATAATACCTCAATTATTTTATTTATGAATTTCTATATTTTTCTATTACTTGAGAATTTTGAAAATTGAATATTAAGGAAGTATACTCCTTTATCAAGGTTTTTTTTTTTATATATATATAGGAATAGATCAATAAGATATAAAATTAGTGCTCATGTAAGGGAAAATTAGTAAAAAGAAATATTTTTTTATTACTTTTATTCATATGAAAAGTGATATAATTTCTTTATTCTCATATCTCTATCCACACTCATCTGAAATTTGGAGTATTCCAAAAAACTTAAGAACCCAACTAAAAAAAACAAGTAGTTTGATACAGAATTAATTTTTTTTATTTTTCATCTTTATTTTTTTATATATAATTTGACGAATTAAGGATACAGGGTACATCTTGATTTGAATACCGCCTTTTCTTTGCTTTGACTCTTGTTTTTTTTTTTCTTTTCTTTTTTATCCAGGAAAGCTCTAAATATACAGATGGAAGCTATATATAATAATCTATGGAGGCATTAATTATATATTCCTCTCAGTACCAACTCTATGGAGGCATTATATATTTTTGAGAACCACCTAAATTAAGTTCCAACTAAAAAGATGAAATGATTTTTCATTATCTTAATTGAAATAGGAGTCTTCTAAGATTGAGAGGGGCTCATTACTTCAACTATTCTCCATGTTCTTCAAATGGATATCTGAGTTATTAAGAGGGTTGCCAAAAAATAATAGTTAGATTACTATACAATTTTTCGTCTTAAACATTAATATTTGTATTTGATTAGACAAGAGAAAAAAAAAAACAAAATCCATGCATCAAGTAACAATAAATATATAAATTAACAACTATACCATGCTGCAAAACTATATATAATTCTATATTAGAAATTAGATCTAAAATTGATTCAACTCATCAAATTTAGTCTTGTAATAATGAAAAAGATCTTTGAAAAAAAAAATTCATCATAGAAACCTCTATCACGTAATTTTCCCTAGCTAACTTTGATCTATCTTGATCAATTTCATTGACAAAGTAATGTGTCCTTCAGCTTTATACCCGTCCTCTTCAAGCCTCACAAGTCCATAGCGGCCTTCTGTTTTACCTGACAAATCTGGTAGGGGTATCTTAGCCCTACCCACCAATTTCATGCCATTAGAGGTTCCTGGGTTGCTCTCGGACGAGGATCCACACCTGAGCACCTCAACATGCAAAAACCTGCAATCCCTGGACTCGTCTAATTCGATACGATACTTCTGGTTCCATGCAAGATCTGGTGACCCTGAGACGAATTCTGTTGCAAGTTGATCATCTGGGTAAACCCAAAACAACACACAGTAAATATTCCTGTTGAATACTGAAGGATAGTTGCTAGGGTTGTCTATGCCCTCTGCATGGTGGATGCTTAAGACCAAACCAATTCTATTGTCTCTCTCGTTGGCTATTCTCTTATTCTGTGTAAGCTTTCTTCTGTTCATAATTGTATTCGTCAGATCTTTGTTTGAACGGCCTCTTTTCCTATACAAACTAGCCTGCGCACAACATTAAAAGGAAGAAAAATAATCAAATTAACTTCAAGTACAAATGATAGCAAGATTATAGGTTAATTAAGAAGCACTTGAAGGAACCATGAGATGTTATAGTAGTTCGCCCTAAATTTTCATGCACTACTACTACATGAAAATCCAAAGAAACTTACCCTTTGTTTCTTCTGCACCTCAGTCATATCAGTATTATTCATGATCAAGAAAACTGTGTTGATGGAGAAGAAGAGAACAATTCAATTTAAAGAGAGAAACTCTAGCTAGTTAACAACCGACATCAGATTTCTGTTGTCGTTCGAAGTTTAAAAACGTAGACTTGGTTAACTTACAAGGCTTATCTTAATATATTCGGAGTCGGAGCGGTTACCACTAGAAATTAGGGTTTCAGTAGAGATAGAGTTAGAGATCAACTAAAAAATTATAATAATTACTTAATACGTAATAGTACCAGATATACCGTTTACTGAAGAAAGAAATGAAAAAAAAATTCTACATTATTCCATTTGTTTTTCTAATTAATAATATTTCAGCCAATCCTGAATAATGAAGGAAAATGTTTTCCTTAATACTACCAAACTTATAACTTTTGATATTTATTGCCACCACACCATAACTACACAACCATTGATACTAAAGGATGTAAATGGGTATATGCGAATCAGGTTTTTACTATATTTATTATTTATCCTAAAATAAATTTAGATATTCATATTTTATTTATTGAGTTTTGATCATTTATTCAGATATTCACTATTTTACTATTATTTATTATTTGATATAAAATAAAAAAGTTACATATGTGTGTTTTATATTAATATTAGGGTGTGCATATATATATTATATTGATTCAAAAAAATATAAATGTAATACAAATGTTATATATATTGGGCGGGTTAAGATGTGATTTCTTGCAGGTTTAATAATATCCATACCTTATCAAATATTAATAAAGTAAAGTATTTATAAATATCCAAAAAAAACTCAACCATTTGATTTAGATCGAATTGGATTGATTTGAGTTAAATTGTCATCCCTTTATCCCACCACCATCACCCACCACCATCGACCATTACCACACCACAATCACCATCATATTTTTGTTGACCTATTATCACCTCAACATAACCTCTAACACCATCACTGTCACAACTACCTCATCATCATTATCACCCCACTATCAGTGCTCAACACCATTGACTATCACCACAATCATCATTTTATTGCTAATATGACAATCATTTATCATCATTTCATCATAACCTTTTTGGGTTTCCTGAAAAACATATATGCAGTAGAAACTGTAAATTTAATTTTTTTTCAAGAGTCCTAAGGATCCCGTTAGAAAGACCTAGGGTATTTATGGTTTATATGAAGATTACCTGAAGATTAGATGTTCTTTTCACTTTGAATAATTACTTCACAACTGGATTATCGCAAATCACAAGTTATTCAAATATCTAGTCTCTAACGATAATCCACACAAACTACCAATGAGAAATTTCCAAAATCAATTTAGAAGAGAGGGATTTCTATACCTTAGAGTGCTAGCTCTTTACTTTTGTATTTTATGTGTTTACGACTCACCCTTAGGAAATAAGAGACATAACTTTCTATTTATAGGAAAATCTAAAAATCATTTAAATGAAAAAAATATAAATTTTCCCCTTAAATTATATCACATATTATTTTAGGCTAATTTAAAATAATATATGTGATATAATTTAAGGGGAAAATTACATTATAGTTTAGAATTGCAATCCCCTGTTTTAATTACATTATAGTACTCAATTTATAAAATTTATTTACAATCAAATCATACTTGATTAATCATTACATTTTAATTTCTAATCAATGATCCTTATATGTGTGACATATTAGGTTCCCTAATAAGTTGGTCCAAATATAAATCATAATCCTAAATAAAATAGGATTAAATAAATTAATTTATTATCAATTCAATAATTGATTGAATTATATATTAAGATTAAGTACAATGTTTGGCAACCTGTCATGATCCCCCAAATATTAGAAAAATCATAGGTGGTTTGACTTATCCTTTTAATGACTAGTTTCTCAGTGTAATTATTAGCATTTCATCAACAATATTTCAATTTAGATATATATAACATGGAGTGCGTCTACTATGTCAAATTATCTTTGTTCTCAACACCATAGTCATTGATTTTTGGAATAAGATTTGAAACTCTTTTCAAATCTCATTCCACCTTGTGCAATGATTTACAATCAATACTATTTGAGAACATGTGGAATATTTTTTCTAATTCATCTAGGGTGATAAATCATCTTTTGATAACTTAAATACCTTCACATAGTTCATGTTATACCCAATATTTATCCATTTGTTACCATTGATTAGGACAACTTATAGCAAGATCAAAACACAACACTCTTTATATAAGATAACTTAGTGATCTCAAGTTTAAAGATCACTTACACAACTATTACACGAGTCTTTCTATAAACACTGGTGATCTCTCCATATAGAATTCTCATACGGGTCAGTTCAGTGTACATGTCATCCGACAAGCACCTACATATTAGTTCTAGGTATCCCTCATACCTTAACTTATGAGAACAACTACTTTTTTTCATAAAGAAAAGAGCATAATATGTATCGCTCTCAATAGCTCTAATTAATGTCCAGTCTTAATAGAGTATTGACCAGAAACATTTAAGAACAATGCTTTGATGCAATAGGAATCACATAATTATAACAACTTTATAATTTTCTTTACAAAATATTTTTATCCCAAGGAATTTATCTTTACTCTAAATTTATTAATTAAATATCATATTCATTAATAAAGTATTTGATGAATATTAAAAATAAATAAGTTTTTATTAATAAATTGAATATATTTACATGAATAAAGTCATCCACGTGTAATCAACTGATTGGTTATAAGACATACACTAACAAACCCTCCAATACCACGATCACCGCCTAACAACAATTATTGTTTCATCACTATCACCACCATACCTCACTATCACTACAACTATCATCCTTTGACTACTATCACTACAATCAATATCCTAAATATTATCACTAAAATCAATATTATTTTCATAACTCAATTTTTATCCTTTTTATTCTAAAAAACAACAAAAATTAAAAAAAATAACAAAAAACAACAAAAATTCCAAAAAATATATTTTTGATGTATTTGTATTTTTGTTTTTGGGCACTTTTTGCATCTTTTCAAATTAAAGAATTCAAAATTTAAAAATTTACTTATGACGAGTTCAGTTTTTAACGTGCTCATTTAAAAATCATTGATTTATTTTTCTCATCGAGTCGACGTTGATTTTGTATTTTTCAAAAAAACAATATTTGGATAAGGAGACCAAAAGTGCAAAAAAACAAAAATGAAGGACCAAAGTGATTTTGGATTGCTTGGTTACCAAGTTTGCTTCAGAACCAAGAAATTATGAGGAAAAAGATAATTTTTTTTTTGTCTATAAGTAATAAGGGAATCTCACACACAAAAGGAGTAGAGAATTATTTAAAGCATAAAAAAATAACACAAAAAAAACCCAAAACCCATTTTTATTCATAACCATCAGCCATATATACAAAGTAAACAAAACAAATCCCATTGGCTCCATCAATCTGCATCTCCTCCTACCGTGCCCTTCATCCCTAAAACAAGCACCATCTCCTTTAAAAAATTTAAGCTTCATCTTCAACCTCTCTACCAGAATCAAGAGCCCATCCACTTTTCTCTCATTTTTAAATGGATAATCCCTCTCATCTCTTTCCATTTTATTTTTCTCTACTATCACCTATTGACCTATCAACAGCTCCCTCTCCCCACTGCGACAGCCACCACTGGAACCAACCACTGTGAGCAACACCCATTTTCTACTAATAGATAAAACAAAAGCATCCACAATATATAACCAGTGGCCTTTTTAGCTTTAAGAAAACCAGCCACAGATGACTGTGGCAACATCACAACCCCATTGCAACCATGAACTCATGTTATCCCACAAGATGACGCCAACAACCATACTTAAAACTAGCAGTAACAATGAAAAAAGACGTTAAGAACTAGTAGAGAGAGAGAGATGAAAAAGAAAAAAAAAGAGGACCGAACTTTTAACCAAGCAGATCTCATTCCTCAGATGTCTGTTTGTCTCATCGCCGGTGTAGGAGTAAGGAGAACACAGAAAAGCTTCAGATCTTACAGCTCACTCTCCTTTAGCAGTGGTTGTGGCGTGTGGATTCACTCGCCACCATTGTTCCACAATCCTTTGGCTTAATTCTAGTAGCTTTTAAACACACTAAACACCTTAGAAGGTCAATTCATAATCTCAAATTATTTTTTGGATAAGTTTTTAAAATGTTGTAAAATTTAAGACAAAATGCTCATTGTTGTGTATAATTTTGAACTTATTTGGACACTATTTATTTGGTTTGATGTATGTTGGGATTTGAGATGATTTGATAATTTGTGTTGGATTGTTAATTTATTTTTCTTAGGTTGTGATTGCTATTTGGACATTAAATGTTTATGTATAAATTATGTTTAGATTTGTGTTGATTCGCTTGAATTAGTATGCGATTTGAATATAATTAGTGAAACTAATAAGATTTGATGTTTGATTGTTGGTTTGTCGGATTATTAAATTGGTGAGTAATTTGCATGGAGTTGATACCTTGATTAAAATAGTTTTATTAAAACACGTTATTATGTTTTGCCAAACATGGTCTTAATCTAGTTTTCATAAATTTTCAAATTTTTAGAAGATCATTTTGTAATTAATTTTGAGTTCCCCATATTTTTTATCCTCTCGTATTTAATTTTGAATTGTGAACTCCATGTAAGGTGCTTTTTTGGTATTAAATAAATAAGTTTTCCTCCACAAAAACAAAAACAAAAAAATCTTTCTTTCAAAAATAAAACTTTATTTCAATTTGCATATGGATAAGTCTCTCCTAAATTTTAAAAACAATCATATTTCCATAAATTAAAAAAATACATGGCATGATTTAGCATTTTTTAAATACCAAAAAAATCAAGAAAACTAGTTTTGTGTATACATTTGCATGTATTTTTGGATTTAATAACCAGTATATAAAATCTATGAGAACTTGACCTACATTTCAAAAATACCAAAACTATATTTTTTTTATATTAATATCATGGATTATGAACTTATATGTACGACATATTTAAGATATTATTGTTACATATTTTTTAACCCATAAAAAATCAAGAAAAGAAAAAAATACAAAATACAAAAGGATATACATGAAGAAAGCTTAGAGCTTTGCCTAAGTTGTTGGTGAAAGACCAACATGTATAAGATTGACACAAATGGCTTGTTTGGTGAAAATATTTTTATTTGGGGTAAAGAAATATAAATTTGGATAAGTAAGGACTTAATGAGAATTTTGGAAGGTTTAATTAATTTTATTGATGACTTAATTGCAAGAAAAATTGATATTTAAAGTCAATTTAGGTTTTAATTGAAATAAGTTAAAGTCTAAAGGTCAATTTGGTCAAATCAAGAGCTTAATTCCACCATTCAACTGAGAAACATCCCCTCTACAAATATCAGGTACTCCCATCAAACATTTACATCTCATTTTCTTTAACAAACTAAACAACATCTTGTCTTCAATCAGCCATTACTGTATTTTTAGATTATAGGTTGATCGGTCGACACTTTTAAATGAATGAATGTGGAGCTACAAACCTCCAAATTGAGTAAGGTTGGATCTAATTAAAAGATGTGCACCCCCTCAACCAAGATCAGGTGGTCTTTAATGATGATGACGTCGGACTTGCTCCAATAAAGCATTAAAAGTGGTCAACTCAATTATCAATAGTTGTGATACCCATTTCACATATCAAGCCTTATTAGTGGGTTCTTATCAAAGGTTGATCACGTTTCTCTCAAGATTAAAATGCCATAAACAAGCTCTTTGGTCTCCATGTTTGGAAAACCACCAAAACCTCAAAAAACTAAGTTTGTTGCAAAACCACCATTGAAAAACCAACATAGGTATTAAGCTCAAAGCTGTGAAATGTACTTCAAAACCCTCTCATTTTGATCAAAAAGTTAAGCTTTGATTAATCTACGTTTGAACTCATCAAAAGCCCTAGCAAAACCTTATAAATACCCCCTGAAAAATAAAATAAAATAGTGAAAAAATAAAGGAAAAACATGAAGAAACACATTATACAAAGACCCTAGTGTGAAGGTTCAAGAGCCTAACATAGAGGGTCTAAAAAGGTTTGGAAGGAAAACATAGTAAAAGGGAAAGAAGGGAAAAAAAGAGAGAAGGAAAATAGCAGTCCATATCCAGCAAGCTTTGAGAAGGTATAACCATATAAAAGATCAAGGGTAAAGTCCTTGTGGCCTGTCTATTCATGATTTCTTAATGCTTAAACCTCTTATGATGTTGTTTGAGCTCATCTTATATTGTTGGATTGATTTTGGTGCTGCAATAATCTAATGTTTTTCGACAGAGTTTGTTTTATTCTTTTTATTGTTTTAAGCATGTTTTATATTGCTAAAGTTTTCTTTATGATAGTTTGTTCTAATTTTGGTCAATAATGTGCTAGTAAGGCTTGCACTAAAGGCATGATTCTTGGTTTTGATGCTTATTTTATTCTATGTTTTTAGCCCAATAGCATGTTAATGATGTATTTGAGATATTTTGATTGGTGTTTGAATTTATTTTGTAATAAAATGGTAAGTTGCTTTTGCTTATAGGTTAAAGATTTTGGAAGCGTATTGATCAATTTGATTTTTTTTAATGCAAATTCAGGGTTCATACAAGTATGTTTTGGCATTTAAATGTTAAAAAAATATCAAGTTTTGAATTCAAATAGCATGAATATGTTTGTTGTTTAGCTTTGTAGTTTTGAACTTTGAAACTTCATGCATGTTATATTTGTTAGTTCTATAGATTCAATTATGCTTAATGTGGTTTGTGAGAACTAAAAGCAGTGTGTTTAGAGGTCTAGAAGGCCAAATCTGGGTTTTGACATTAGTTTTTAATTTCTAGAAATTTTTTAGATTCAGGGTTTATGTTCTTTGCTTGAACTTTATCTTAAGCCTCTTGTTTTTTAGTTGTTTTGGATTAATTGTAGGCACAGACATATTAACTTGTTACGTTTAGCAAATAATCTGGGGTTAAAACGTAGCAATAACACGTAATCATGCATTTAGATTCTAGGATTCTTTCAACTTCCCAAACATATTTTTATCAAATCTTTGCTTTTGAGTGTTAATTGAAGAAGATGGATGCTTGATTATTGATCTATGCATGATTACAAACAAAACATTGTGCTTGATTGAGTGAAAACTTGTTTGGTTTGTGATTTGTGTTTTTTAGGTTTCTATTAATTAAATGTTCATCGTGTTCTTGGTGTTTAACCTGTTTATTTTTTAGAAAATTTTATGTTTTGTGTTTTTTTAGTTTTGATCTATTTTTTGTTTAATTGTTTGTTTTGCTTTTAACTTGGGTCAAACCATGGTTTTTGTTTCGGTTCAGGGTTGAACAAGTGTTTTCAAGTCAATCAAATTGGTTTTGTTTTAGGTCAAATATTAAGGCTTTGTTTGGTTAGTTACTTTTTATGTTGAGGAATTTTTGACCTAAAGGGTTGTTTGACAAACACACCCTTAGATCTATTTTGACAATGTTGCTTTGAATAAAAATGGTTTTTTTTGCCAAACAGACCCTAAATAAATTCCAAAAAATTCAAAACAAAAATTCAAGGACCAATTTAAAATTATTTTTGGGTTCTTCACATGTTTTTTTCAGCTGTTTTTATTTAATATTAGGGTTATAGACTTATACTATAAGATGTTAGTTTGGTATTAAAATTCCCGCTTTTCGTTGAAATCTTAAAAAAATTTAAAAATTGTCATTTCAAAAAATAAAAAAATATGTTTTATTTTATGTGTATACAGTTAAGTCTCTCAAAAAATAAAAATCATATTTTAGTTTAAAAAATATAAAAATACATGGTATGATTTAGCATTTACACACATACACACACATAAAAATTCAAAAAATATATTTGCATGCATTTCTTAGAATTAATAACCAGTTTATTGAATTCATGAGAACTTGGTCAATATTTCAAAAACCCTAAAAAATAATTTCTGAGAATTAATGGTCATCATTCTGATATAAATATTAGACCTACAAGTAGGCTAGTATTTCAATACCAGGAGTTGATTAGAAAATTCTCATAGTTTTTTTTTTTGATATTCATCAATTTTAATTAGAATATTTTTCATCATGATATACGAGTTGTGGAAAACTCTTTTGCATTTCAGGATAATTGAACTCCGTCAGGGCACCTACAAAGATTTTTTTCCCACAAGAATTTATTTGGGTATACAAGCTCATAATAAATTCAAAATACAATATTTATTTATGAGCGTAAATTTTTGTTTTAAGCCATAGACAGACCATCGGTTAAGAACCCATCAATACCTTTAAGTCACATCTAAATCGTACAATACAATTTACCTCAGGTTAGGCATGCTAGGAGTGCTAATACTTTTCTTAACCACAACTAATCTCTTATCCTGGAATTTCATATAAGACCAGTCCATCCGGGTCTCCTAATGACCCTAAACCAAACAATTAGATGGCGACTCCTCGACCTCGACGTTCAGCCACAAAGCACGCGCGCGACAGATATTAAGGTACATTTCTTTTGCTTGTCTTTAGCATAGTTATGGTTGACCTATAAAGCTATGAAGCACTCTATTGAGGTGGATCGATGCCAACTTTAACCATTAGACAGACCAACGGTTAGAAAACATAACGCTATTTTAAATTATATCAAACAAATAAACAATACATTTTATCTTAGGTAGAGTGTATTAAGGGTGATATGTCTTTTCTTTGCACAATCACTCTTTTTATTTAGACTCTGAAACTACTTAGGGTTCTTAGTAACTAAAATATTAAGTGGCGACTCTAATCCCTTTTTATTTATAAAAATCAAGAATTCTTTTTTTTTTCCACTTATCACCCACAAAGATCTTGGTCTAGAAAGATAATTGTCGTAACGCCGCACACATGCGACAAATATCATAACTATCACAACCACCATCATAGTTTTAATCACAAATATTGCAACTTTTCTCATTTTATTACCATCAAATCATTTATTTTATATTAAAATATTTTTCATGAAATAAACGCATCCTAAATAAAAATTGAAATTTTTTTTATGAGATTTCTAAATTCTGAAATAAAGAAGTGGACGATATGCAATTCATCCGAGCCTTCGTATATATTTTCAATTAAGTGGGTCTCCTAAACAATCATCAATGACAGAATCTGGGGTTTTGCACATCTCTGTCAAATTACTAGCTCTTTGGATTTGGAAATCTGGCTTATAAACATAGTTATTAAGTTTGGTTTGGCCAAACATTTGACCCGGCAAGCCCACATCCTGAAACTTTATTTGAGTTAGGTTCTAATTTGATCTAGTTTTGATATTGACCAGATTAACCTGATTGGGTTAATATCAAAGAATTTTAAAGAAAAATAATAATATTATTTTGAAAAAATATAAATTTCTCAAGCACCCATTTAGAGGTGGTTTTCAGCCATGGATATCTTAAAACCGAGGCTAAATCCACTTCTTCAAATTCCGTCTTAGGTAGGCATCCATGCTGCAGCCTTACCTAGGCTGAAACCCAGAAAGCTAAAAGAGAAGCATGCTACCTGAAGCATCAAGCCAAACCACTTGGTCTAAATGATACCCCTCGGTTTAAATGATTGGTCCTCGATCCTAAAAACACACCAAAACCATATTTTGGAAGAAACTACCAAAAAAAAAAAAGGCAAATATTTTGGAAGAAGAATAAATGGGGAATTTCAATTAAAGTTCCAGAGATGGATGAATATTCACAGTTTATGTACATGCTTAAAAACAGAAGATTTATGTACAAAGGGGAAATCAACTTAATTTGGATAATCAGCTGTACAGAAAGAAAAAAAGAAGTTCAATTCCCAGATGAAGGCTCATCTTTTTTATATATATATTATTATATATGTACACTTAGTTTCTTCCATCACGTCTTGTCTGCCTGAAGCAGGGGATCAGGAAGGAGGCGCTGAATGAATGGTTGTATCAGGTAACATGGCTACTGTCACTACAAAGTATTCACACCCCATAGGTAGATTGTATGGGTTGGAAGTCGATCCCAAATTGAAGTTCAACAGGTCAGTCCCTTGGTCAGTGGTCAGAAGATCCAGTTGATCCGCCCTACCATGCTCAGGCCTAGTTGAGGCAGGATGCAATGGCTTTACAGCTTGGCGTTCAATATGCACAATCTGCCCAACAATGTAGCTGGGTCTGCTTGGGAGATGGTCTGTGAACAGGGCCACAGATTCAGCAGACAGGTAGTAGTTAGAGGAGTTCCGGTTGATAGCCTCATAATGTCCAGCTGAGTTGAGAACAAATGCAGCGATCTCATGAACTTCCAACCGGCTAAAAGATATCCTTTCTTTGTTTGCCTGCAGAAAAACATCAACAAAGATATCAAGCTTTTGCAGTTAGAAGACAAGCACAGAGCACCATGCAAAAAGGATCCCTGCACGTCAAGGGGCAGAACTTAAAATCTGGCAGGGCCAGAAACAGTCGAAGTTTAACATGCCAAAAAAAGCACCAGATAACCAACCACTGCTTGAAGGCTCCACTGGAAACAAAGGCCAGTTACCAAGTCAAGAACTGATTAGAGTTGAGTTTAAAACCAATGATCACAAGCAATTGATGAGAAAAAAATGATCACGTATAGTAATTAGAAGGAAAGCATGGATCAGTGCTTGTAAACAGTAAATCAGAGATATTGAACATCCTTGGCAATGAAGAGTACTGATTAAATGTTGCTCTATAGATAAAGCATGAACACCATTAGCAAGTTCAGACTACCTGCTTCTCAAGTTGATGCTTTTTGTACAAAGTTGCAACCAGCTCCTTCTTCGTTTCCAATTCTTTTCCAAGTTGTTCATTTGCAGCTTCGAGCTTGGGGTACTTATCAAGGTGTGTGGACAAGAAACCAACTTTATCAGCAAGGACACGTACGCATTTCTGGAACTCAGCAGCACCCTCATCCTCATTGTCATTGCTTGAACTGAAAATGATCAAATTAAAAAATTAAACCATGGCCATTGTCATTTTCAAATCTTAAAACTGAAGTTTTACAGAAAAAAGATAGCAATTCATTCCATCAGCAATCACCAAAAGAAATTTGAATGCCACTGATAAACTCTAAAAGAAATTATGAAAGAAGCCCCTAAAAATTCCTGCAGCCCTTAAATTTAAGATTCCTCGTAATGGCAAACAATATTTGAGTGTAGAAAAATTAATGGTTAAAATAGTGTAGGACAAGCTATTAGACAAAAATTGTGACGTCAGGGCCTCGAGCTGACATTTCTAGACATTGACAGATAATAAATTACAAACAACATGATGAAAAAGTTCCATTGATAATTTGATATGAACAAATTTCAAAACAAGCACGGGACTAAGACACAGCTGAGCCTTGCAACTGAGTTAAAGTTTGTATGGAGAAAAAAAAGTAGAGAGGATTCTGGAAGATTACTTGGCCAAAGATTGAGCTAAAGCACGCAAAGAATCAGCAAAACCAGCAACTCCACCAGGAGCATATACACAGCACCTAAGCCTTTCAAAAAGGCCACGGAGTTTCACAGCAGATGCACGCAGTTTATTGTATTCTGAAGCCCTTCGATCAGCCGCGCAAAGATGAGTTTGAGCTTCCTCTCTTGCTTCATGCAAGCAATTCTCCAAGTGAGCACAATTCATCTTTTGCACAGCAAGAAGTTGAAATTGTCAGTATATGTTGAGAACAGTTCATAAATGCATTTTGAACATTTTTATGCATGGAAAAAAACATTGACGCCAGGCATAATTTAGTAACAGAAGGAAGCTGATTATTTGGGAAAATTATTAGTTCATAGGAATTCTAGGAATTTGTTGTCCACTAATAACTAATAAGCCTTGTCCATCACGGGATCTACCAAAAAAACAAAGCATCAAACCATAAACAAAAATGATTATCTAAGCATTTCAATAATGTTGAGCAATATGGTACAAATACTAAATATCGATAAATGGGATCACCCAGAACAACTCAGCAATATAATTGAGCGAATAAGAGCAACATAAACACCAAGAAAACCACAGAGGACAAAAGGCAGTTCATGTGCCAGTACCTGAGATTCATCAAGGAGCTTCCGACTCATTTCTAACTCCCTTGTGAGCACAGCAACCTCCTCCACAGCAGCTTTGAGCTTTGCATCAGTTTCACTCAATTGGTTTGAATTTTCGGCAAGTGCAGTTTGAAGGTCTAACACAATGTCATGGTCACTACTGACTTTAGGCTCAGTGTCTGCATCAGATGGTGCAACATCGAGAGGCTCAGGCATGCTCTCAGCTGTGGAACTGTTAGTCAGTGACATGCCCAGTTGTCCTGCCATCTTGTCCTTCCCATCTTTATCACAAACTTGCAGCTCTTCACGATGAGGCTCCGTCATTGATGAATCCAACTGAGTATTCAACATCCCAGAGGAGTCCATCATGTTTTCATCAAAACCTTCTCTACCTTTGCTTGTTTGCCTGGTGAAAAGCCCCAGTTTCGCATTCAAACTAGAAATGCAAGAAACCTCATCCATGGGCTCTGAGGTCAATGCATAAGGCATGTGTGCTTCACCACCGCTGGAAATTTCTGGTTTACAGTCTTCAGTCTTTGCAGCTAACAGAGCAAAGTCTGATGCATCTTTACTATTTGAAAGTTTCTGCCCCTGTAAATACTGGTCAGACAATCTCTGCTCTAGTTCTTGAATGCGCTTCTCATACGACATACATTGCACATGCTTTGCCTTAAGCAAAGATTGAAGGTGCTTTCCATACTCATCTTTCAGCCGCAAGGCTTCATTTGTCTTATCTGCATTCTTCAATAGACTATCCACTGTGCTATCATCCATTGACTCGTATTCAATTTCTGGGCAAAGGGAACATATCAGGGCTATTGCAGAAGCTAGTTCAGCTTTCAGTTTTGCATTCTCAACTTCCATCTTGCTAGTTCCAGCAATCTCTAACAGCTCACAGTCCTCGAGGGGCTCCTCAGAGCCATCTTTCTCAACTGCTTCCTCACCAATTTCTTCCATCTCAGCTGAGTGAGAGCAGTCATTAGATGTAGAAAATGAACCTTTCAAGCTTGCAGTCTTATCACCTTTTGAAGGAAGTCCAGCCAAATAATCAGGAGCATAACGGTCCAGGTCTGAGATGTCAATATCAAGCAAATTAGTGTCAAATGGAGCTATATTGACATCACACTGATTAGGAGTATCATATAGCCCCATTGATGTTAATATATCTCTTGGTATATATAAATTGTTTGTCTTCAGAAACTCCTCCCGTCTCCTAACCTCAACCTCCCTCCTTGTAGCAAGCCGCTCAGCCAGTTGTCCAGCCATACCCATGTAAAGTTTCATGGAAGCCTTTCTTCTCACAACTTCAGCAAGGCAGGCTCTATATGCAGGACCGATCCCACGAAATAGCTTTAAGTCCCTAAAAATATTATCCTGACGCAACATTGCCTCTCTAAAAGCAGGAAACTGTAACTTCACATCTTTCATGAGGTAAGTAACATAAGCGATCTTTTGTAGGTAATCATGCACAAAGACATTCATCTCATTCTTCTTATCATTGCAAAAATCAAGCAGCTTGGAAATTGAATGTTCACAAGCCAGCATCCTGGGCAAATGATTCTTGTCATGGACATCATACATAGGGCCCAGGGCTGAAACTGCATCATGAGGTCGAATTGAGGAAGACAATTGGCATGACAGACAATCATCCACAAGGTTCTTTACCGTGCTTACATCTTTGCTGCATGAATACAAGCTCACATCCATTAATCAGTGGAATGTACATTATCCTCCTACAGCCTAACTACTAGAGTTTTTAATATGAGACAAGAAAATAGAAAATATAGGTTTTACTTGTAAATTGTTATTCAATATAGTTGTATAGTTTGAGAACTTAAATATTAATATCATTTGGTATTTAACTTTAGTAGGAAGTTTGCTTCTTTAAATGTATCAGGGATCTCAAGGGTTCACGCATTAAATGGCTGCTTCACGAATACAAATTGAATTCAGAATTCTGTTTTAGTGGATTTCAGGAACCTAGTTTCTCATGGATTCATGAAACACATCTTTTGGATTTTCAGGGGTTAGCTTAGTGAGTTATAGGTTTTGTATATTTTCCTAATTCCCAATGCTTGTAGAAAAAGAAAAAACAGGGTATTAATCAAGTTATTGCACGCTCTTGAATGTTTTAAAATATCCAAACCACACACACCAAGCTGAAGCTAGAAGTGAATTGGGACCAGGAATTCTCATTCATTCAGGTCCAGCTCCTACTTCCAACAAAAATTGTCAGACCAGTGGCATTGATCCAAAGCATAATTTTGTACTTCTACTCTCATGGTCCCTTAAGATAACAATATTGTCATAGGTCGTCTTTAACAAAATATTCAACAGCACATGCATCAAATGGAAAAACAATTAAATTCCCTGGATGCTGTAGAGGGACTACGAGAGATGAGTCTGGTGATCTAAATGACAGACTACATAAGAAAAGAGTGGGGGAGGGGATAAGTAATATTATCTATAAAAAAGACAGACGAGTGAGTCATATCAAATACAACCACTACTGAGCAGCCATTGCATCATTCGTTCCTCTACGCTTATCAAAAAAAAAAAAAACCCTCAGAGCAACAATTATATAAGTTTGGCATAACATAACAAATGACCCAGCTGTATTATAAAAATTATAGGAAAAGCTATAAGTTCAATACTTGAAAGTGATGAGATGTATTATCACAGCAATGCTTTATAAGAATCAACATACTAAATCAATCAAGAAAAATCTAACAAACTCAAAAATCATACAGAATAATTGTAAATAGGAAGGCGGTTCAAATGATTGAAAACGAAATCAACCAACCTCAAAGACTGCATTATGCTCTTCTGTTCATTGATGAATCGCTGATGCTCCTTGATGGTAAGATCCAGATTCCTGATAGAAGATGCTGCTCCGCAAGAAAATAATTCTTCCACCTTGCGCTTTGCATCACTAAATTTTTTCTTGAACTCGGATACCTTCTTCTCAAACTGCCTATGTGAATTGCTACAATTCTCCACGGCCTTCCTCAAGTTATCTTCCTTCACAAAATCCACTAAGCATTTGCGTGAATCAGACTGCAAAGATGGATGAAGCTTGATCGACCTCAGTTTCTCTAAATCTCTCTCAAAATTCGTTAAAAGATCTAAATGTATCCTGTGTTGTTGTGTATAACGCTTCATGAACTCTGAGTAATTCTGAAGGATTGCTCTATAGAATTGTTGCACATTAATCCTAGCAACCTCCATTGCCCTCTCCTGAACCTTATGCTCCCTCAATAACCTCTGGCAATGCTCATGCTTTACTTGGGTTCTCCTATACATTGCTTGACCTCTATGGTAATGGTACCTAAACTGTCTTTCATAAGATGGCAAAGCCTTCAGAGCTGGGTCTGAAGCATCATCTAAAGGATGGGGGTTATGTGAAGAAGCTGGCGGTGGAGGATCTGCAATTTCAAGGACATCAATTTGTTCGAGTGCAGGGGGGAGGGGATTGGTTTGCATCCTTGCTCTGTTGTATATAAACACTTCTCCATCAATAGATGGAAGCTTATAAGCAGAAAGCGACCGCTGAGGTTCAAGTTTCTTCTCCAAACACAGAACAAGCTGGTCGTTGAAGTTAATCCTAGAAACTGATTCAATACACCGCATGACAGCTTCCACAGGCGTTGTTTCATCGCAATCAAGTAGAAATGAATGACCATTTTCTGCTAGATGAACTACAAGCTTGGGCTGATTTACCACACCTTCTGTGATGCTTGAACTCATCTTATCTTTAAAGCAGAATTATCCACCTTAAAAATAAAATCCAACAAGAAACACCAACACTGAGAGGTAATTTAAATAAAAAAATCCCCAAAACCAGTCCGATTGCGCAGAGACGATTCAATTCAATCCCTTGGAACCAAATGGGAAATTAACAGTTTTTAGAGCTTTAGCCCTTCCTTATCACCAAGTCCACCACTGAAATCTGCAAGACCCGCAAACATACCGTAAACCAACTAAAGATTGAATCAACAAAGCACCAATTTTTATCAACCCACAATGAAACCACACCGACCAAAGACTTTATCCAAAAAAAAAAAAGCTCCAACCTTTACGCTCAAATCCTCCACAAAAACCCAAATCAGCAACAGCCCACCTCAAAATTCCTCTAAACAAACAAAATCACAACAGACCAACAAATGATTACTCCAACAGAACCCTAAATCATCAGCGACCCATCATCAAAATCTCCCAAATTAGCGCAAATCCAAATAAACCCAAGGAAAAAACCAGAATTCTGCTCTCACAATACCAAAAACACACAAGAAATGACAGCAAAATAACAGAGAAAATCAAAAGACACTTTCTTGGTTAACGTAGTTTGAAGAGAGAAGTTTAAAGTAGAGGATTAAAGGCATCAGAAAGTGATTACGTGAGGAGATTAAAGAGGAATTTCAGACTCTCTCTCTCTCTAAAAACACAACGGTTCTCTCCACGAAACCTCTTAGATTTTAGTACTATTTGTTTTTAATTTTTCTCTTTCTCTACGATTGTTTTGGTATTTATTTTATTTTCTTTTATATATATTATATAGTAGCAAGAGAAGCTTGTGATGAGGATAATAAAAAAATCAAAGAGAACCTTCTGCAAGAAGCAAACCAAGAGGGTAGCAGAAGAGCTATGCTCTCTCTCTCTCTCTCTGTCCTTGTCTCTCTCTGCAATAAGTCGGGGAGAAGAGAAAAGGCAAGCAGCTTTATCTCGCTAGGTATTGCAGATTAGAGCATTAGTAGGAGTATTATAAATTGATTAGTTAATTAATTGTGATTATTTTTATAGGGTTATTAATTAATTAATTTTTTGTGTGTTATTTCAGTAATTAATGAGTTGTGATTGGACTTTGGGAAAAAATAATTCCATTGCCTATTGTAGAGGACAATTTTTTATTATGATTAACTTGGCCCCGAGTTGTTTATCAAATTGCATTGTTGTCCTCAATAAGCTATCTAAAAGCTGTCTTTCCTTTCTTCTTCTTTTTTTTATCTTTTATTAAATAAAATTAAACCTAAAAGACATTAGTAAACACTATGGTACTAATTCATTGTGGGGTGGTTTCATCTTGACTATTTTGTCCTTCTTAATAAAATAAAATAACTTGTTATTGGAAATAATAAAATCTTTTCTATAATATCCATTTATTATTATCTTATTGTTTGTGAATATATTCATCGTTTTACATTTCGGTCAAATAACTTAGTATAAGGAACAATAAAATCTTTTTTATAAGATTTTTTTGTTATTATTATATTGTTTAGGAATATATCATGTTTTTTACATTTTGGTTGTATAAAAAATGACCAAATTACTCATAAAATCAAAATATTTTAAAATTAACGTTGGAAACTTTTATTTATTTATTTTCTTTTTAAAACACATAATTAAATAACTTCAATATCCTTCAAGCTTCCTTAACTTGTATTTGCTAGGTTTTTTATTTTCATCATGGTTTTTTATTATTATTTTTATCAAGTTTACTTAGAAACAATTTGGTAACTCAATAAATATAAATACTATTAAAAACAAAAATGACTTACATGTGCGTTGCTAGTGTAAACTCATCGAGCATTGTGTGCAGCGTCACTCAAAAGTCTAACGCAGGATTTTAGGGCACGTTAAAATCACTTTAGTGTTCCTTTTACGACTGGAGAGCATGTGTGGTAAGTAGATTTTTAGTTCGGCGTTGATAATCTTTTTTTTTCCTTTCTCTTCTTCTTATTTTTCACGCTTGGCCTTTCAGATTTTCAAAACAACTTTTCAATTTTTTTTCCTTCAGATCTATTCTATGTTCTTTTAATTATTATTTATTTTATTTGAAATAATTTATTAAATTAATTTTTTTCAATTTCATCATCCTTCAATTCTTTCATATATATATATATGTCATATTTGGTCTTGATTTTTATCTTTTATTTGAGATAATTTTTAAAATTGGAATTTTTTTTGACAATTTCATTCTCATTTAGCTTTAGAATGATATTTTTATTTATTTATTCTTCAACATTAAAATATTTAAAAATTGAGATTCTTGATTCAGCTGGGGAATAGAATTTAATAGTTTGCAAATTTGGGATATTAACTCTGGTTTAGGACATTCAATTGGGTTTGCTTGTTTTTTGTTTCTTTTTTAAAGCTCATATTTTTTTTTAATTTCTTCTTTTAATATTTATTTAATTAGAGATTGGGCTCCATTATTTTTTTTATTTTTTTTCATGTAGGATTTTTCATTTATTTTGAAAATAATTCAAGTCATCTCAGATTTTTTTATTTTTTATTAAATTTAATTTTGTCAAAAGAAATAAAAGAAATGAGTGCATCACACCTACTTCAATGTATAAACAATCAAGCTGGTGCTTTCTTTATTTATTTATTTCTCAATTTCTTCGTCATTTTTTATTTATTTTTAAAGATCACCGAAGTTGCCACGGACCAACTAAATTGACTGTGTCACACTGGGTCTCCTCTGAAGCAACCAATGAAGAGACGTTAGGAAACTGCACGGTAAAATACTGGGAAAGAATTACTGGAGACTGCAGAGCAGCAGCAGGCAAAACGGATTTCGCCTTGGCGAGCATGCAACAGCCAGGCTGGAAGTCCAATTTGGAGGCTAAGATTAAGACTTGATTTTGTTCCTATCCATGTTTTCTTGCCAGCAAGAACACGAGGCAGAGCTTCGTCCACAAGCCAGGGCGAACATGGCTATTTCCTTGCAATTTCTCTGTGGAAAGTTTGCAGTGTGCTTTCATGCGAAATAAAAATGTCGACTTGCGCTTTTCTTCAAAGCAAAAATTGTCGTCTTTTCTTTCGGGATTGCCCAAGAAAAATTCAATTCTTGTTTTTTTTATTGCATCCACCAATTCTACCCTTAACTTTATTTGAGGTTTTCAATTCTATCCTCATGCCGTCTCTCCATCTAAATACATTAACAAATTCCATTAAATACTCACATGAAACTATAGAATTTAAAAGATTTATCAAATTTATCATTTAAAAATAAAAAGGAATTAGTGATATTGAAAAAATAAAATCCCATTTAAACTAAAAATCTTGGGAGTGAAGAGAAATAAAAGGAAAGAAAAGGTAAATCCTGCTTAAAAATGAATTTTTTCGGGTCTCATTTTATTTTATTTCAATTTTCATTGTCAGTTTAATTTGTTTATTTCATTATGAATTTCATAACTCTTTAGATTTTGGAGTTCTCATATGGATATTTGATCAAATATATCAATTGGTTTGGATGGAAAATAAATGAATTAATACAATTAAAAATGCTTATAAAAAAAATTAACGAGTAAATTTGATGGATGTAATTTGTGAAAAATAATATTTTTAACAGTTATTTAGTAACTTCATTTTCAATTTAAAAATATTATTTTTATAACTTTTTTTTTCAATGATGGCCTAAATGGACCTTACTTACCTCTAAAGACAAATGAATCATCTGTCAGTTTAGATAGCAAGTATGACTTACTCGCGCGGGTTATTTTGATGATTTTTTTTAGTGTAGTTGATTTTTTTTTGAGATTTTTTAAATATTTTCTAAAATAAACATTAGTCTATTCCCAAAGACAAGCTTAGTGTTAAACTACACGAATTCTTCTTTTTTTCCCCCCTCATTTTCCCAACTTACATAATTTGGATTTTTTTTTTGAACTTAGTCTAAAAAATATTCTTTTGTTTATTTTAATATCTTGATTAATGAAAACATTTAATAAACATGTATAAATTGTACAAGATCTTTTAACTATCACCAACAAAAAACGTGTAGAGGCGTGATATTGTCCAATATAAATTATTTCGGGACAAATTAATAAAATCAAAAGGCTTAAAACTAAGTGATATTCAAGTTTATCCATTGTAATCTACTTGTATGCATTGTGAGTTGTGATATCAGAATATATATATATATATATATATATATATATATATATATATATATATATATATATTTCAAAGCGAGGTCGAAAGACAAATAATAATATTTTAAGAAATTAATTTATTGAAGAGTATATTAAATGAGTAATTAACGTAGAAACTAAAGATTGGAGCATTTGCGCACGGCACCATCCATCCAGCTGATTATTATTGACTAGACTAGGTGCTTGGTTTTGGTATAAAAAAAAACATGTGAAGATTAAGTAATTAATTATATTGTTTTTTTTAAAAAAAAGAAAAAGAAAAAGAAAAAGAGGAAAAGTTTCACCATCGTACGCTGAAAAGGCCTGTGAAAGATTCATCACATGAGTAATTTGAGGTTATAAAACTTGACAAGTGTTCGAGAATTGGAGGGTACGACTTGCAGCAGCTCCGCCCATGCGACCCTCATTCTATTAATTAACATTAACAAAACAACATAATTATGTACTCTGCATGGAGTTAGGACAATTTCTGGGTTATGTGCTAGGTAAATTTATTTAATTTTTTTATATTATAAAATAAAAATAATATCATTTTAGAAAAAAAAAAAACACTCACCAGATTTTGACTGAGTTTTTTATGCTATTATTTTTATTAAACTTAGGCTTAGTACTTAACCCATATTCCAAATCATGCAAATCACAAATCAATCTATCAAATCAATTTAGTTATCAAAATCACGAATAAATATGTGAGGTCGGTCGGTGAGGTCTTAAAAAAGTGATGTGAGGTCTGTGCTGAGCTGTTTCCCTTGAGAAATGATAAGAAATTATTGGAATTTGGAAAACGAATTGGGCTGCCAATTATTATTTTATACCTTTTCGTTTAATTAGTTTTTTCGTTTTAAAAATATTTTAAAAAAATTTAAATTTTATTTATTTTACATTAATATTTTTTAATTTTTTAAATTATTTTAATACTTTAATTTTAAAAATAATTTTAAAAAATAAAAAAATATTATTTTGATATATTTCTAATTGAAAAACATTTTGAAAAAACAACGCAATCTAATTCCTAAAAAGATCCAAGTCTATTTTGGAATGTTTATAAAATGTTATTTTTTTTATTATATGTATATATATGTATTAAAATAATATTTTTTATTTTAAAAATTTATTTTTAATATTAGCATGTTAAAATAATTTAAAAACATTAAAATATATTAATTTCAAAATAAAATAAAATTTCAAAAACATAATTAAACTGCAATTATAATAGGATCATCTCCCCGTATATATAAAAAAAATTATCTGTTGTGAAATTGACTAATTAATTCTGTACAGCATCCTTTTCGTTTTTTTTGTCAACTCTAATATATTTGTTGGGGGTCTCAATTGAATTTCCTTAATAAAAAAAGTTAATTAAGAGCTTATTTGGCATATTTAATTATGTAAAATTATTTTGGATTTTGAATCACAATACACAAGCATAATTTTATTAGTTGTAAAAATAAAAATGGAGGACTTGACGACAAAAACTGATAAGACTTATTTTATTGACTTTTGCAGGAGCCCTAGAATATATATATATATATAATTCCGATTTGTTTCCTGTTTGGATGCCCTAGAAAAAGAATATTCTTTCTCCATGATTGTTGGAATTTGCAGTAATATTCCCACGACTAACAGGTTGAAAAAGATTATTACTATTACTATGATTAAGGAACGTTTTTACGAAATGACAAGGTGATTTGAAACTTGATATGCCATTCCAAATTTCACTCGAGGAACTATGAATATCTCTTATATTACAATTTATTTTTTATATTATTGTATCAAAATAATTAAAATAATATATTTTTTAAAAAAAATTATTTTTAACATTACCGTATTAAAACAATTAAAAAATACTAAAAAATTAATTTAAAATAAAAAATATATAATTTAAAAAATACAATTTGACCGCACTTTAAAGTAGGGAGCATAAATATTATAAAAAAAATATTATTATAATAAATTTCCAATTCAAAACCAATTTAAAAACAACTTTCAAACTAACAATATTTCCCCATTACGTAGAACTAAGTAACACTAGTTATTGGTAGCTAGTCATGTCATCAATTCCCACGTAAGCTAAGATATTTTCTAAGGTTTTCGTCAAAGCAGCTAAATTTTGATATTTTTGGTACATTAGTTTTGTCGTTATAACAAAAAGAATAGTTTTGAAATAAGTGGTTCCTTCGTGATCCGGTCGATCGAGGATCGAAAGTGAATTGAGTTGAAAAAAAATAAAAAAAGTAAAAATTTGGTATGATTCCGCTAACCCGGTTGACCGGCAAGACCCAATTGCAACCCATTAATTTTTGTTTTTTTAACTAAAACAACGTTGTTTTGATTTAAAAATTTTTTGACCTGGCCGATCCGGTGACTTGGTCAAAACCTGAAACCTGGATCTTGGATCGGGTCGGATATTAAAACTATGCTAAAAAGTGTCAAGTATTTTCTAAAATTGATATTCAAAGCTCCACTTCAAGAATTTCGAGAACTTCTCTCGTTATGATATTGGTCATCCAATTCAAATTGTTGATTGTTTTGTGAGCCTAATCTTTTGGTGATGCTGCTTTGCCTAAGCTAATTATGGTGTCGTTAGCCCTAATCATCATCATTAAGGTGTTGTTAGCCCTAATCATCATCCTTCGATGCATCTTTTACTCGTTCTTGTAGTGCGCAATGAAATCCTAGGATGGATTTATATAAAAAAATCAAACTAAACTTGACTTTATTTATTGCTTTTGTGGACTTGCAAATTGTCGTTGGCAACTTGGCATTAGAGACAGATGGCCACATGCATGTTGATCTTTAGCTCGTAAACTTTTTGTTCTAAATAATCCTTTTAATTTCAATAATAATTAACTAGTCCTTATAGTTTTAAATCTATTTGTACTTTGATTCTTTTCACCAACTTCATGTATTTTCTCAAATATATATATATAATATAATATATATATATATATATATATATATATATATATATATTGTTTTAAGAGATATAAAAAAGAAGATATATAACATGGAAATAATGATGGCAAAAAAGATATCTTCTTGGAAAAAAATATTAAATTAAACATGATCAACACTAGTCAATGAATAATTGATTATTTTAAATTTGGAGGTGTCGTTCAACTAGTTAGCCTATGTGTTTACTTACTGAAGGTCACTAGTTCGAGTTCTACAAACCTCGGGGCTACTGGAAGTTTACATGATCGTTAATTTCAGGATCCGTGGAATTAGTCAAGGTACACGCAAGCTAGCCCGGATATCCATGTTAATAAAAAAATTAATTAATTAATTTTAAAATTAGAGCGACTATTTAATTTATTTTGCAAAATACTAAAGAGACTAATTGTTTTATTATTTGCTATTACTTCCCAAATCCCCTCTAGTCTTTGCACAATTTGTTTCATTAATCTCGTTTTTAACGTGGAGGCAGAAAAATTTGAAGAAGTATGGCGTCATAGAGTGAAATCCTCTAATTTTCTCAAGGTTCGATGGATTTGTGTGTTAAAACCTCTCTTTCGTTTTGACCTTGAAGATTCTTGTCGCTCAAAATAGATTTTCCAGAAGCAAGTTCTCCCGAAGTTCATCTTCAATTCTGTACTTGCATATTCTGAAACAATTTTTGAACAGTACCGTTTCTATAATAATCATTGTTTTTTAAAAATTTTTATTTAAAAATATATTAAAATAATATATTTTTTATTTTTTAAATTTTATTTTTGATATTTTTATATCAAAATGATCTGAATAAAAAAATAAAAAATTGAAGGATTGGCCTTGAAGTTCCTCCTGCGCTACCCTTGTTGGAGGAGGAGAGGGAGTTCTTGCGGTATTTCATTGAAGATACTGATATAATCTTGGTGGCTGCTGTCCCCGTGACTAGGATATCATAAAAAAGCTCTTGGATCTCCCTTTAGATGTCGATCAATTATTTGATCGAATCTTTGCTCGTCATCTTGGTTTTATTGGGCATCTTCTTCTTCATGTGAGAATTGAATAATGCTCAAGTTAGTATTATTATTATAGAGAGAAAGGGTAATAAATATGTTAAAAAACATTAAATTCTAAGAAAAAAAATTGTTTGTTCAAGTTAGTATTTTCATATTAACTCTTGACTGATTTTATTTGTTAAACTCTTACTCATATCTTCATCTGGTTTCTCTCGCAAATTAAAAAGATTAGGAAAATCCCAGTTTCGCTGTCACAAACACTTCCACTAATTTGTATTTTTTTTTTAATAATCAACATCTCCATGCTATATTCATAACGAATATTAACTTAGCTGAATTCATCTTAATTGAATTTATTTATTTATGGTGCCAAGGGTAACAATATCCTTGGATTACCTCTTTGCTTCGTTAACTATGGCGACAATATCCTTGAAATTGCAACTTTCCAAATAGAGGAGATGATTGTTTAATGCACACCAACTCAATAAAAACATCCATCGTACCTGCCTACCATTTCTTTCTGAGGAACAGAATAAAAAGAAAGCGAGAGCGAGCATTCCCTCGCGCTGGTGTCAGAACTGGCGGGCCAGCCCACCTATACCCATCATTGACCCGTCCCAGCTTGCTTGCTAATCCTTCCTTATGTACCATCAACAAGTGCAGTAGGTAGTTCTTCTTTCCAAGCAAGAAATGGCCGATCCCAGATTTCCATTTGGTTCTTTTGAATTCTCTATAGCAACTACTCTAATCATTTTCGTCAATCTCTATTTGGGTGTCTTTGCTTCGTCTTTACGAGACCCAGTTGCCCAGCAACATCTAGACAGGGTCCTAAAGTTGCCTGGCCAGAACTTCGATGTAAATTTTGCTCACTACTCTGGCTATGTCACTGTCAATGAAAAATACGGGAGGGCTCTTTTTTACTGGCTTGTTGAAGCTGTCGAGGATCCTCAATCCAAGCCTCTTCTTCTTTGGCTTAATGGAGGTGTCACACCTTTTCCTTTTCTTTTATTATTCGGTTCGCTTCTTGTGTGATTATCATATCACTCTAGTTAGTCTTGATTTTTCATCTAAGTTGTTACTATTCTGTTGCTTTTGCCGTTTCATTAGTTGTATGGCTTAATTGTTTAAAAATCCAACTTTGACTTTAGATATACAACCGATTATGTTTTTTGTCACCTAGGATTGTTACTCTATTAGCTCCTACGTTTTGATAATCCCCCATCTTTGTTTCCTGAATTAGATATTTGACTGAGTTTTCTTTCTTAGATTAATCTTTCTTTGTTCTCAGGCCATTGAAAGTTGATAGTTTGTTCCTTAACTGATAATCTCTAATAGAATACAATTTCTTGAATTGGTTTCTTATTGGAGATTTGTTCTTGCAGGACCTGGATGTTCCTCCATTGCTTATGGAATGGCAGAGGAAATAGGACCATTTCATATTAAGCCAGATGGAAAGACCCTTTACTTGAATCCTTATTCCTGGAATCAAGGTAATACAATTCTTTAATTATAAAAAAAATAAAATAAAATTATACACTAGAGTTGCCCGTCAAAGCAATTGTTGTAAAGCTTATTGCTTGGTTGCTAAAAAGAACAATTAATGAACAATCAGTTGGATGAATCCATGAGCCGTGGAACCATGTGCTGTCACTGAAAAATTAGAATTATTGCATCATTGACTCATCATTCAATTAGTTATTTTTGCTTAAAATCTGAACTATATCATCATATTTGAATTTCGAAACACATATTGAATTCTATCAGCTGCTTTTTAAGCTACCCGCATACCTATCCTCGGAGACCCCCCGACATTTTTGTGCCTCATTTTACCTCTAACATATGTTTATTTCCTACTACTGATAATGTGATGGCTATTAGGATCATAATAATATCTAAAAATGGATGTTGCAACTTATTTACTACTGTTGATCACCTGGGAGTAATTGCACGATTTTTTGCTTTAGATTTCAAGAATGCTAAACCACAATAATTTCTTATAATTACATCGAATTCAATCTTTTTTAAGTACTTTAACCAATTTGCAGTGGCCAATATTTTGTTTCTTGATTCCCCGGTTGGAGTTGGATATTCATATTCAAACACTTCTTCCGATCTGTTGAACAATGGTGACAAAAAGACCGGTACTAGTTCAACCATTCTTGTCTCATACTTCTTTGTTGGGGCTCTTCTCGTTGTTACTAGCTTGTGTATTTACACCTTTCCACACTTCAATCTGCAGCTGCGGACTCACTAGCTTTCTTGCTGAATTGGTTTGAACGCTTCCCCCAATACAAAGGAAGGGAATTCTACATTACAGGGGAGAGCTATGCAGGTAGTGTTTGATTTCAATTTCCTTTTCTTTTTAAATTTTGTACCAAACTTCAGTTTTTGATGGATGACATAGATGGAATGAACTGCTTACCCTAGCTTCATTTTTCTAGCTGTGGGCCCTTTTTCTTTACCTTCTGTTCTTGGCTAAAGTTTTCGTCAGTATTTGTCCGGAAAAGTTTCTGAATAGAAGTATTTGATGAGTAACAAGCATAGAATGCTTTCCATTTAGAAGCCACCTTGGGATGGCATAGCCTTAAAGTTAAGGGTGAGGTTTGTGGTCACCGTAATAAAAACTCGGAGGGGCCATAGTAGAGGAAAGAGAATCTTTTCAGTCATTGGCAGACTAATTTTATTTGAATGTTGTCAACCAACCTGCACCGTGCTACTATGTAGAGGAACTACAGAGTACAGATGCTTTACTTGAGTTTTACCACCTTCTTTGGAATGGCTTGCAGGTAGACCTCTTGAACTCATAAATCTGTTGATTTGCAATTTGTTTTGGTGGCCTAAGATATTCACCTTGTGGAAAGATATCGGTTAAACAAAAAAACTAAAATGCACTAGGAATAAAGTTGTAGCTTTGTCTTCTCACTTTCTTTATTTGACAAGATGACGTGTTTTATTAAATGACTTGGCTATACTTCTGATGTGTGATGCTTGTATGTTGCGGTTCTAATTTTTAATTTGTGTTCCAGGGCATTATGTTCCTCAGCTGAGTCAAGCCATTGTACGGTACAACCAAGCGACAAAGGATGAGAAAATTAATCTGAGGAGTTATATGGTACATCCAAACAACTATTCATGTAATAACCAAGATTTTTGGTCATTTTGCACCATTTGAAATAATTAAAAGACCAAGTTTAACGTCTGGTACAGGTTGGAAATGCACTGACCGATGATTATCACGACCATTTGGGACTTTTCCAATTTATGTGGGCAGCTGGCTTGATTTCTGACCAAACATACAAGAAACTTAATCTTTTGTGTGATTTTGAATCATTTATCCATAGCTCAGTCGCTTGTGATAAGATGGAGGACATTGCAGCCAATGAACTTGGAAACATTGATCCATACAGCATCTTCACTCCTTCCTGCTCTGCTAATGTTAGCCAGTCTAATTTGTTGCCTAAAAGAAAGCATGTGAGTCCTGCTTTATGAACTAATTACTTACTATATCTTTTTTTTCTTCTTCCTGTGATTTGTCATCTAAAATGCATTGATATGAGGGGATATGGATAATATCAATCTGTCTACTGGTTCCTGATCTCAGATAACCAGTTCTTGCAATGTTGGAATGGGCTCTTTTCAATTACCTTGGTTCCTGAGAAGTTTTTGACCCCCCTCTCTATATATTTGTGCAAGTGTGCATGTGGATGCATGCAAGTGCTGATATCAGCGGTGTTTGTAGTGGAGGGGTGGGGCCTAGACTTGGGGGATTAATTTTCCTCAAGGAGCTTGTTACAAATTAAGTGTGTAACAAATTTGATGAATGAGCTTTTGGCAGGGAAGAGTTGATGAATCCTCAAACATGGGATTCTGTTTTTTCTCCACTCTTTTCTCTTTCAGGGGAGGTTTTTGCAGTCTGTATATAATATGCACTTCATTGGATCCTCAGCTATACTGCGTTCTCTGGGAACACTTTAATTTTTTCGCCCTAGAAATAACAAGCTTACCTTTGAATGAATGTGCTAGATTTAATCTAGCTTGTTGATTGTCATTCCTTAGAGATGTTGTTTACCTATATTGTTGGTATTAAAACTTATTGAATGTGCTACAAAAGTGTGTATATCTTCTGTCATTGTGTCGATCCCTTGACTTTTTTTAGGATGTGTTTTAGCATTCTTGCAAGGAAATGAAAAGTTCACCAAGTCTATGGATGCATTTACAATTCCATGAGATATCAAAACTTTCCCTGCGTTAGCTGGTCTTTTTTATTGCCACTAGATTATCTTATTTTGCCTGGCTTTTATTTTAAGGCAGATAAAAATGTTTAAATCTACTGTTTCTCCGTCCTTATTTCAAATTCCACAATGCATGCTTGTTTCACAACTTCTCCATGAACTTTTACATGTCAACTAAATGCCTACTCCATCTGATCTAATAAATGCAAGTCCAGGACTCATTTTCTTGGTCTTAGATTCCTTTGCATTTGGTTGTTAAAAAAAAGAAAAACAAAGATTCCTTTGCATTTGGTTTATGTATTAATAACACAAACATGAGGTTCTGAAATATATTCTTTTCTAAAAGATCTGGGGAACATTTACATTCAGGTTAGGTTTGTGTATCTGATATATTGTTCTGTTTTTTCAAATTTGAATTGATCTATCATAGAACTTCCATTAATGCTGGTTTCCCTTTCCACATGAAGAGTAAACGAAACTCATTGGAAATCAAAGTTTGAGGCCATTTTTAAATAGGACTCCTTTATGAACTAATCCTTTATATGAATTTCTTCACAGCTTAAATGAAATTTATTGTCTTGTGATAGAGGGTTGGTCGTGTCAGTGAGAAGTATGATCCCTGTACTGAGACACATACAACTGTATATTTCAATCTACCTGAGGTTCAGAAGGCATTACATGTTTCACCAGAGTTTGCACCAGCTAGATGGGAGACCTGCAGGTATATCTGTTCAATTAACTTTTGAAAAAGCATTAGTTCTGATTTTATCTTGGCATCTTAAGCTTGTCCTTGGAAGAACATTGATTTCAGAGCCATTTTTTTTTCTGGTCAAGGATTAGATTCCCCTACTTAGTTGCACAGATATTAGGGGAGCAACATGCCCCCATCATCTAACATTGATTTTTGTAGGTTTGTGATAACTATCAACATATGGCGTACATGTATTTTCCACGTTTACAAAATTTCACAGGCATTAACTTTTTTAGTTTTATTGTAGTTGTAATATTTCGGAGGCAGATGTGCATTTTTGTTATGGTTAGCTGGACCCCTGTTTAGTTGTAGATTAATGTGAGCCCAAAAATAAATAGATCCTTAGTGTGATTCGATGTTGGTTTACAGCATAACAGCTTGATCACACGAGTTGACAAAACGTATTTGTATTAAAATTGTTTAATTGGGAAAGTATGGCATTCTGACCAAGTGCATAAATTGGAACTATTTATTTCTTGGTCACATAATATCAAAATTTCAATTGTAAATTATGCCCCTTGTATGATGTTTGACTGAGTTATCTAATATTGTGTTTCACCCTCCCTCATTTTGTGTACTTTGACTACCTTGATTGAAGTACCCTAAATGTATGCCCTAGTAACATTCCATCTATTTATTTTGCAGTGAAGTGGTAAATATTAACTGGAAGGATTCTCCTAGGACAGTGCTGGACATTTATAAAGAACTCATACATTCAGGACTTCATGTGTGGGTTTTCAGGTATCTCTGTGAAAGCATTCTATACATTTACTGCTGCAGTGTTGGTTCTATGTGTAGCTAGCATTTCCCTTTTAGATGTTCAGGTATCTCTGTGAAAGCATTCTATACATTTACTGCTGCAGGGTTGTTCTATGTGTAGCTAGCATTTCCCTTTTAGATTGTGTTTTGTGCAAGGTTAAAAATTTAGAGGGGAAATGTTAAGAGGGTAAGATTTAATGATGAAGTATTACAGGTGTAAAATATCTTTAAGGGTGATGTGTTCAAGAGTATTTGCGAGTCTAGAAGTAAGAGGTGGTAGTCCAACATTCCCTCCCCTTAAAAAATCCTTTACCCCCACCTCCCAAGGCAAACATTTAACCTCATCCCCCCGTCTTCAAAAGTTCTACCAAACATATCCTTAATACAGAAATATCTGGAGGACCTCAGACCAAACAAGATCAATATGATCTCCTTCATGTCAGGAGATATTATGAAACAGAATATATTCAAACATTTCTCAGCAAATTCCTAACTGGTATGTTCTTGCCATCGTCCTTGACATGCCAAAATGACTAGAATCAACAAAAATGGCAACTTAGGGTGCTGACAGTTGTTTTCCTTGCTGCTGTTTTAACCTGTTCAACAAACTCGTCTAATTTTTTTTGTCAATCCTAGTTGTAATTTTTTCCCCTTCTTTTGCAACAGTGGTGATACAGATGCCGTTATCCCAGTTACATCCACCCGCTACAGCATAGATGCTCTGAAACTTCCTACTGTCAAACCTTGGGGTGCCTGGTATGATGATGGACAGGTAAATCACTTGATGGAATTCCATGCAAGAGAATTCGTTCTATAAACTAGGAGTCATTCACGAACTTTGTTCCAAGTTGCCAATAAACTTTTATTAAGGAGCATTTTTTGTCAAACAGGTGGGAGGATGGACCCAAGAGTATGCTGGACTTACCTTCGTTGTGGTGAGAGGAGCAGGCCATGAAGTGCCTCTTCATAAACCCAAACAAGCTCTCACACTCGTCAAAGCCTTCTTATCAGGAACTCCAATGCCAACCCTTCAACTAGTCAGCGACTCTTGATGTCGCCGTGCCCTTTTGGCGGTTAATTCCACGATCCAAAGTAATTCCAGGGGATGTCATTTTTCCAGGGGGCTACATTTTTCTTGCTGCAAATCCAAGATAATCTGCGACCAGGGTGTGGATTAATGTTATGAACAACTTTCTCCTCCAAAGAGAAGGGGCCAAGTTCAAATCCACCCTTTACAATACCATCAAAATAAAAGTTTATTCACTAATTGGAGATGAAGCGTTAAAAATTCAATTTCAATTCTGCCTGCAAGTTGCTTCCTCCATTTCGCTACTGTTGTTTCAATGTCATGGAACCTTTTTTATTTATCTTCTTCTTCTTCTTCTTCTTTTGGTGCATTGGATAGAAAGGAAGATCAAAGTAGAATAGTATGCAAATAAGTGTCCCAGATAATCAACTGGATCACTTTGAGAAGCTCCCAATCTGGCCATAGCATCAGCACAACCATTACCCTCCCATTAAAGTATGATTGACCTCCTATCCAGCAGCTGAGATAACAGAAGAATTAAAGCCAGACAAGGATGACAGAGAGCCAAATCTCGGTGAAAGCAACAAACGGCTTCCTTGGATTACTAGCAAGCAACAAACTTTGAAAGCTGATTCCTCTTTTTCAATCGTGAAACAAATCCATTATACAAATTGGTTTGAGCTGCAACTAATGCTAGTTTTTATTATAGAACTCAGCTCGATAAGATTTCATTAAAAATAAAAGGTGTTAACCCAGTCAAAATCTGTTAATTTTTTTGTTTAAAAAAATTTTAGCGTATAAAATTTTATTTTTGAATTAATCCAAGTTAATTTATTTCACCCGAGTTGATTCTTTTTAAAGGGGCTAGGGACAGAAGAAATGATTTATTGATTTTTATTTATCTTTTTGTTTTTCACCAAAAAAAATAAAGAAAATTTATTTAAACAAAATCATGTTTTTATCTCTTTATATATATATATATATATATATAATATTAATCATATTTAATTATCTCTAGCATCTCAAGGAATTTATTATAAATATTTGCAGCTTAAGATGCTAGTTAAAATTATATTTTTAAAAAATTTAATTTTTTTTATTTTAAATTTTTTGATATGCTGATATTAAAATTAATTTTTTAAAAATAAATAAATAAATTATTTTAATATATTTTTAAATAAAAACTACTTTAAAATTTTTTAAAACAGCTACCTTTAAAAAATTTCTCTAGGGTGCTACTAGACGTATCGAAATTGAATTAATTTAAGAGAGCCTTCGAGGCTTCTTCGATCCACCAGTCCGTAACCATGAACCCAACTCTTTGACTCCTGCCCAGTTTCCTTAACCCCAAACACTGCCTTTCTCGCTAGACCCGGCTCCTCTTGTCTCGACTTCTCCACTCTCAGACCACACCTCTGCAGTCTGTACAGCCACGAACAAGAACCTCAGAGAGATATCGAGCCAAGCTGTGATTCTATTCGGAGGGAGGGTCAAGATTTGATGTCAGTAGGACGAAAGGGCCATCAACGGCTCAACGAATCCTCATCTGCATAGCAGTAGTATCCCATTGAAATCTCTTCTTCTCTGGTACGAAGTCATAGCTGCCGTGGCTCTTTTGTAGTTGGGGGCGGCGTCAAACCAACAGAATATCTTGTTCTGCTTGATCTTGTTTTCTTGATTCGTGGGAACCTTAAAAAAATGGTGGTCTCAAGTAATAATCCTCACAACAAGGAGATACTGGTCAGAAGAAGGATTGCTAGCATGTAATTTCTCTTCCTGGGTTATCTTTCTTTTTCATGTTTAGCTTTTCTCCTTTCAATTATAGTTACCATGTAATCAGCTACGAGGTTTAATAACATTGGAATTAATGGAATGGGATTTTTTCTTTTCCTGCACCAGCTTGTAATGGGATTATTTCTTTTTTTACTTACTTACTTTCTTCCAATTTCGCCCACATACAAGTGTTGTTTTAGCATTTATGTTGCGGATGATAATTCAAAAGTTGAATACCTATTTTATAGATTTAATAAGCGAGAAGAGGATTTTCCATCGTTGAGGGAGTACAATGATTACTTGGAGGAAGTAGAAGACATGAGTGAGTTTTTGTTTTTTTTTTTCCAGTGACTTTTAAGCATAGTTTTCAATTCAAGATTTTATCTTGACCAAAAAAAAAAGTTTTTTTTTCTTACAGTATTTGACTTGGTTGCTGGAGTTGATGTCCCTGCTATTGAAGAAAAAATTGCAGAGTATCAAAAAGAAAATGCAGATCTAATATTGATTAATCAAGCTCGGAAGGTACTTTCAGGAATTCTTTTATTTTTACTTTTAAAACAACAATCCTATATGTGAAATCAGTACAACATATCAGCATTTCAACAATATGTAGATAATTTTTGCGGGGATTTACTCAGGTGTAATTTATCCTGATTAACAGGCTGAAGAATTGGCCTTAGCTATGGCAGCAAGCAAGGGTCCTCGTGCACAAACTGATAATACTGATGGGGTGAGAATATAATGAGTTCTTACTTTTATTTGGCACATCATTTTTCTTTTTAACCTTTTGAAGGCTCTTATTGTTTCTTCCAATTCTATTATCAAAATCATTGCATTTGATTTTGTTTTTCGTTTTAGTTAGGTTTTTTTTTTTTTTTTTTTTGGTGGAAGTTAATCTACTGAGCTTCTGCCTTCTGATCCAGGAAATAGAAATTAGGAGCCTGTACAGATAGTTTAAATTGAGGATAATTTTTGCTTACTGTGTATGAAAGCTTGTTCCTCATATTTTTCATCTGTTTGTCTGACTGTACACATTTAATTAACTGTGTAAATTTGCTCCTCAAGTTGAGTCCTTGCATTTTTCCTTTTATGGTTATTGATAAATCCGTCAGGCAGTATACAAATGATATCCCATAGGCAATTATGCATGCTATTTTATGATTATATAGATGTGGATGTGTACAAAGATTGGACTTAAGGGAGGCATACCCAGGAGTTCAAAGGTGTCAAGATAAGGATAATAATAGTAGCGAAGTAAATGTGCCATGCCAGGGATACCGGGTTTGCTAGCTCCGAATAGAGGGAAGGTGATAGAGCTTGTCTGTTTCTGAAACATAGCTTCTGTCATGAATGTAGAGGAACATCAAGGTGCACTTTACCCATAGAATCAAAGTGGGGTGGTTGAATTGAAGCAGTTATGTTATGTGATTGAAATCTTTGCTTGTTTAAAGACATGCTAACTGCAATTAGCTGGCTATTCTATGATATGGAGTTGGTTGTGTAGTGAGTTCATAAATGAGTATAGCTAAGATGTTATGATGGATGTGTGAAAACATAAGAAAGGACCAGTTTTAGAGTAAGTGCCTTTTGGAAGGTGAAGATGGCATCATTGGAGTACAAGTTGAGGGAGGCTCATGTGATTAGATTTGGCAATATCTGACATCAAGATTTGGCGGGATGCATCAGTGGGAAAGAGTGATTGGTTAAAGTAGTGGGAAAGGGGAGCCGGATAGGAGAAGTAGGCAAAGTATAACATTGATGAAAGAGCTAAAGAAGAATGTAGCTTCACAATAGCCTACAGACCTACAATACATAGCTGCACTAATTGGAGGAGGTAGAAGATCAATGTGACTGACCAAATTAGTTTGGAATTTTAGTGGATCCGAGTACACGGATTTTTCTATCATAATTATGAAAGGTGCTCCTACAATAACTACTCTTCAAAGTTGTTACTACTACATCTCTACTTCAACTTGCTGCTTTGTGCTGTATGAGGTTGATGTGGTAGGATTTCATTTCATTGGATTTTGAATCCAGTTCAAATTAATTATTAAACTCCATGGTATTATTTAGATTTTAACTATATAGCATAGAATAGTGTGTGAAATCTTTAATCTTAGATGAAACCAGTAGTGAGTGCTGAAAAAAATAAAGGTTGGCTTGATCTATATCTTTTTAAATTAATTGTCTGGGAAAATAAAAGAGAAAGAAAATTAGTGTGATAAAATTCAGTTGATTCTAGGACAAACTAGTTTTAATCCCAAATGTGTCTTTTCAAGTTGAAAGAGAACAGTTTGTCTAGACAACTTTGTTCAACACAGAGTGGACATCTCTTTACTGTTATGATTTATAAGAGTCACCAAGTAGCAATACGAATATGCTTTTCGGGATCCACATAGCTTATGCATATGACTTCAATGTTGAGATTTGTTTTCTAACTTCTACTAGAAAGGATACCATTTTAATGATTCACAGAACTTTCATTGTTCTTAATTGACTCTCTATTCTTTTCTGGTCAAAAGCACTATTTGCATATATAATATCTTAATAAATCTCTCTGAAGGAGAGGATGCTATCAGCTTATGTCCCCTGAATTGATATCCTTTTCGGAGTGTAGACTTATAACTTAAAGTTGTAGAAGTGCAGTCCAACATTGCTAAAATCTTGAATAAGTAATTGTATTGATGATTGGCAAAAGCAGTGTGATTTTCTTGAGATAAAAATAAATTTACCTTGGTTTTTGTTTGGCTATTAGGATGAAAAGTTAGTCACGGCAAACTGCTGAAGTAATTAACCTTTTTAAAGGTTGAATTCAGACCTGGAAAGTTTGTTTATTGTCTCAAATCATACGTTGTTACTCCTTGGAATGTCTATCTCACCCCCTCACTCCTGATCAATTCAATTGTGTATTTGTTGAGCCAGAGCTCCCAGGGAGGCATCAGTGTTGAAGCTGGGCAGTATGCACCTACAATTGCTGGAGGGCAGCCTCGGCCAATAGGCATTGCTCCACAACCAGTGCCTCTCAGAGGAGGGCCAGACATGCACGGATATGCAGAAGATGAGGAAACAATGAGGATCCGAACAGAGAGGGCGAGTAGCGCCGCTGGGTGGAGCATAGAGTTCAGCAAGAAAAGGGCATTTGAGGAAGCCTTTGCAAGCATTTGCGTGTAGATTGTACCACGTGACCATCCTTTGCCAAGCTGCGGTGCTTTCACTGACTCTAGCCTGTTGCACATGTTATGAGGTGGATTGTTAGTTTCCCCTGCTAGTACATCTTTGTTAAAGCAGGTTTTGGAGGCATTCTGCATGGATTTTATGGTGTAAATTATTCTGCATCTAGGGTTGTCAATGGAGATGGTATTAGATTCTCCTAGTCAATTCTCAGTGGCTTTAGAAGCTTAATTGCCCAATACACGAGAGTTACCCTAATCTTAATTTGTCTGCTTTTTGCTTTTTTTAAATGCTTTTAAAAAAATTTAATTCTTTTTGTTTAAAATTAATATTTTTCAGGGTTATCTAATGTTAAAAATAATTTTTAAAAAATAAATAAAATTTTTATTTTAATATATTTCTAAAAACATAATATTTTAAAAAGCAAACGATTCTATAGTTTTAAAATCCTTTTAACTGCCTAACCTAATACGTGAGAAATGCCTCCAGTCCATCTTTTATATCTGCTCATTAAAAATGAATTCCATCACGGCCTTCAAATCTTCGAGGGGAAAACCAGCTCCTCTATCCTCTAATCTTTGCTATCTCCAGTTAGGGTCAAATCACTGGTCGATCAAGCTCTCTGCTTCACTGCTGAATTTCCTCAACCAATTTCTATTCTAGTCGATAAAAGATCTTATAATTTATATAGTAGCTTTTTCTTCGACAATTATGTTTGCAGAAGGCACGGTTTACTGTTGCTGGAATTCATAGCAAAATGAATGTACTGGTGTCTGTCTGACTTATTTGTAATAACTTCTGAGTTTGTTTTGAGATATTTTTAGAAGTATTTTTTATTTAAAAAATATTAAATTAATGTTAATTAATACTAAAAAAAATATTTTAGTATATTTTCAAATAAAAAACTATTTTAAAAAATATTCTCCATTACAATATCAAACATTCAAATACCATTGCTGCTGCTGTGGCTGCTGTTTCCTCACACCAATTATTATGAACCCCCACCACCTCCCTTCAATGTGGAAGGAAGGAGACTCGGAATATTTCAATGTAGATGATGCAGTACAAGATAACGTAGAGCATGGGAGGACTCTATCATCAACTTTCTAGACAATTTCTGCTGCGGGGAATTCGTATTTATATAATTAGGTGATTCTCCAATCTGTTTTTATATTTTTAATTTATTCAATTTTATTTTTGTATAAAGTTCAAGTATATAATCTATTTTTTTTATGGAGTATTTCCCCCGAACATGCCCCTTGTCAAAGCTAATGAGTAAATGACTTAATCTATTCTTAGATAATTAATCAAGTCCCTAATATGTTTTAATGTTTCTAATTGTGTGTTGTATAATATTAAATTTCCCAATATATCCCTCTCTCAAAATTCTCCATCCAAATAGACATGATTATATTTTTCATTTAAAAAATGCTCCAGAGGTATACAATAATATAATTTTAATTTTTCAAGAAAATATTCTTAAAAATCTCAATGGTTGAGTAATTTTAAAAATCTTAATTTCTTGAAACATTTTGAGCAATTTTATGAAATTCTTCTATCATATCCTTGTATTACTGAAGGTAATTTTAGAAATTTAACATCATTAATTAGCTTCTTGTTTGTTTATCAATGATTTGTTTTAATCTTTAATGTAGAGCAGAATTTAATGTTAATGTTCATATGATACATGAAAATAGCATTATGGGTTTCCTCTGTTTCTGTTTCTTCAATAGCTCATGTGCATGCATCTCCTACAGAAAAACTTGTCTCCTGGCTTTCTTGATCAAACCTGTCACCAAAGTACTCGTCTCTCCTCCGACGGCAACTGCTTCGGAGCATTTTCTAGTTTTGAACATGTGGCCTTGCTGAGTTTCAGTTGTCCACCTCATCTCATAGTTTTTTTCACAAATGGTAAAATCCCGTGAGCAACTTTTACGAAGCATCAGCAATGAAACTGCCAATATCTGGCTTTTGAAACCACACTATCTTGATTCACAATGTTACAGCTGCAAAACGACGAACTGGTGGTCCTTAAAATTCAATAAGAAGAGCACAATCATATATAATAAGAACTCAGAGCACAATCACATGTAATAAGAAGAAACAAGAACAGTCCATTCTCAGGAGAGCTAACAATGTGCACCAATGAAATTTCCTTCCATTCCATTATGTAGAGAACTTCTACATGGTTTGCCAATTGGCATATGAAAATTACATTTAGCATGGCCCCGCTATATAACAGGATCTTCTCTCCTATGCTTGTATATGTACAGATGTGAAATGGTACATGATAAGAAAAAAAGAATAAGCAAAATAAGATTTACTTGATCTTACAACAATCAAGTAGCCTTGTTTCTCGTGATCTGCTCACAGCACAAGAAAAAAAATGCAGCAAGCACAAAGCATACTCGTTGTATGCCTTTGCAAGAATGATCGATCCATATCATGCAGCCCTCGAAGATCAGTCTCCCCGAATTAACCATAGAATAGGAATCTGACGCTCTTTTAATCCACCCATACCAAGAGTTTCTTAGTGTACACGAATGAGCCAGTTGGAGGGTTTCATCCTCTGCACTGGAAATGGCCTTTCTGAGCTGATCATAACTAAGTGCAGGGACTGTTTCTTGAGAAAAAATCTTTGATTTCAAGACAATAAACTCACCAATGGCATCAGAATTCTCTTTGCCACTTCTACTTTCCTTCAAATTTTCAGTTTAATTCTGCACAATATGCCTGGAAAACTTGACAACTTCATGGTCAAAAGTAGCAAAATGCAAAGATGATGCTTCCGATTTACATTTGATGAAGATTCAGTTGAAGAAGTATGGAGATCTAAGAACTTTTTGCAAATCAAAGTTGCCTCTCTCAGGCAGAGGTGGAAACTGCAATGTTGGGTACGACGTCTGGAAGTCTTCAAGTAACTGGGGACGATCCAAGTCATCATATAGGTCAGCAACATTTATTAATAAAAATAAAAAAGAAGAAATATCATAATTGAGTTAACTTATATTTGAAAAACAAAAAGGCGACACTAATGCCAAGCAGTTATCCCTGCCTACTGGGAGAAGCTGGAAGAAGCCACTTAATATATTGAGGCATTCAAAAGCTCTTTTTTTTTTTTTTTTTAATTGTTCCTTTCCTTTTAAAGATCAAATTGGTGTTTATTCCTAGAAAAGGCCAAGAAAAAAGCCCCCCAAATTACTTGATAGGCAGACACGGTAATTTATAGTTCCCTTTGAAGACAATGACAAATGCTCACTTAATAGGTCGAGCTGGTCAGACAGAAAAACTGGGTCATCACACACCATTGCACTCACATTTTCAAGTATTGGCATGTTATAAAGCTCCACAAATTTCTCCCGCAATATCCTATTCATCAAATCCACATCTGTTGCATGGGTCCAGAAAGAGTCATGAACACCTGCAAAGGAGATTCACTTCAGAAGGATGCGACCACATAAAAAGTATGATGATAGTTGGAAACTACATAATGATAAAATTAACTATGATACACATTACTGTCTGTACTTGAGTAACACTTCCTACATCATTTCTCTACTTGAGTTATTTGGAGTACTTACTACATCATTTGAAACTGTACAACCATAGCCAGATAAGAGAACATTTCTTATCGCCAATGCCTCAGCACATTTATGTGCAAGTCAAAAAAGATGAATAATAGCACTTCAAATAGGTTTTAGGTATGGATAAATATACATGATTTTTTGATAATACAATGACTTGCACTAAGCCATTAATGGTACTAGCACGCAATAAGTTCAGAGGAAATCAAAATTCAAGGGCAGAAAGGATGGCTAGCAAGGTAACTGAAGAACCTAGTACATCATAGGAGCAGGAAAGTCACAAAAAGTTAGCATTTGCAAAACAAGCTCCAATGAATAACTGATATTAATGCTGGCATGCTGTAGGTTCAGGGAGCGTTTACAGGGTTCTCAAAAAAAAAAAAAAAAACAAAGAAAGATAAGGGTCTTTAGGGTTAAACAGGTTTCATTACAGAGATACAAAAAATTCAGCATCATTTTTAATTGTTCAGAGTTGCATCAAAGTTATTAGAATAAAAGACAAGTCCTCATCAAAATGAACCCAAAAGGTACATTCTCCTAGGCTTAAATTAGAATCTTTAGAGAGCCTAATGGGCAAAATAAAATAAATGGCTCAAGTGCTTGTCAAGTTCAAGCCATATGTAGAGGTTCATCAGCCAAAGCTTCAATTATCATAAAGCAGTAGAATATTAATTCCTACCACGTTTTGTTTGCATCAAACAGAACAAATTGAAACTTGCCTAAAAAGCGAACCCAGCTATAAAAAGTAATGATGCAAATAATAACTCTACTTGGACTGTTTTGAAAAGACATTCATCAAAGACATAAAAGGCTTCTAATCTTCTACACCATGTCAATAAGTTAGATCCATTCTATTACTAGGTTTGAGCTTCATGTACTAAAGAATGCAAGGCAAACCTGCAAAACATAAACCAGCATCCCGGCATGCAACTGCAGTCATCATCATGTGTGAGCCGTCAAGCGAGTGCACAAAATTTGGAGGGAAAGCAGTTCTCTGTTTTCTAACCTGTACCTGATATTGATGGTATAGCAATGTTTTTATGTGAGTGAATGAAATGTCAGAAAGGAAAGAAGAGCTGAAAGCAAGACAACAGAGTAAAGCTTACCGAACTGCCTTCCCGCTGCAGAGCCAAAATCTGAAGAGAAGTTTTTATCTGCAACACCAAATTAGTTACCTAACTGTTTCCATTTACTTAAAAGAAAGAAAGCGGGAAAGCAGAGGACATAAGTTTTATGCCAATCTTAAGTGTAGGAGAAAAAACTAAAATAATATCATGTCATTCATTTCTTGTGATATTTAATGTCATAGTCACATGGCATGAGTTCACTACAAATGTTCTCCAGTGCTATAAGCAAGGATCCCAACAGAGTTTTCTTAAAGGATCTTTACCATTACTCAAAAAAAACTTTATCTATTGGAATATTTTGACCAACTATTTCATATTCCTCTACCAGCAATAAAGAGTTAAGCAAATGAACATTTTTAAAATTACAAACACCATGAAAGCAAGGAACCTACCATACTGGTATATTATTAATCTATAGCAGCCTGCACCTAACAAATAAAAAATGCAGTAAAGATTTAATACTCACAAGATGTCGTTCAGTCTTATAGTAAGGCTGCACAACAGGAAGGCCAAGTGGAGTTGTCCACTGCACAGGCTGATCTTCTGAAGCAATAATCTATAATAGGTTCATGGTCAAGCAATAAAATAAATTTGAATAAAATGTTACTATTAATAAAAATAAAGGTGGTCCATGTAATTTGATTCCCAAATGTGATGGAGCCATACCTTTGCGCAATCACCAAGCCAGCTCATTATATCACGAGCAGCTTGGAACAACTCTCCTAGTGCAGTCAATGTCACCTATGGAAGAGGTAGTGAGTAAATTTGAGAATGATTCCACTAATACAAGGATCTTCTCATAGTTTTAGGTGTGCCTAAAGTGGGATGATCATGTGATCCACAGCACAAATTAAAACATGGCTAAAATACATCAGGATTAGAATATCTCACATTAGTTGAAATTATATTCTATCATCAACTTTTCATTGACATTTTCTAGAAATCAAGTGCAATTAATTTATCATATCCTAGAACAGCCATAACATGTCCTTATAACTAGGCTGGATGCTCACTTTAGCAGTATAACAGGCTGCACTGAAGAGCAGTCTATCATCCGTAATATGACCCTTCTCCTCTAATCTTCTTTTTATCTGTTCACGTGCCCCAACATAAGTGACACCATACACTGAAGTCATCACTGTTTGTTTAACCAATTTCCGATCCACCTGAAAAGCTTCCAAAATGTTAGACAAAAGAAGTTCAGAAGTAAATGATTGTTTTATTAAAAGAAAAAATTGATAATCCATCAAGATTCGTTATGTGCGATGATGACTTATCCTTCATCAAGCTTCATTATTTGGGAGGATGACTTATTCTCCATCAAGCTTTTGTAGTTATTTAAACATATTGATAATTCAAACATCAGAGCAGGAAAAGAAAGAATGACCTGATCAACTAGGATCTTGGCTAATAAAGCATGTGGGTTTGTAGCAGGATCCTTATTGCTGTCCCTTCTAATTATTTCATGGACCCTGTCAGCAAAAATCCTTTCAGTCTCATTTTGCACAATAATAAATATCAAATGCACATTCGAATCATGCAATAAAGACACATGCACAGTCATACAGAATCATATTCATAGTAGACAACAAGTTAACATCCTGTAGAGGAAATTAGAATACCTAATGGCAATTTCTGAATAAACATCCGAAGGTTTCTCCGCAGCAACTAAGTTAACTGCCGCTGCTTCCAGCTGGAGAACACCAGAAGAAGTGAATGCATAACTTCAGTTCAAATGAGCCAGAGATGTGGAAGATAGTTATGTTCAAAATGCAAGAGAATAAACAGTGTATTAACCAGCATAAGAACAGAACTCTATTTCGAACAATTCTGATTCCCAGCATCAGAGAATGTAGTTGAAGTTTTATCATTTGGAATTATTATAACCAAATTCACCAATGGATCATAAATGGTTTTGGGAGGCCCAGGAGAAGCCTTTCAGGTATTCATGGATGCAATTTTGATCAATCAAGTTTAGGATAGGATGCTTTAAAATTACGAACAAATCAGCAGATGATTGAGAAATAAACTTCAATTATGATTTTTTTTTTTCAGCGTTCCACTTTTTTTTAAGGAGATGGGAGAAAATGAGCATGGTACAAAAGTGCACAGCCAAGATGGATAAAAGAATTGGTGATGAGCAAAATGAGTACATGAGTAACATATAAGAGCCAGGAATCACATATAGTTTATTGCTCTACTTATTTTGTTTTTAAAGATATTGAAACCAGAAAGAGGTATTTTCAATCATTTTTAAAAAAAGGGAGTAATACGATAAACATGGTGCCTATAAGGTAATTATGTCATGCTGCAAGAACAACATAGAGGTGATTTATGTACTACATCCAAGCCTGTTTTCATGAAACATAAATGAGTCTAAAGGGGTTAAGGGAGACCCTCACCGAAAACTAAAATTTTTGAACGCTAAGTAGTGGTTATATAATCACAATCAGCTCAACAACTTTTTTTATAGAAAAAAAAAATACATAACAAGCAAGTCTGATTTAGAACTGAAATAAAACATGAGATTATGAAGTCAAATCAACCCAAATGATGTCATATTACCCAGACAGTGGTGTCTTTTTTTGGCCAACAACAACATCACTTTGGTTTAATCATGCACAAAATAAAAATTACAAGGGTGACATGTCATCCAAATAATACTTCTGAATTTTTCTGTTGTTTTCTCTCTTTTTTTTCTATGATGATGCCAAAAAAAAAAAGCAAACGAAAGAAAGAAGAAAGAGAAATGAAAACAAATCCAGAGTGAACGGTGTCATTAATAAATTGTTCCATGAAGAAAATGAAATAGTAAACCTACACTGTCTCTTCCCAAGGCTGCATAGTGCTGGAGACCATTACATGAACCATCCTATAACAAGAAAAGAGGCGGGGGTTGCATTAGCATGTTATTTTCGGAAGGAGAACTGAAAAACAATAGTGTACCCAGATGCTTTTAATCAAAAGATGCAACACGCATGAGATATAATATCTAAGAAAAAACCAATCAGTAAGGCATAGTACACGAGAGTTCTTAAATAAGAGAATTAACCATGGTAACATTTGATAAGAAATATTTTCTATCTAGAACAAGAAACAGCAGTGAGGAAACAAAACCAGAAATAGTACAAGACATAAGGAGATGAAAGAAACAAAACTCAAGAAGTGAGGCACTGCAATCTTTGCTAATTATCAACTAAAAGAACTTCAGTGGAAGCTACTGAAATATTACACTGTAATGGGTTTTGCAGACGTGTGGCATTTTGCATATTAGTTCAAACTTCTTTTTACGTACAAATTCAGCCATATTGAAAATGGTAGATCAATCATGCAAAATATACACTTTTATCCTAAACATATGAAAACAAAATTGAAGGATGATTCATGCCTTGTGATAGAAGTGGCAGATTTCATCTAAATTTACTTTATTATAATTGAAAATATTTTCAAGTGACAACTAAGCTCTCTGCCACAACCTTTAAAATTCAGGAATAGTTTGACTAGGAGAGCTGGATTCAAAAGGTAATGGCACCAGCAGTCTCTGTCAGATAATATTTACCTGTTTATTTGCATTTTTGCCACAATCATTGAGAGGAAATGCATCCTTGAACAAATTGTTTATAGCATGTTTCTTTTGCAAAAGCTGCAAATTTCTTTTCTGTCACAACCATGCTTATGGTGAAGCATTTACCTGATGGATTGGCAGGTGGGAGATGACAGTATGTGGCGATGCACTATTCAAGGCTTCTGACAGATTAATACAAGCAGCCAAGCACTGGAAAGGATCTTCAGCTTTTAACCACCAGCGCTTTCCATTTACAGGGTTTTTTGCTGAATCAAATATCTCACTTAGATGGTTCTCGACAAATGCTAGACGACCATCATGGGACAACTTTTCAACCCCGCCTGAATACAAGTTTGCTAGATGTATTTTCAACCAACGTAATCCAGACTTCCCTAATGGCCTTCCTTCTTCAAATTCAAGAACTCCTCGACAAAGATCAGAACTTAGATGAGTCAAATGTGGGTGCATCGGATATGCACGACCTCGAAAATCAAGATTGTGAGGATAATAAAATCCCTCTTCATCTTTCAGTTTCCGAGCCACCTGCATAAGCCATGGTTGTGGAATGAAAGGTAAAGCATTGATACGCATGTTCTCAGGCAAGACATGCAAAATCAAAATTTATCTAGTTACTTGAGCTTTTAAGTGAATATGAAGTCAAAAAATAATTTATTGTGATAGATATAGAGATTGTCAATAAATACAATCTTGATTATGTTGGCATAAGAACTCGCAAGCATGCATAATTTAATCAACTACTCAATGTTGCAGCATACTGCAATCAGACATCTTGTCAATTTAAAACTGAGAAGGAAGTAGATCTTACAGAAAGCTTAAGTTCAGTGTCACATCTTTGAGAGTGCCTCTCTTGGTTTATCTTCTTTGCCTTCCTCACACTCCATTTCCACTTTTGAATTTCTGTTAGATCATCTGAGGACGGTTTTTCTGGTATAGGAATCTGAAACCCATCGAAGTATGAAATCAAAAACATCTCAAGTTGTTTAAATGGTGAATTGACAACATAAAAAATTAACAGATTGGAGAAATTTTGTAATTGTAATTGACTAGAGGACTATTCACTTGTGGCAGTATATACAAACACCACGATTCTAACTGCATGATAGATTATTTCACTAAAATTATGTGTTCTATGAGATTCAAGGATCAGATCAAATTAGCATGGGTTTTCACAACAAACAGGAAGTTATCAAAATGGTTACATAATGCCATACTGTATGTTCTAACATTTCAAATGATCCCATTGCCCATGCAACTAACACAACCAACTATTCACAAGAAATTGTTGCCAAGAAAGTTCAGGTTCTGCTCACATCTTCTCTATCAACCAGGCCCGCAATGTTACCACCACTAGTCCATATCCTCTCCACCACATCCAGCAATCTTCTGTTCACCCTCCATTTAGTATTTCCGAGTGTATCCAGAGCCTGTTTATATGACATCAGACCAAAATCAAGTCATTTTTCAACTTCATGATGGAAAACAATAGCCATGGCTTGATTGAAAAGTAGCAACATGATCAGACTATTACCATTAGACAAGGAATCTAAAGCAGCATACTTCAGACCCAGGCATAAATTTTGGTTAATTGGCAAGATTAAATGTCATCTTTTAGCATAAGAAGCATTTTTATACGAACACTTCCCATACCAAGAAAACAATTGCCACACTTTACAATGACATCAGTCTTAAGAACAAATCATAAGTTAGAAATAAGATTCAACAGTATAGGTTTAATGGTCTTAATATTTGGATGAAGGTGAAGGTGATGTGCATAATTATCGTAAAAATATTAGAATAACCTATACTATCACTTATTGCTTGTGCACATATCAGTCCTAGGACCATTAATTTAAATCAATTAGATTTTATTTTTATTTAATGATACCACATAATCTTTCACTATCCTGTTGATCTGATATATAATTAAACTTTTTGTTCTGTATTTTTGTTATCATCATGAAGCAGGACAGGGGTGTCCACTTGGAGAATGCCTGAAACCTGCCAGCTGCTCCACGATTACTGCACAAGTTCTAGCCAGCCGAGCCAGCCCTTTTCTTTATTTCTATGCAAGAGGAGAAACAGAAGAAGAAGAAGAAGAAGAAGAAGAAGAAGCACTCACCTCAAATACTTTCTGCATTTGTTTCCCAGGAACACTCCTGACTGCAACTTGTTGCTGCCGAGATCCATGAGTGCGCATGACATACGAAGGCAAGAACAAGTGCCCACCCTTATCATACCTGCAAGGATTTCTGATATAAATTGACAATATAACTTCCAAAGAGCTTCAAAATAACAGATAATATTCTGGTTGGCCTTGTGCAGTCCATATTTACATTATTTTTCAAAAGGAAAAACTCAGCTGGGTAAAGCATGCCAGGGTCAGTCAAGATTCTATACTTCCATTTTTTAAGCTATAACTTAAAACAACATCTCTGGACCTTTGCAGCCTCTCATAAAAAGGTAACAATGATTTTTCTAAGAAAGAGCATGTGATATCTACATTATCTATCCTTTGTGTTTCATACATACCCTTTCCATTTTTTGGGAGGCACCAGCATTGGAAAATAAGGAATCAGCATGTGCTTAGCCTGCACTAGGACAGAGATGCCATATATTAGTAGAGCATCCAAAGGCCAAAAGTCACAATTTCACATGCATTTAATAGCTCTAATATTTGCACCCGTTCCCCAAATTCATAGAGGATTACAAGTATGACATTTTCCTAGTGGAGTCAAAATAAAGATCTGAAAACAGTCATACCAGATCCATGCACCAAGTAAACGATGAGTTAACTATCAGAAACCAATTTCCTTATCTTCTGAAGAACCAATAAAAAGCTTGAGATGTCAAATGTACTATGGTAAGATCCTTTGGAAGCATTTGCTGACTTTATGATAAGAAAAACGAGAAGTATGGAAAAGGGTAATTGAAATGCATTAACTTTGTTTAAAATTATTTAGGTGGATTAAATGGGTAGGCAACTTCAGAACAACTTAGTAATGGAAATTAAACTTAAGTGTACTAAAATCCTCAAATTCAGAATGAGAAAGATGTTTTGTTTTGACTCACTGTTCCATCAAGCCCTGTGAGGATGAGGGGATCGCATTCTATAACCCCATACTTCTTCACAATTTTCTGCCTACATGGATAAAAATGAGTCATGAAAAAAAATGGCAACAGGAGTGAAGCATTGGAAGTAAAAGCAAATAACCAACAAAAAAATAAATCCACCATTCACCCTCCCTAAGAAACTTATGGACCAATAATCAACCACAAAGCCATCTCTTGAATGAAGTCTATGGACAAATAATCAAACATAAAGCCATATCTTGAATGTCAATGGTCAAACAGAAACCAAGATGAGGAACCTAAGAATCACATACTAGCCAACGCTCACTTACGCAACCAATTCCCTAAGAAGAACCCAAAAACTGAGATGTCTGAGAATGATCTACTAGATGATTACCTATCTGCATAGGGAGCACATGGAAAAAATGGCTTACAAAAGGCAATAGAAAATAAAGTCTCACCCTGGGTTCTTTGTTAAAGTTTTAAATATGTGCCTAAAGGCAGGTCGAACATCTGGTGGAATATCCTCTGACTGGTTAACAGGAGGTTGTACATAAGCTGTTTCAGTTAATAATTCTATTAGACGACTTCCGAGCTGCAAAATTATACTGTGCATTAGAAAGTAGAAGGGGGGGAACAAAAGACAGAAAGAACAATGGGGAAACCCAAAAAGAAAAAACTTTAATAAAAAATATAATCAAAACTTAAATAGATGAAGGGGCACAGCTAGCCATTTCAGAAAGAAATGGCGAGGGCTACAAACCTTAGCTTGTGTACCTCGACTCCAAGGTTTAGTTTCATCCTGTTTCACCAGATTTTGCACCTCCATGAGCCTTTTCCTTCTAATCAAACTATTTACACGTTTCCTGAGCACCTCCTTCTCCTTGTCCATGGTCTCTTGAACTTCATGCATTGTCTTCTTCCTTTGGTAATTCTTGGTCTTCTCCAAGAAATTATGAATTCTAACCTGAGAAGAAAGAGAACTGGTAGCTCAATGGTAGAATTAAGTTATCAAGTTTGATGTTTTGCATAGATTTTGCAGGATAATTTTTCATCTCATTATGGGTAGCTCAAATTAAGCCTGTTCTCAAGTCATATACGGGAGTTAGGGCCATAATCAACAAGTTGAGTTTCATACTTTTCAAGTTTGGTTTATCTACATTAAATCAAGCTAAAGCCTAACACGAACTTAGCATCAAGTTCAAGAACAATATTCAAGTTTTATTTGTACTCTTAATTAACTTTGAATATGTCTATAGACATGGACTAAAGTGTATACAGATTATATCTCCTGTTTGCAGTATTATTCTTTCATCTATATACTAAATAACAGTAGCCTTTTGAATGTTAAAAGTCATTTAACTACTTTGGTGTTTCCTACACATATTCAAAAATACTGAGATACATTATTCAAACAGAATTTCCAAATAGTACCTCGACAAGAGCACCACATTCCTGCAACCAACAATACACTATATGCATACCAACTACTCAGATTTAGCTAATTAATCATATACTCTCCAGCCTAAAATCGAGAACCACACAAATAATAATGTCAATTGCATCCCAATACTAAGTCAGAACTTAGAAACAAAAACAGCAACTGTTAACACTCACCTCCTGCTCTATAGCCATGCCAATCTGCACTGCAGCCTGGACAACCCGGACGCACCCATCTTCATGCCCCACCATCAACAACCCCATCATCTTATGCATAACAATGACTGCCATTTTATCAGCAGGTAACAATTCAATATTGGGAGAAAATGCCGACTTCTGCTTCTTGGATTTCTCCATTTTCTGCTCCTTCTCTATAGCCTCTTTCAATGGTTCAAACCACCCCAAGAGCAAACCTTTCACATAAGGCAAGTTAGGTGCCAGCTTTCTCTCACACATTTCCCTCACCAACCCCCTATACTCATCAGCCATTCTCTCCCACGCTTCAGTCTCTTCCCTAATTTGCCGCCTCCTCAACAAATTATACTTCCTCTTCTCAATATCCTTGAACTCTACCTTCACCTTTTTATTGGCTATTTTATACATACCCTTCCAAAAATGAGCAGAAATCCAAGGTGGGTCTTGAATGAAAACCCTTTTCGAAGACTCTCCACGCATAATTTGGTCAAATTTGATCAAAGTTTCAAGCTTTTGGTGACTACAAATGGTGGGGATTTCAAAGTCTTCAAGGAGACGGTCATGAGAAGAATCATGCAAAGGGTGAAATGGAAGTGGTGGGTTTAGAAGAGGGAATTTGGGACTGAGAGGGAAAGAAGAGGAATAGATGGAAGAAGGATTGGAAAGAGAATGAGAAGTTGGGTTAGAGAGGAAATGGAGGTTTTTGTAGGGTTTATGAAACTTAGGATGTTTTGATGTTGTCCATGTTGGGTGTTGAATAGAGAAAGTGGTCGTGGAAGCCATTTTTGTTGTGGAGATAAGGGTAGGGGTGGAAGAGAAGACAGGACAAGACAGGAGAAAAGAGGAGGAGAGAGCTGAACTAGGAAGGAAATCAATCAAACAAACCTCTCTAAAACCTTACTAGCTACCAGCCAAATCCACAGGAGGATATTTTTTTAGTGATGAAACACAGAGGCCTCCAAAAATCAAAATTTTGTGTTTGGAAACTTCAGATTAAACCCTACCACGCTATTAAATTATTAATACAGTCCAAAACAAATTATTTTATCTCTGAAGTCCTTCGAAGTCTTAAGACATTTCTCAACAAGTCTTTTGGAGCTTTTTGTTACTGTTTCCTGTAGACTTTCCTAAGAACACACACCAATTTTTTGCAAGAAAATATATAAAAACATAATAAAAAGATATAATTAAGAAATTTCTAAAACATAAGGATTCTAGTTGACCAGAATAAATTGAAAATTGGGGTGATAGATTTGGTAAAATCTGAGATTTTACTTTTTTATTTTTTATAAAACCAACTCAGAACATGCTACTAGGTAATTAGATTATTGATTCAATTACAATTTAATTAATTAGATATAGGGTCAATAATATATTTTGCTATATGTGAATCGTAAGACAAAGAATGGCTGGGTTGTAAGGGTATGGATTATGAATATGGAAGAACCAAATTTGAACCCACAAGTTGCATATTTTCCTTAATTTAAACATCTCATAAGACATGATTGTAGGAAAGAAATACCTATAATTATTAAGGTATTATAACTTCCGCTAGTTATACTTGCGAACTTGATCAGAATCATTTAAAAAAAATTATCAACCATTATCTATAAATTTTAATTTTTAATTTTTTTATTATATTTAGTCACTTTTTCAAAACCATTTTAAAACTTGAGTTAACTCAAAATAAAACTTGGTCAAAACCCATGTTAAGAATCTATTTATTAAAAAAAAATTAATTAAAACGAATTTGTTTGATCAATTTTTTTAAAAAAATATATATATATAACATTATGGATAAAAATAATAAATATTATTTTTGAAGATATATCCTTTATATATTTTTATTTTAAAAATATAAAAATTCACTTTAAAATAAAAAATAAATTTATTTTGATATTTTTATCTTTTATCTTTTCAATTAGCCATGTTTTTATTTTCATTATTTTTATTTCTTCTATTTTTAGATTAGTAATCATTAGCTATCTAAATATAAGGGTTTTTTTTATAAGAAAATCTTCTTAAGAAAATAAATCCTTTTATTTGGTTGAGAAAAGGTGAAAAGTCGATGCACCTGTAGAGTAATTATCCCTCACGAGAAAGCATTAGCCAATTGGGCCGAGGTGTCACTCATGGATCCTTGTTGCTCTTATTCAAAATTGTGCCATTTGAGATGGGCTTAATTATCGGAGCCCAGTTTTAATAAACTCTGGTTCTTTTAATAGTAAGCCTGAAACTCGGCCCAGAAGGCAGCATGCACCATGCAGAGAGAATCAGTATATAATTTGTCAAATCACATGAGGAGAAATTAAATACTTGTTTGTTTTTTATTTTAAAAATATTTTTTATTTTTTTATATCATTTTGATGTGCTGATGTTAAAAATAATTTTAAAAAATAAAAAAATATTATCTTGAGATATTTCCGAGTAAAAAATATTTTAAAAAATAATCATTACTATATTTCCAATAATCCCTTAAGTTCTATATAATTTCATTCAAACGAAAAACATTTTGTATTATAATAGCAAATGCAACACCTAGTACATTGATTATAATTATGATAAATTTATTTATTTATTTTTTCAAGAAATAAAAAATAATGTTAGTGATAAATCTTGTAAGGTTGTCTTTAAAAGTACTTGAGAATTATGATCACATCAAGATAGAGCATGTTCTTAAAAACATTAGTTTATATTAAATATATTTTAAAAATAATAATGTTGATCTCACCAAGGGCATGAGTTCTAGATAATATTAATAAATACTTTTATAGGACATATATAGTTATTAATATATAAAGACATAATATGTTTATTATATTATTTACACATAATGGACATTTTCACACTTGATCATTTTATTATAAAAATGATCATTACTAACATCATCAATCGGGTAACTATTATTATTATTATTATTATTATTTATATAATTCATTTACATAATAGTAATAATAATTAGATAAATAAAACTTCTAGGGTTACCGTTATAGTTTCATTTATTGAAGAAAGTAGAGGACATAACCCACCATCTGCATAGACAAAGTTCTCATGCCTCCAGCACCATTGCAATTGCACCTCCTGAAGCTTGCTTTCGTTTTCGTAGTGTGTTGCTATATTTAGATTTAGATTAGACCTCCTGCAATATATACTTATATACAAAATCAATCACGAAATTGTTAAGAACAAAGAAAAATCTCAAAAAAACTGGATTAAAATAATATCAATCTCAGGTCTGCCGTGCTTCATGCGATGAAACTGAACGACAGAATATATATATATATTCAAAGCCAGCCTCATCCACCCTATCCTCTTTCACGTTGCCGCCATTGGCCTGATCAAACCAGAGCCTAGCTATTGCAGGAAAAAAGCAAGCCCAGCCATCTCTCTAGCTAGAAAGAATGAATGCAAAGAGTGGGGGGTCATTTTTTAGTTATCAGCCCATCACATTTTAAAACATCAGCTACGAACAAAAACAAAAAGTTTTACACATTAGCACTTATTCTATAGATATTTACGTTATATCTGCCAATTTTTCTAAACATTCTCGTTTTATATAGTTCCACCGTAGGTACGTAGGTTTTATTGAGAGTGACCGCTTACCTATGTATCGTTGTATCGTGTTGTGTTTAGGAGTGTATCCAAAGATATAAAAAAAATGTACAAAACAAATTAAGAGCAGTATTTCCAGAAAAGATCCAAGATCAGCTGGCATGCAATGTAATTCTCGTATCTGTATGGAACTAGCTATATGCTACCAGTACCAAACAGTAGTATTAGCATGAAGCTCAGCTCCTGTTAGAAATGTTTTAGATTCTTCAGGGACATAGCAAGGATCAATATTATCAGAGAATTGCCGACATCGTAAGGTCAAGCCACCAAGTACATAACTAAAATGGTGGAAGACTTGGTCAAGAGTCTGCTGAAACAAAATAGCGGGGTCAAAATCTTGTCAGCTTAATTTGAACCCCAACAAGTTAAATTACGGAAAGGTGATTCTCTTATGGAATAAAAATGATCATAAAGTTGTGGAAAACTGAGAAATTATGACGAGTTTCAAGAACAGCAGAAAACCCTTCAAATCTAATATATATTGCTGCAACTTGCTTAAAGAAGCATTATAAGCACGCTCCATGGCATGCCATTGTTTTTGTTACATATTGCTCACAACACGTTTGAACATGCCTAGTAATTAAATCACAGCTAGTTTAGCAAAATCTTAATCTATAAACGAGTACTGGGGACAGCATCATTGGTCGCCTTTGGCTCCTGTAACTTGCATTTTTTTTTTACATAGTTTATGTGCAACTTGATCACTATGGGAGTTTATGAACAGATTAATGCCCTTAAACAGTGTTAGCACATTTTATCATACCATGTATCCGACAATTAGGCTTGTAGGCACTAGATTTTAATACAATAATCATTAGCAAAAGCATGTGTTAATTATAATTAATCCCAATTACTTAAATATATTCTTCCTTTGTTGACATAATTGGTTATCATCTGCTAAGTTCTGCTGGATCAATTGATATTTTATTTATAAAAGATAAACAAGCATAACATGTAAAATGTCCAGGAAATAACTAGTTTTTCTTTTTGTGCGCACTGCTCTCTTCTATATATTCAAGTAGCTGGCGCAGGGAAATTTCCTTTCAAGAGATACTATTTGAACAATTGGAAAGGTTCGGATTATATATATATATATAAACACTAAAGGGAAAGATAAAAACATTATGCATTAAGACTTTTATTATTCACTACAATAGTAAAATGATGATTTTAATTGCCCTCAAAAAATTTGCTTTTGCTTTGAGGTTATTTCTATTTTTTTACACGGTGCATGAGTCATTAAAGCTAGGATTTTTAGGGATATAATTATATTTTTTATTTTTAAACACAATAAAATAATCCACATACCTCAAAAAAAAATTATAACACGGATGAAGGGGTATAATTATCTTCTTATTTGTTCATGTACATTAAATTGACAACTATAGCCTTGGAATCAAAGATATAAACCATAGGTTCATAGGTCTTTTAGTCCTTTCCTTTAAGGTTTTATGCAATTACAGGGCACTCAAAACCATTTTTGTCTTTTAACATCAATTAAATATTATTTAATTTTAAAAAGTTGTTGGAGCGTAAGAGACGTCTATATCTTTGGACGGCACATGTGGTGCATCCTAGTAACTTAAAATTCATTTTTATTGTTTCATTGAATGTGTCATCATGTTTTTTTCCTCCCAATATGATATATGTCGATGGTGGTAGAGCGATTTATCTATTGTTTGTTTTTCTTTTTTTTTCTTTCTTATACCCAAAAAACATTAATTGATCTTTTTTATTATTGATATTTCAATTTAATCTTTAATTTCTTGATTTCTAATTTTTTTTCTTGATTCTCTTGTTAAATTTTTATTTGTTTTGAATTATAATTTATCATATATATATATATATATATATATAAAAGTTTTTCAAATTTAATTTTTTTTTTCTTGACCCTTGGCTTAGCGTAGCGTGTTCCTATTTCTAGATAGAGCATAGTTGTCAACCATTACAAGAAGGATTTAAATAGGTTACAGCTTTGCAGTAATTTTTTATTTTATAACGGCGTATCAAGCATGCATCAGCACAAACTAGTGCAAAACCCTAATTCTAATTAATTGAAGAACTCGGATTCAAACTGGCAAACATTTGTGGGCTATAAAGTGTGGATTTTTACCACCGACCACCTCCACGGGCCGGAAAATGGATTTACAAGATTAAAAAATTTCGCCTCCATGGCTTTTCTCTTGTAAATTAATTGGGCACTTCCCCTTATAAGGACTTGACGATGAGCTCAGAACACGATGGAAGTAATGGAGTGCGGTGCTGAAAATAAGGCTAGCTTCGGCTGGTTGGTGAATTGTCATGATGAGCAACAAATGAATTAATAATAAAGACTGAAGTTTTCGTAGCTAATATAACTAAGTTCTGTTTATTTTTTTAGTTTTTAAAAAAAATTAAAATTTTTATATTGATAATAAAAATAATTTTTAAAAAATATAAATAAATATTTTTTCAAACAAAAAATAATTTAAAAATCAATCATAATTACATTCCCAAACATCCCTTAACTACCTAGATACAAACATTATCTATCTAACTAGTAATGTGAACATGGTTTGACATAAGCCATCCCAAGTCCCAACCCTACTTTATTTTCAGCCATGAGCAAGAAAATGGATACAAAGACCGAGTCAAGTATGGATGGCAATGGATAGGGGTTGGAGTTGGATTTTATCCATTCGTTTTTCTAATCCAGAATGTTAAATCCATCATCTATCTCTGCATGTTTAGGTTCGATGGAGGAATTTCTTCACCTATATATATATATATATATATATATATATATATATATATATATATATATATCAGCTGTTCTTCCCCAACAAGATGTGGGTTTTTAATTTAAATCAATTCCAAAAAAGTAAAATGTAAATCAAGAAAAAAAAACTACATGAAAATAAATTAAAGTTTAGACTTCAAACTCATGCACAAAACCATATAAATTCCTTATATATAAACTAAGAGATAGACAGATCCGTACACTATATTAAAAACACAATAAAAAAAAGAAAGAAACTATAATAGAACAAGATGGATGTCAAGTTTGGATGAATCCCTCACTCACCTTTGCACCTAGTCCCATTAAATTGGAGTGAATTTTAAGTTGGAAACACGATTGAAATAATATTTTTTTAAAATTAATTTTTATATATTTTTATATTATTATGATATATTGATGTTAAGAATAATTTTTTAAAATAAAATAATATAATTTTAATATATTTCCAAACACAAAATATTTTAAATTACAATTAGAACCACACTTTTAAATACCCTTTTATTTATATTTGTTCACACCAAATAAAAATACAATACAACCAAATCGGATTATCGGATACACGGGCATGCCAGTGAAATCGTCGTCGACCTAAAGGCAAGTCATGCTTATGCGAGGACTAGTAATTGGAGATCCTATATGTATAGTCCTCCTCATATTCATACTGTACTTAACCCTTAACTAGCCTAATGAAGTTCAGAATCATAGAGAGAGACACAGAGCAGCTGTTCCAGGGCATTAATTATATAATTTCCCCTTCAAGTTCAGGAGGAAACAACATCAACAATTTCCGACAACAAACAAGTTCAGGTTTTTAGAACCAGAATCCACCCACTTGGTTTCATGTTCAGGGCAGTCATTTTTCCTCGTTAACCGAATCAGAAGACCCAAAAGTCTCAATCTGTTATCCCTACAGAAGTGATGAAAAGTTCGCCAAATACACTGAATAACATTTGCAGATGAAAATGTAACACGTAATTCCCTTTCCTAATACCCACGTAGTAACTGGAACATCATCGTTTTCCTGCTGGGCTAGCTAACTGCTATGGTGTGCTATCCTTAAGATCACTCAGTGCTATATTACCCAATCAGGGACACATAAACACCATCTGATATTTCTTTTAATATCTGGGCCCATCATCTAGCAGACAAATGTACCAAAACGCCACATCATCCCCTAAGCATGCTCTATTAACCTAGATTATCTTTCTCTTATGACAGCCAACAATCCACTAATTAAGTCCTTTCCCACAAGCAAACAACAAGAATCCAAAAGGTGTTACGATGTTAGGCCTGTAGCTGACATGTACAGCACAATGCTGTGCAGCTTGTAACATTGCTTACGTGCCATTTCGCACGTGGACACTTTTTCATCCGCTATTCGTTGTGTTTCGTAGTCAACCGTCACAGGCGCCAAACGTACGTTTCACACATTCAACGGCAGTTAGGCACAAGAATTCTCTCTAGCTAGCTGAGCTTGAGCGTTTTGCTAGCTTCTTTATATTGAACGTGTCAAAGACTCAAAGCTATATATCGTCTTCAGGCCATGGTGGTGCATTGCTCATTCTCTACCGGCTCCCTCTCTTTCCTCTTGCATTTGAAACCTCTTTCCTTGAGTTTCTTTAACTCGAAGAGGTCGACCAAGAATCAAAATGGGTTCTTGTAAATTCTCTATGTTTAGTTTCCTTTGTTTGATCATCATTTTGTTCGTGGTTTCTGGGGAAGAGATAAGTCCCCAGCTTGTTAAGGAGAGAATCTCATTGCTTTCTTTCAGGTCTGATGTAGTATTAGACCCTGAAGGTGCGCTTGAGATCTGGAACTCTTCAGGTATTCATGTTTGCAACTGGACAGGAGTCAAGTGCAACAATGCTAGTGATCATGTTGTCCAGCTTGACCTAAGTGGCCTGTCACTTCGTGGCAGGATTTCTCCGGTTCTTGCGAATCTTTCTTCTTTGTTGGTTCTTGATTTGTCAAGGAACTTCTTTGAAGGCCATATTCCAGCAGAGTTGGGTGATATTCTCCAGTTAAGACAGCTCAGTTTATCATGGAATCTTCTCGGTGGAAACATTCCCGAGGAGTTGGGATTTCTTCATCAATTAGTATATCTTGATTTGGGAAATAACAGGCTTGCTGGTGATATTCCTGCACCACTTTTCTGCAATGGGTCTTCTTTGCAGTATATGGACCTTTCTAACAATTCTTTAACTGGAAAAATTCCTTTGAATAATGAATGTAAGCTTGGTGCTTTAAGGTTTCTCTTGCTTTGGTCTAATAGACTAGTTGGCCAGGTCCCTCGAGCACTTTCTAACTCCACCAATCTTGAATGGCTCGATTTGGAGTCAAATATGCTGAGTGGGGAATTGCCTTCAGAGATTGTACGCAAAATGCCAAAGTTACAGTTCCTCTATTTGTCATACAATGACTTTGTTAGCCATGATGGTAACACAAATCTTGAACCTTTTTTTGCTTCTTTAGTTAATTCATCTAACCTTCAGGAGCTTGAATTAGCAGGAAATAACCTTTTTGGAGAGATACCTCCTATTATTGGTGATCTTTCTACCAAATGTGTACAGATTCATCTAGATGAGAATATTCTTTATGGCTCCATACCCTCTCACATTTCAAATCTTGTCAACCTCACCCTCTTAAACTTGTCCAGTAACCTTCTGAATGGTACCATCCCACCAGAATTATGTCGTATGGGAAAACTAGAGAGGGTTTATTTATCAAACAATTCACTCTCTGGTGAAATTCCAGCAGCTCTTGCTAACATTTCCCATTTAGGCCTTCTTGACTTGTCAAAAAACAAACTTACAGGCTCCATCCCAGACAGTTTTGCCTACCTTTCACAGCTTCGGAGACTCTTTCTCTATGAAAATCAACTGTCAGGAACCATACCACCAAGCTTGGGACAATGTGTCAACTTGGAGATCCTAGACCTTTCTAGCAATGACATTTCTGGGACAATTCCTAGTGAAGTTGCAGGATTGAGGAGCTTGAAGTTGTATTTGAATTTGTCAAGAAATCATTTACATGGGCCTTTACCACTTGAGCTGAGTAAAATGGACATGGTGCTAGCAATCGATCTATCTTCCAACAATCTCTCTGGCACAGTCCCGCCACAACTTGGAAGCTGCATTGCACTGGAGTACCTTAACCTTTCAGGTAATGTCTTAGAAGGCCTTCTTCCTGCTACAATAGGGCAGTTGCCTTATCTTAAAGAACTCGACGTATCTTCAAACCAATTGAGTGGCAATATACCACAATCTATTGAGGCATCGCCGACTCTCAAGCATCTCAACTTCTCTTTCAACAAGTTCTCTGGGAACATATCAAACAAGGGAGCATTTGCTTCCCTGACAATAGACTCCTTCCTTGGCAATGATGCCCTTTGCGGACAAATAAAGGGCATGCCCAACTGCCGGAGGAGAAGTGCTCATCTTTCATTTATTTTACCTGTCCTACTGTCACTGTTTGTTACTCCCTTATTATGCATGTTCGCATACCCCCTCGTACTCAGGTCAAGGTTCAGAAGGAAAATGGTGATATTCAATGGAGGGGACTTGGGAGATGAGGACAAAGAAACAAAAGACCTCAAACATCCAAGAATCTCATATCGACAGCTTATTGAAGCTACAGGGGGTTTTAGCGCCTCAAGCCTAATAGGTTCAGGCCGGTTTGGCCATGTCTACAAGGGCATTCTTCAAGACAATACAAGGATAGCTGTTAAGGTATTGGATTCAAAGGAAGATGGAGAAATTTCAGGAAGTTTCAAAAGAGAATGCCAAGTACTAAAGAGGGCCAAACACAGAAATTTGATCAAGATCATCACAACATGCAGCAAGCCAGACTTTAAGGCTCTTGTCCTTCCTCTCATGTCAAATGGGAGCCTGGAAGGGCATTTATACCCAAGCCATGGACTAAATACAGGGCTGGATTTGATTCAGTTGGTTAGCATATGTAATGATGTGGCTGAAGGAGTGGCCTATTTGCACCACTATTCTCCTGTTAGGGTAGTGCACTGTGATCTCAAGCCAAGCAATATTCTTCTGGATGAAGACATGACAGCTTTGGTAACTGACTTTGGAATCGCAAGATTGATTAAAGGTGCTGATGATAGTAATTCAACAGATGATTCAATGTTCCTTAGCTCATCTGATGGATTGTTGTGTGGATCTGTCGGCTACATTGCCCCTGGTATGTTCTTACTTTCTGCAACAACTTAGTATTATTTCTAAATTATGAAATGATTTATTATTCATGTTCCTCATGGAGAGGGAGGAAAATTTTCAAATACCTTGTTACGTTTATTAATAATTTCCTTGTCAACTTGATCTCATGCAGAATATGGAATGGGAAAGCGTGCTTCAACGCCAGGAGATGTTTACAGTTTTGGAGTCCTCCTGCTAGAAATTATAACAGGAAGGCGCCCCACAGATGTTCTATTTCATGAAGGTTCAAGCTTGCATGAATGGGTTAAGAGTCACTATCCCCACAAGCTCAAGCCCATAGTTGATCAAGCAGTGCTTAGGTGTGCTCCATCTGTCATGCCGGTATCCTATAACAAAATATGGAGTGATGTAATCTTGGAATTGATTGAGCTTGGTCTTGTTTGCACACAAAATAACCCTTCAACAAGACCAAGCATGCTAGATGTAGCCAATGAAATGGGTAGCCTAAAGCAGTATCTCTCTAACCCTCCCTCCCTGGTGATTGAATAATCATATCCTAAAGCTAGTGCTTCTTGAATTTGCAATGGCACTGAAAGTAGTTTCATCAAAATCTTAGAAACTTCTAATCATTGTACTTATTTGTTTGATTGTTTTCATGGTAATAAATGGATTTAATTCAATGCAATAGCCTTGTTGATTAGCTATTTGCCATAGTTTTGACGTTTTCGCAGTAGTGTATTCTTGGGTTATTTTCATTACCTTTAACAGAAGTTTCCTAGTGAGGTGAAAACATCAGACAGGTATATTGTTAAATCATAAAGAAAATCTTCTTTCAACCGTCCAAAGGATTTTTTAAGCTAGAAAACAGTTCTCTTCTATCCCTTACTAGTCATATTTTTAATCACAACCAACCAAAAACTTCCTTTGATTTGTTAATTTTTTTAATAGATTTCACTAGATTGTAAGCTCTGAATCACAGTTCAACTATGAACTAGGTAGGCATTGATGCTTCAACCTATGTCTTTCTTCTTCCAGATTATTCTGGTTAAAAAATATCAGCATTTTGTTTGTGTTGCGAAACACAGTGATTTCTATAATCAAGAAAAAGCACTAGGATCCCTTTTAGCCTACCTATCATATGGATTTGCCTAAATTAAGTGATAAGTGGAAGATTATAATAATATGCCTATATGCTCACTTCCATATCAATCATAAAAAGCACTCGGAACCTTTTCATCACTTTCACATAGAATAGCGAGAAAGTCCCTAGACACAATGGTTGCTGCAGTAGGTCAAACTGTCTCTGAAACAATATTAACTAAGAACTCAGGTCACTATCAAAGTCAAACAGGGATGCCACAGAAGGTCGAAAGCATTCGATCCAGACTATCCTGGAGACAGATTTCATATGCAATGTACTATGAATTAGGTTACTGTCCTAATCTCTTATAAACTAAATTGTGTGCTTGCTTGCCTGGAAAAACACGAACTGCCAATATCTTGCTATAGTTTTCTCTAATTGGCAACTTGGTTAAGTGACCATCAGAATTCATACACCTACCATCACCTCCTCTTTCTTCCCCCCCTCTACTTTTGTGATTCTTATAATGAAATATATGGGAAAAAATCACAGGCGAGCACAAACAATTTCTTAGCATGATCTCAGCAAACCAATGATTCTCTTCCTTCACTGTGCTACTAAAGCAACCAAAAATGTTTCAGGTATTGGTACGCTATCTACTTACATTAGTTAGTACAGCTACCAATGAAACAGTTACTGTCACCTCCTGAAAATTGAAAGCTGTGTTCATTGTCTGGTGTAACCATGCCTATAGTAAATCTCAGGTGCCAATTATTTGCTCCTGTTGCATATGTTATGGATTTTTCAATCCTTAATCTCACAATGAATTACTTCTTTCACAAAGTTCCAACAGATTTTATTTTATTTTTGTAATAATGCATTCAAAATGTAAATCCGTTGTCCCACCAGAAGTCAAGGAACTAAAGAATATGCTAGACCAATAACATTAGCCTCTTGCACCTTCCAGGGTCTAATTTCTCCAATAATAATTTATTCCTCATCGCACAAGTATTAAACTTAATTTTTTTAACCAAATTAAATTTATTGTATTTTTTTAAGGGTACAACAAGGAGGTGAAATAATCATTCCAAAGTGAGTAGCCTTATGGAGATAAATTAAATCTGTTTACAAACAAGGGTTCTAGGACTTTTGGTGCCCAACTATGAATTAAGCTGCAGTCACACATCACCTTCGGCGCTAATACAGGTAGAGTTCAAGATAATCATCATTTATAGGTCTTTCGAGATAGAATTCTTACATTAATGTCACTCCAAAATATGTCATTTTTTTTCAACGTACATTAAATGAGGCGCATATTTGGGAGTTATTAAGAAATATCCAGTTGAGGTTTTTCACAAAGATTATATCTAGCAAGAGATGTTGACAAGCTGGGGCTTAATTTTATCAACTTTCCTCACAGTTTGCAGCTTTCAACAATACATCTGTTTTTTCTGCAATTTTCCAATAAGTCTTACTGGATTGATTCATTACGCCTCCCATTTCAGAAATGTTTTCCTGAGAACGTGACAGTTCTTGTACAAATTCAAAAAAAAATTAAAAAAATCACTTAGATCTTCTGCTCGTGTGCTCTTAGTAAATATATGCTGTATCCTCAAGTTTCAGTAAATTGAAGGTCTCTTTTATCAGTCATAGCACGTGTTGTGAACCATTTACAGAAGAAATTGTTAGTAAGAGATAAAATATCCCAAGAAAAGGCCTACTCAATGCTGAAGTACCTGTACGTAGAGCATTAGTGCAATAATGACATGGGGTTAGGTAGCTACCAAAATGTCTACAGACCGACAGCAGGGAATTATGAACCGCGGTAGCAGAAACAAGCACTTTGATTGCTATCTTGCTAATGCTATAGGACGTGCAACCTGAATAGAATATGCTAAACTTTCAATCTACAAATCAAACCTTATAAGAGATGATGGTTTGTGGGCTATAATATGTCTAGTTAAAGATTGAAACAGCCATATCTGGCCTCTGAATTCGGAAGTTCATAGACATTTATAGATACCATTTGAGACATAAACAAACCAACCTCCCGAAGAAGATGAGATAAAAGGCAAAAGATTTCATGATCTCTGCCTCCTCACTTTGACAACCTTCTTCCACATAAAAAGGAGTCTTCCATAAACTGCAAAGCTCATCCACTATTCTTAGTCATTGCACTCACGAAGATAATCTAATCAGGCATAAAAGTTACAAAGTATTATTGAGTTCTAGAGGAAGATTGAAAGAGTAGTTCTAAAGCAGTTGCAAATGATAGCATAGTCCAGTGTTTAACCCACTAGCTACAAGGAATGAATAAAATACTCCTTGAGCATGATGAAAGAGGAAAGTTAATGTGATATAGTGCTCCATGATAGTGACTTCCATAACCAGCGTGTTTCACAAATCTCTTTCTGCTACAGATGTTAGATTAATTTACAGAGAAACTTGGTCTGTCAAAACAAACATGTAAGAACATTAGGGACCAAACGTAATATCCCGAACCATACAAGCAGTGCATGAGGATGCAAAACAAAGAATATAGACCGTTGAGACAAGGAAAGAAAATCACAAGACCATGAAGATTATATTTGAATTCTGCTAGCCACATACAATTAGGTTGTATTTGATATGTTCAGCAGGACACGATAAAATCAGAAAGGACAAATTGTCAGTGTTTGATATACACTTGTGATAATATTGCAAACTGAGAGAATAAATCAAGCTGCTTGTGGATTTTTAAGCAAAAAAAACATGATATTGGAAAACATCCATGGATGAGTGGTTTGCATTTGTGTATTTTTACAGAGTAATGTCCAGAAAAAGACAAGACCAATTTACTAAATTCTTTTCATGTCATCCTAAATTCCACACAAAAAAGACAAGCCAGTTTTACCTTCATGAGAATAATGTCCAAAAGCTCTGCCCCATCACACACATTGGCTTGATGGCTGTCGATTCAAAACAATCCTCACACTCATTAAAATCACCCCAAGTCGCAAAACAACCGGATAATCTAATAAAAAAGAGAGCAGAAATCACTAAAAACTATATACCTCAAGAACCATCTCAAAGGTCTAATGGAACTTCTTTTCTCTCATCACAAAAAAGTAAAGGCGCTCTCTTGAAGATTGAATTGATTCATCATCTTTAGCTTATGTTCAAATGATTTTGGGTTAGTTTTAATGTTAAAGTTTAGCTCTAAGTTTTTGTTGGTGGTTTTCATGGATGAAAGTTTGCTTTTATTTAAGCGTGTTGGAGCTTGTCTTGACTTTGAAGATTTCATCTTTGATCCTTGTTTATATATAATTTCATGGTTGTTAGTTAGGTTTCAAATGATTCTTAGTCAGGACCAGTGTCAAAAGGCTCATCATAAATTTTGTTTCTCATCCTTCATTTTGTTTACGTGGTTTCGAATATGTTTCAGTAAAAATATGATCTTGTTTCTGGTTTTTCTTGTTTATAATTTCAAAAGTCTTGACTTTCCGACTGGTCAAAGTTTAATTATATTGCAATCTTTTTCTTTTTTTGAAGCAATTATATTCAATCATAATCATCGTGGAAATTGTTTTTATTGGTACTTAAAATTAAGTGAATCAGTAAAATAAAATGCTAAATTAATAAGACGAAGGAGCCAATTAAATTTATACCCATCATCATTACTCTACTAATTACGTAATAAAAAAGGAATCTGGATGATTTCGGAAATCCTTTTAATATGAATTGGGCCTATTTTTTTTTATTACTAATTCATTGGTCATGTCTTTTAGAAATAGAATCTTTGTTTTCTTTGTTTTTAATAACCTTCATAATTAACATAATTACATAATGTAAAAATATAGATAATAGATTTTTTTTTTGTTAGGGTGTGATTGTTATTATTTTTATATGTTGATATTTGATTTTTTTTCCTAATTAACTACAATAAAGAAAATTTGAAGTATATATATATATATATATATATATATATATATATTGAAATTGTTTTGATTGGTTCATGTGTAAAAAAATATTTAAATCATCTTGATCCGCATCTTGAATAAAATAGTTTTCGATTGTCAGATTTAATTATATTTCAACTATAATCATCATTGAAATTTTTTTAAAGGGTATATACAATTAATTGAGTTAGAAAAAATAACAAACAAGCTAAAAACGAGGGAGTTTTATTGTATTCCTCCTTACAAAATATTATTCACTGTAATGATTTTTTTATATAATTTATGTTTTTTTTAACTTCATCCTTTAACATTAAGTTTATTGGGGATTAAACTTCATAATTTTTTATTTGCTTTTTATAAGGTTATTCCAGTCTCATAACCCGGACCGTGAGTTCATCAAGTTAACTACGTTGACTCGAGTTTTTTTTCTATTTGTTTTTTTTCCTCAATTCCATCCTTCAACATTTGATTGATTGAGAATTAGGTTTTGAAATTTATTTTGATTTGCTTTATATGATGTTATTCCTATCTCATGAATCGAGTCACGGATTTGATAGGTAAAATCGGGTTGACTTGAGTTGGTTTTTTGTGTCTTTTTTCAATTGATTTTGTAATTTTAATTTTATCCTTTAACATTAGGTTTATTAAGGATAGAGCCTCATATTTTTTTTTTCAATTTACCTTTTATAAGATTATTCCAATCTCATGCCCCAGACCGCAGGCTTGAAAAGTTGACTCGGTGTTTCCTTTTTTCTAATTGACTTTTTTTTCTCAATTTCTTCCTTCAAATTGGGTTGATTAAGAATTAAGCTTCATGATTTATTTTATTTTTCTTTCTACAAGATTATTCCTCTCTCATGATTTCGATCATGTGTTTGATGAGTTAACCCGGATTGACTCAAGCTGTTTACTCAAGTTGTTTTTTTATGAACTTTTTTAATCAATTTTTCAGTTTCAATTACATCCAGCTTCAATATTAGATTTATTGGAGATTGAATTTCATAATCCTTTTCAATTTACTTTTTATGAGGTTAATTTAGGTTGAATTAAGTTGTTTTTTAAACCTTTTTTTAATCGATTCTTTAGTTTCAATTACATCCTTTAACATTATGTTTATTAGTGATTGAGCTTCATATTTTTTTTTTCAATTTGCTTTTTATGAGGTTATTCTAGTCTCATGTGATGAGCTAACTTAGTTTACTTAAGTTTTTTTTTTTTCTAATTAACTTTTTTTTTTAATTTTATCCTTTAATATTAGGTTGATTGGAAATTAGACATCATGATTTGCTCTTTTTTTTTTTGCTTTCTATGAGGTTATCTCTCTCTCATGACTCGGGTCATAGGTTTGGTGGGTTAACTCAAGTTGTTTTTTGTGTCCTTTTTAAAATTTATTTTTTTAGTTTTAACCTCATTAACGCTAGGTTGATTGAGAATTGAGTTTTATAATTTGTTTCAATTTGCTTTTTATTGGGTTATCCCGGTCTTATGACCTAGGTCGCGGGTTTAGCAGATTAACTCGGGTTGAAGCAGGTCATTTTTTATTCATTTTTATTGATTTATTTTTAATTTTATCCTTCAATATTGAGCTTATTATAAATCAGGCTTTATGATTTATTTTAATTTATTTTCTATGAAGTTATCATAGTCTCATGAACTGGCATACAAATTGACAATTTAACTCGAATCGATCTAATATGTTATTATTTCAATATCTATAAAAAAGATCTTAGCTTAAATATTTATTTTTAGTTAAACTATATTTTTACAAGTCATTCGAGTTGTTTTTAGAACCGCCAAGTTAACTGGGTCAATCCCTACACAGTTTAAAAAAATTTATACTAGAAAAAATATTAACAACGTCTAAGTATTATTTTTTACATTAAAAACCCTTAGCATAGCATGGGAGAATTATCTAATGAATTACTAGAACAGAGTTGAATAAAAAAATCTATAGAGAAAGAGAGTAGAAAACATTTATATTGTTTATGGGTGTTTGGTATGTATAAATTGATAGTCCATGTGTATAATAATACAATAATGAGACCATTTTAGAATTTTTATATAATTATATTTATAAATATATTGGACATCATCACTATCCTTGTCAACTTATCATATAATATTGTTTCGAAAATAAAAATATTAAAATATTAAAAGAGAAAGAAATATAAATGATAGAGAAATCACTAATGTTTGAAGACATTGCAATATATGAATGATTAAATGATTATCATTTTAAAATTATTTATTAATACTTAATATTGTCAATAAGTTCTTACACATTACTTCCCTGATTCCAATAAGAGAAAACGACGAGTATCACATGCAGCAGAGTGACATGGGACATGGTTAGAGCTGTACACCGGTGAAAATGAGTGTAGTGATTTTTATTTTTATTTTTATTTTTATTTTTATTTTTATTTTTATTTTCCTCAAGTATTGAATGAGTGATATGATCTTGTGGTGGCATTTGTTCAATGAATAAAAAAGATGATGGCTGTAGTATCAAGCTTGTCATTCACCGGAATGGTTGTGTCCGGTCACGTTACATCTATTGTAAGAGGGTTTTTTTTTTTTTGAGTAATTTAATATGTATATAAGGAAAAATATAAATAGCGATACGAGGTATACCCCTAGAAATACAATAAATCTATTATTCGGATACAAAAGTCATGAAACTTGTAACATTAGAGCAAATAAACTACAAGAAAGCTTAAAAAACTAAACAACATCGAACCAAAATAAAACAACATAAATAACTATAGAAATCAAAGCTATCACGTAGATCTGATCTCTGCATATATCTGATATCAGAATTTTATGTCTAGAAGTCGTAATCTCAACAAGCTGAAGATCTTTTTCACCACATTATATTGTGATCAGTAGAGCTGGCAGAAGACATGAGTATTCTTCTCATATCATATGAATTAAATCGCGACAGATAATGACAATCTCGCTAGAATATGCATGAAGTCCTTCTCTCGAGATTGAAGATAAGCCCATTAAAGAAAAGGGTGTCATCACATAGAAGGCCAAGGTAATAAAGTCTTGTATGAGATCTCTTTTTATATTGAAGCTGAGAAGCACTCAAAGGAATAGATGATCATGGTCTCCACATGTTAATTATATAAGATATATACCGCTGAGGTGATGATCTAAAACGTTTATAGACTGTTCATAGTATATAGTCGAACTAAAAAGGTATGTCATAAGATGAATAAGTCGAGGGACATGTCCTGAAAACCAGAAAAAATGGTGCTTAGCATTCTTGAGTCTAGCATCTCGAAGTACCTCCCAAGCTGAATCAATTGTGAACCTTCCTATATAATGACTTGTTCAGACATAGTGATCCATAGAGCTAACCCAGGAATAGAATCTAATAAAGTCCCAGATCTGTTGGAGGTCCGGACTACCAGAAGGAAAGTCTCAACTACCATCCTTAATAATATCTGTATCCTTTGCATCCCAAGACAATCCAGTAGATGATAGAGTCATCAGTCGTGACTTATGATCCTATAAGTTTGCTAGACAAATGGTGTTCTTGTTTAACATTGAGGATCGAAAGACAACTCATCAAGTAAAATGATTACTAGTGATTAAATCTCGAAAGAGAATACTTAATCAGAGGGGTAAAAAGAAGACGACATCTACTCTTCATATTTTGCCTTCAATGAAGACAACTAGCCGACCAGAAGACACGAAATAGAAATTGTGAATATATACAATGCAGCTATGAAACAAATTCATGGGCATAATTATTGCCAGTATTTAGTAACAAAGTTAATAAAACCAAGTATCAGAAGCTAGAGACAACATAAATCACTTAAAATTCAATTCCTGACATGCCAATTGCACATTTAGAGATCACTTGGTACCTCATTGAGGAAGGAAAATGAAACCAGAAACAGCCTTGTTCTCTCCACTCATGAACTGGAATTGAGAGTTCTACATCACTCAAAATTTGTCAAGCCACTTAAAAATTTATGTTAGACTGTAAGAAATGGACAAAGATCATATACAGATTGAGAAATCGAGCAAAGTGGAGATAGTTGTATAGAATATAATTTACAATCATAATCCCAATATTAGGAGAGAACAAAATAAAAATGACAGCATGCCTAAGACATCGTATTGAAATCAAACTTCTTCTGTGATTGATGTTAACTCAGCAACATTTACATTGAATAGTTTTTGTACAACAAATCAAATAAAAAAAATTCACAAACTTACTGTATAATATATTCACTCTATTCAAGATCAAAACATCATCCTTACAAAGTAGCCCTTGTTGCAGGTGTATCAGAACCCGGAAATTCATAAAAATTCGGTGATTAAGGCAGTAAGAACTTGATTGCTCTAATTAAAACCAAAAGTACAGCATTGCCTGAAAATAAGAATAATATTAGTGTTACGTATCTCTAACTTGACTATGCCTGCATGCATGAGTGGGTGAGAGAGAGAGGAGAAGACATACCTCTTGGAGAAGATCTAAAGGTTGCTTATCTGCAGCATGGGGATTTTTTGTTTTTTTCAAACTTCTGATCTCAGACTGTATTGAATTGAGTTGTTCTCGTATCTCCTTCAACAAATTCAGTTCCTCTTCCCCTTCAGAAATAATTTCTTGGCTTGTATTGTTTCTTACTCTCTCAAGCCTCTCAACTCTCTGACTCAGCTGTTGATACTCAGCTTGAGAATTGCTTGCACTAATTGCTGGGCGGCTCACAGGAGACACATTGCGGTGAAAACTTGCCCGATCTTTTGGCTTAGGCAATTTCTTCTCATGGACCGTGGAAAGCACCATTGCCTTTACCAGGTCTCTTTCATCTTTATTAGGCGTTATCAGAATATCCTCAGATACCATATCTGGCTTTTGAAGCCTGTTTTCACCTTCCAAAGTCATTTTGTGACGTTCTTTCACAGGATGTTCAGAAACTTTGCAACTCTCGATAGTTTGTGGGACTTCAAAAATATCCTGAACACTTTCCCGTGAATCCTGATGCTGTTTAACTTTGTCTGAATGAGTAGAATTTTCCGTTCTTGTTAGATCGCCAGATGTGCCAGTGCCCATTTGTGAAAACAATGACGGAGACCAAGTGCCACCCTTCCAGATTGCAGAGTTTTTCCTACTGGGATCTTTGTCGTCAGAAATCTCTTTTACCCGTTCATCCAACCTTTTGATCTGCTCCCAATATGAACCAACGTGTGCACCAGAAGGGCTCCCTGATTTCTTCTCTGAATCATTAGCTTCTCGAATTGCAATTTCCTCCGCATTCGTTTGCATTGTATCTAGCACAGGGACTATAGATTTTTTCCTTTCAATATCACTTTTATTGTAACTGGCATCCTTGGTTGAAACGTGAGGCAGAGAGTTGAATCTCGTTACATTTCCATTGGCACCATTTTCCCCAAATAAAGGATCGTTTCTTTGCATTAACAGATTCTCTGGATAAGTATTCTCGTACACACACAAATCATTACAGCCCATGCTTAAAAGTCTGTACCTATAAGCCTGAACTTGGTACTCAAGAGATGCAATCTCCATTTCCCTCTGATATATGAGGTCTTCTACAATTGCCAGAGCCTCTTCTGCATGACACATCTTTTCCTCTGCCATTCTCTTATATTGGCTTGCTTCCATCTTCAGTGAAGCCTTTTCACCTTGCAACCGCAATATCATAGATAAAGCTTCGCTGGCTGCAGTGGCTGAGGCTTCTCTTTCCTCATCTAGCTCGGCATAAAGGGTTTGCAGAAGATGTTGCTGTGTATAAAGGGCTTCTTTCAGAGCTGCTATATTAGTTTCAGGCGCCGGTAATAAACTACTTCCATCCATGAGCAATAAATTAAATGCCGACTCCTGCCTGTGCACAAAATAGCATCAACTCTTTTTTAGTCTCAATAACCCATCAACGGTTTTCCTTATTCATCTCAAATTTCGCTTAGTATCTCCAGCAACAAAAACAATGAATTAAAAAATCATACTAGAAAGCACGTATGAGAGTTTAAGCAACCAGATAGGCAAGTGCAAAGGGTCAACAACTTACCCTCCCTTGCTAACACATTTGCACGCAACAGTTGTAAATATTTTGGTTATAAATATGAACACAAACATAAATTCCTTTGATCCTTTACACAACTGGGTGGCTCTGTCATCTCAAACATCCCATCTGCACCACCCTCCCTTCAGAAAACATAACCCAGTGAAAAGGACCGATTTCATCCCATAAACAAGCAATATTTTCATGTGCCACACTTAGATATAGCAGAACAAATAACGTTTTGACAGAAACAAATGAAGAGATGTTATAATCATTTTCAACTTAATTGTGAAAATACGAGTCATAAGCGCCAAAAGGAAGTATGGAAGAAAAGAACTCAGGGAAATCCCGAAAGATAGAAGAAGAGGGAGTGGGAAATGATAAAAGATATTGGACAAAACAATAGAGAGCACAAAGAATCATTCTATGAAATACGTTAAAAAGCACAACAAGCAATGAAATTTGAGCCTATCACCTGCAGTTTGTATATTCACTCCTTGGAGCATGACCCAATAGAGAGAAAGAAGAAGCTTTTAGCAAATGGGAACTGTCGTCTTCAACAAATCAAGATATAACACTGTCTGGTCGAAAAACCAAGCAATCCAACCATGAAGCAAATTGACAGTGTTATATCTCTGGAAAAACCGAAAGAATGGCAAAGCAGACCAGATAGGCTTGAAAATTTCAGGCATAAAAACCTGTACAAGAGCGTAGGACAAGACCCCACTTATTTTTAAGCAACCAAAGCAAACCTCCTCATTTCCGGACTCTCGTTCCAAACATAGCTTAGAAATCTCATTGCTTTTCCATTGCTTTTCTACAAAGCAGATGTGAGATTTGACGTAAATGTAAATTTCTTTTTGAAGTTACGTATTCAAAATGTTGCTGACATGGAATGCCTTAATTCCTTAACGCATGGATTGAGAATAAAAAAGAACAAAAAAAAAAAACAAGTTAAGACAACTATGCGCCTGATCTCAATCCATCAACCTCGTTGGCCAAATGACCAGGATAGTTAATCTTCCTGTCACTTGTCAATAAATGCATTAATTGAGGGGCTTTTAAAAAAATAAATAGATTTATGATTACCATGTGGGGCCTTGGTTGCTTTTTTCCTCAACGGGCGTCGAAGGATATTTATCAGGCTAAAAAATTGTTAAAAGGGGAGGTTTTAACGGCTATTAATAGGCCCCATCAGGGCCATCACCACACACGCGGCGGCATCTGAGAGGGGGAGAGGAGTTTAGACAAGTGTCACTAGTAAAGCTAATTATGACGGCAGAGTTTTATTCTTTGTATTTATTTATTTTATCTTTATCTTTTTTCTTTTTTGAATTTCAAATGTACTTTTTTAAGCATCTTGGCCTGTCCATATCCAACACAAACTAAACAGTATCATTAACAGTGATGATGGTATCTGCCATCATCATTTCCCTGTGTATCACGCTTAACAAATAGAATCCAGCACGGTTTGTTTGGAGGTTGCTCTTCATATGAGAAAACGGAGATGGAGATTGACACTTGGCAGCCCTTCTTCTTCTTCCTCCGACCATTTAAAGAGTCCCTGCTCTTTCAAGTATAGTGAGGGGTAATTTGCGAATTTATTTTAAAAAATGTTTTTTATTTAAAAATATATTAAAAAATACTTTTTTTATTTTTTAAAATTTATTTTTAACATTAACTCATCAACACAATCTAAAAATATAAAAAAATAAAAATTCAAAACTTAAAATCAAGAACTTTCCACGATTACAACTCAAACAAGATATTGAACCGCACATATGGATGCGCATGCTGTAATAGCGTGGAGCCTGAGACCATGGATGCATTTACGGATGACCAGGCGAGGTTTGGACGTGAAGGGCATTTAAGATTAATGCTAGAAGACTTGTAACACTGGCAATTGCAAAATAGTTCATTGCTTGAATCATTATCAACTAATTGGAATCCACATTTTAATTTATGAATTGCTTTAATCATAAAGTAATGTAAGATGATATAACGGTCTAAAATTAGATACCTTACAACAGTTGCATTTGAACATCGATTTACAGAGAAGAGTGGCAGCTCACACTTTTCGCCAACAGAATTCAGTCTACACTCCACTATCCGGGCTGAAGTTGCAATTTTATTTGCTACCAACTGCATTTAGTCCACTGGAACTTCAACTTCCATCTTCAAATCAGAATTTCCAAGAATCTGCAAGCAAGCAATCAACGGTGAGCGCAAGAAATGAATTTAAAGAACTAATTGAGTGGAGAAAGTGACTAATTAAATGTTATGAGACGCTAGACGGATGATGCAATAATCTTATGGGAAGGGCTCCACTGTCAAAGAAACAAATAATTGAAGGGGGCAAGTTCAAATGGGAAGTTTAAGGCAATAAAAAAGATATAATCCATAAAAGTTTACAAGGAAGGCAAATGTAATATCTTTCAGTTTTTGAAATTTCATTAAAGGAAAAGGGAAAAAAATAATCGTGATCAGATCTGAATTGAGTGGGGGTGCATGGGAAGTCAGATTCAAAGATAAGATGGTTAGAAGTGCACATTGAGATGAGGTCCTAAGATATGATTTATCTTATTTTCTAATACACTCCCTCAAGTGAAAAGCCCTTTAAGCTTGAAACTTGCACAGGTCAACACTACATTATACTTAATTTTTATCAAATAAATGGGATGGTAAGATTCAAACTAGTGACCACTTGGCCATCAAGGCTCTGATACCATGTTAAAAAACCAATTCAACCTAAAAGCTTAAGCTGTTAGGTGAGGTCTCAAGATATGATTTATATTATTCTCTAACACACCCCCTCAAATGAAAGCCCTTTGGACTTGAAACTGGTGCATATCCACACTACCTTGTGCTTAATTTTTATTAAATAAAATAGAGGTGATAAGGTTCAAACTCATGACCGCTTGGTCAATATAACTCTAATATCATGTCAAAGAACCATGTCAACCCAACAGCTTAAGCTGTTAAGTGAGATCTTAAGATATGATTTATATTATTCTCTAACACACATGCCCTGAATTATAGAGAGAATAAAATGAGGTATAGGGGAACATGATGATGAGAAGGGCGGTGCACCTAGATTAAAGGTACTACATATGATGTTTGACATAGTCAATAAATATAGTGACTAAACAATGGATGGCATCTACAAGCATAAGAAAGTACAATTTAGGAAGCCTCTAACAATAAAGAAAAGATAGGTTTAGGGACCTGATTGTGTTAATGATCAAAGGTTTTTCGGTTGGCAACCATAGATAATGTATAAGGTTTTTCTAAATGTTAGACAGTTATTGATGAATTGAATAAAAATTACAATAGACTTTTCCAACCCCTATTCTTTTCTTCTTCAGTTTTTTTCTTTGGCTTCTTCTTGTTAGATTTTTGTTTTCTTTCTTTTTTAGCTTTAAATCTCTTTTATTCCGCATCAACTTTGGTATCAGAGCTTAAGCTTTTAATTTTTCTTACAGTTAATCGATCTCTTAAGGCTTGTAAAAATCGTTAAAATCCTACACAATTTCTTGGTTGATTATCACCAACAGCTGATCTAAACTAAAAAAAAAATATTCATCTTAAACACAAACCCATTCATCCCTAAACCCTAGACACAAGATTCCCACCGACCACAACCAACTCAGAATAGTCTGCCCCACGTTACCACCTCTCAACCACAATGACCAATCATCTTATCCACCCCGTGCCGCCATCACAACTGTCAAAGACCAGCTATCTCAGTCGAGACCACCACATCAGCTCAACAGATTTACCACGGTAAATCGAACATCGAAGCTGTCATTGCAAAATCATTACACCACAACAAACAAAGAACCACCACAACAGTCGTCAACCCACAGATCCATGTCGATCACAGCAGTAGCTGCACAACTTAGCTTTTAGAAGACGACAGCACATCCTTGCATGGCCACCACAAGCAACAACAAAAAAAGAAACCACAAAATGCTCCCAAGGCAGATTAATTAACCACTGCCATGTCAGCAACACACTGTCACGTCAGCAGCACACTGCCACCTCAACGCCACATCAGCAACATTGGACTCGAGACATTGTTTACGCACTCGTATGATCATAGACGACGAAGGGTAGCCCAAATTGTTGAGAGATTCGACTTTAACTTAAGTTTTAATTTAATTTATTTGAACTTTTAGTTAAGGTTTATTAATTAGACTTTATTTGTTAGGCTTGATTTAGTTATTGTTTGGTATTTTATTTAGTGAGCTATAAATCTAATTATTTGTTCTAATTAGGGTTTTAGTATTTATATTTTATTTTTCTAAATGTTAGACGGTTATTGATGAATTGTATAAAAATTACAAAGTTGCATACTTTTTCAACACTTGTTCTTCTCTTCTTCAGCTTTTTCTTCTCTTTTTTTAGCTTATTCTTCTTAGATTTTTCTTTTCTTTCTTTAACTTTAAATCTATTTTGTCCTGCATCACCATGTTATAAGATCAATTTCGCAATCACAAATTCTCTACCTATGAAGCATGCTTGAAAAGTTGATTCCCAATGCACAATTGTCAACCTAATCCCCCTTTAGACAATGAAATATCAAGTTTAACCATAATACACTAACAAAAGTTTCTCTAGACAAAAGCCATCCAAAGTTCATAACAATTGTTCCGACCTTCAGGAAAAGGAAAAAGAAAAAAGAAAACTTATATTAAAGTCACTAAGTTAAGGGTGGTGATGTTTATTGTACATGTGTAATGTATGAGCATAACAGATCATAGAAAGAATAAGGTAAATCAGGTAAAATTAGTTAATCACATTTATTTTTTGTAATTAAGTTCATAAAACTTTCAATAATTACCAGATATAAATGACAGTACCTTTACAAAGTCTGACAAGACTAAGAAAGAATCCTTTGAGTAACCTGCTTCTTCAAGGACACGTGTCAGCACTTGCTGCGCCAAACGTAAGTAAAAATCCAAAACAAAGCACATGTCAATACCAGATGTACATATAAAGAAACAATAAGTTTCAAAGTAGTCCTAGCTCTATGATATTAACCAAGCAAAAACTTGAAATCACATCCTACTTCTATGATAACCGAGCAAAAACTTGAAATCACATCTGATACTGTTAGACAATAAGATCACATGTACTGGGAACTCAATTTTTTGACTTCTTGATTTGAAAACTAGGCAATGCGCACTTCATAACCAGCCCTCGGTTTAAGTAAAAACAAGCACTCTAAAGCTACTTCAGCAATGGACACTTACATCATTACAAACAGATATTTGTACAAGAATTTCAAATATTCAACTTCATTGTAGGCAACAACAAGGGACTATTCTGTGAAATTTACCATTGCCTTTCTTCCAATTGATTTTATATCAACAGAATTGACTCATGTATTCTAACTGAAACTATACTACATCAGACAAAAACCCTGAAAAAGTCCAAACAATGTGCTTGGAGATCAGCTTAACTGCAAGCCTGTAAAACTTTTGCTACCACAGCTTTCCAGATTCCTAAATATAGCACCACATAAAACTCACTTCAACTCAACTAAGTCTCTGCCTCAAACTCTAATAAATCTGATATTCCCTAGAGGCACTATAATGCTCATAAAAACTCAAATTGCACCTATGATAAAATTAAAAACCATTCTCGTGCACCTTAAAATACAAATAGAACAGTTACATAATCCATGGAAGCTTTAGAGAGATTAATTCATAGATCAGTCAATTCAACAAATCAATTCATTACCTAAACAATTATCATTTCAAAAAACCTTCCAAAAGTTGTTGCAAAAACATCTTAAGTAGCCCAAACTGGTGCCACATATATACTTCCTAAGAATATATAATAAGCCTTTTCTTTTTCATAAAAAAGAAAAAAATATTAGGAAAACTCCAAATATACAGTAAGAAGAATTAGGCAAACATTGAATCTCCCTAAATATTAAACCATTGAGCCCCGTAGTGTCCCTTATTTGCAAAAAGAAATGTCTGCACTGAAAAAAGTTCCAAGAAATTCACTCAAAGATAAACGTGCCCTTACATTCTTCTTTTTATACCTAAAACAAGGTCGAGGTATGCAATTTGGCACACACATTTTCTTATTTGAATCTCGACATTACCAATTAACCATATGCATACGAAAATCGACAGGAACACTAAACACATCCAAATCAAATTAAAACGAAACCAAAAGAAGGCTGAAATCTAACCTTTCTTTGTTGTTCTGATACAAACTGACCAGTCAAATCATGCAATACATCCAACATATCACTGAAGGTAACTTTCCCATTGCCATCCGAATCATACACCTTGAAGATAACTACACAACAAAAGATAAAACACATCTATGGAGATTGGAGACTATTTTTATGTTTTAATTTTTGAAAAAGTTAATAAAAATAAATAAGCATTACATTCGATTTTGTGTTGCAAAGGAGCTCGAGGACTGAATGCAGACAAGAATGCCACAAATTCCTTGAAATTCAGTCCATCTACCATTCTCAACAATCTCTATTACTCCAAACAATAAAAAAAATCACTAAAAAAATTACAAAATATATGAAAAGAGAGACAGAAATTAAAATGCAGAACCTGAGAGAGAGGATTGACGGCGAATTCAGGAACAGAAAGGAACTCCTCGGCTGGGACGAAACCGCAGCCGTTTCGATCCAGCTGGCAAAACCTCTGGTACAACGACACTGTCTCTTGCTGCGAAACTACACAGACATGTTAATTAATTAAATGCAATTGTAAATTGATTGTGTGGAGAGAGGAGGAGGAGGAGGAGGAGGAGAGCGAGGGAATTACGTACACGTGTGGTTACAGTGTTGTTGGACTTCTTCGATGTCGTATTGAGTGAGCATCGAAGATGTGTTGCCCATGGTGATCTTGGCGATTTGATCGACGAAGCGTTGTTTCTTTTTCCTTGTTTTTGTTTTGATTTTTTCACGGAGCAAGTACTGGTTTGGTTGGTTGGGCGCGTGAACACGCAAGTAGTCTGCTTGTTTTTATTTTTAAAAACAAAATGTTTTTAAAAAATTTCGAGAATTGTTTTTAATTATTATTATTTTGTTTTGTTTTGTTTTAATATGTTAATATTAAAAATAAATTTTAAAAATAAAAAAATAAAAAATATATATTATTTTAATATATTTCTAAATAAAAAAATATATTAAAAAACAATAATTACTATAATATTAAATAAGCTCAAATTTATAGATAGATATCTTGTATTATTTGAAGTAACTCTTATTTATAGATAACGACTTAAACATGGCACGGAGCTAAGCATTAATTTTTATAAGGAGGTATTTAAGAGTATAGTAATAATTGTTTTTAAAGTATTTTTTATTTGAAAATATATAAAAATAATATATATTTTTTATTTTTAAAAAATTATTTTTAATATCGACACATCAAGATGATCTGAAAAATATTATAAAAATATTAATTTAAAGTAAAGAAAAATATAAAAAATTAATTTTTTTCAAAAATATTTTTAAAATACAAAAATAAACAAACTATTAGATTCCTTTTTTTATTTTTATTTTTGCTAATTCATTCAAACACCCACGCCCTTTAATTATGAACTTGACTCATATTTTGCTCGTGAGCTAAATGTTTTTTTAATTAAAAAATTAAATATATAGACTTCTTCAACATATGTTTTTACATGAAAGATATTAAGTTTAAATTAAAATATTTATATATATATTTAATTAAATAAATTAAAAATCATATGTGTTAATAAATAAATCAATAACAATAATTAAATATGTATTTAAAAAAAACAAGAAACATATGTAAATCAAGATATTTGATCTTGTAACAAGGATCATTTACATGATTATATTCAATAACTCTATTTATTTGAATTAAATTTTTATTTAATAAAATAATATTAGAAATAGATATATAAATAAAATTGATTGAATACAATAAAAAAAAAAAAAAAAAGATATCTTATAAGGTTGCAGTTATTATAAATACTATTAAAAAATAAATATTTTTTAAAATAAATTTAAATTATATAAAACATAAAAAAAATATAGATGAATTGGAATGATCTATTCAAAAATTAAATACATACAAATAATTAAAAACAATCACTATTTAAAAAAGGTTAAATAAAAAATAATAAATTAAAGAAAAGGGCATTAATTTAAATATAAATTAAAAATTATTTAAACACACACATATATATTAGATTAAAAAAATACAAATATATATCTCAAGTTAGGTTTGGGTCGGATTTCAGATATAGTTTAATAATATTCATACCTTATTTATTATCCACCGGATAAAATAATTATTTAAAAAAATCTATCAATTCAAGCTGATATACATTAGGTTCAGATTAAATTATCATCTTTATCGAAGGGCCAAGCTTCATGAGCTGAAAATTGAGGCTCATGTAATTAGTATTTTTTTCTTTAAATGAAAGATGACAATGACCTTAGCAAATATTACATTGTCCGTGATCAACCTTTGTAGTCACCTGAGATGTCTCCAGTAATTAGAAAATTAGGTTCTAAATTTTTAAACCTCGAAAATCTAGATTTCAACTATTTTTCCCCGAAAAACATCTCATTAACCTCTAAAATCATATTTCTACCTATGAAACTCATTTTAATCACTTTAAAAAATAAAATCCAATAAAAACAATTTTAAACCCTAATCTATATTTTTTAACATCATTGAAGGTGAAACCACTTCCATTAATTTTCTTTTCTAGAACTTTTCGGTCACCTTTTCTTTTATTTCTCAAGATCTAGGTGTTGAAGCGCAAAAAATAAAGTTTGGTATCAAAAAATTCAAAACAAAAATTCTAAAAAATATAAGAGATGAAATAAATTTAAAATTTTAGAGACTAAATTGTTGTTTCACACGCCTCTTGAACAATATACACATGGAAATACTTATAATTGATTTGTCATCTAACTCTAGAATAATCTTCGAAACCGCAGAGACATGGTAATATGTAATTTCAAGAGGAAAAAAAAATAAATTAAGAACAACACAAATAGAGTTTGCGAGGACTAAATTGAAAAATCAATAAATTTTGATGATGAAATTAAAATAAATAAACTATTATAGGGACCTAAAAAGGAAATTTGTTAATAATAAAATATAGAATGATGAACAATGTTTACATAATATAACAAATCTATATTTTAGTTTCTTTGTTGATGTTAATATTTCTACCTGATCAAAAGTTAAATTAACTTGTGAATCTTAATAACTTATTCTGCATATATTCTAATAAAAAATAAAAAATATACAAGTCATTTCCGTCAAATATATTTATAATTTAAAGTTATTTTAGCTTATTTTTATGAATTTATTTATAAAAAAACAATTTTTAAGTTATATTCTAAAATATAAAAATTATATATCAAACAAACTTTAATTCTATAATTTTTTTTAATTTTTATCGATTCAAATTCATATGAGAAAATCATTTAAAGTGAAAATTAACACCAAGTGAGAATATTGTGAAAGGCAGCCTATCCGAATGATGGATTCAAAAGAATTTTACCATCAAATTTGAACCCTTCATATTAAGAGGATATATTACATGTTGAAGACAACTACGTACTTCGAAAAAATAAATCCAATATCCCCACTCCACCGTGTCCACTGCCCAGCCGACTCCTCCAAGCATGTCCGTTCTCCGGTCCGTTCGCCTTCCTCTCTCTCTCCCCTTCCCAAACAGCACCTCAATCCTCCCCTATCTCACCCGTAGACTTCACCTTCCCCCAACATTCCCAAAAATCCTCTGCGCCACAAAACGAACGGGAAAGCAAAGATATCCCTCAGAGAAGAAGAAACTCAAGTTGAAGCACAAAGAAGCTCTGACTGATGTCAAGAACAAATTTGATGGCATTTGGAGGCTATCCAAGCTTGCTGTTTCCGTTCAAGACGACCCCGGAAAGGACTTTCTCGGCGTCTCCGACGGGTTGCTTCAAGAAATTGCCAAAGCTATCAAGTTCCCGGTAATACTCTTATCAGCGTTTCTTTGAAAACGAAATTTGACATTCTTTTTACCAGTTTTAATCACTTAAAACTGCATCAGGTTGCTTCAATGTTGCCCCCAGAAGCATTTTCGGTTATTAGGAAATCGTTTGATGCGAGAAAGGTCAGTTTAATTAATAGGGGTTTGCTGTTTTTGCTTGCTATCTATTAAATTGATTGAAATTATCCTCAATCTCTATTTTTTTAATTTCATGCTTCATTGGTAAACAGTTGGTTATAAAAAAAAGTTTTATTTTTGTTTCTATCTAATTTGTTTTAGTAATGTTTTTTACTTTTTTCAGATGTTAAAGGAGGCAAAATTTGTGTATACAGTGGATATGGATGTGAGTGAACTTATAAATCTAGAACCTCGTACTAGGGATTTCATTTCGGACTTAGAGCCTAGAGTTGGGCTTATAGAACATATGCCTCGAGAAAGAGTCTCGGGTGATATAATTAGTGTAATACAAGATTGTAAGAAGGTTGAGGGAGAAAGGTTGCTGAAAGAAGGTGGTGTTAATGGTTATTCTTCCAATGCGGGTGCATATAAGTACACGGGGAGTAGAAAACCGAAAATTGCAGTTGTGGGAAGCGGGCCATCTGGGTTGTTTGCTTCTTTGGTTCTTGCAGAGCTTGGTGCAGATGTTACTTTGATAGAAAGAGGCCAGCCAGTTGAACAAAGGGGACGTGATATTGGTGCTTTGATGGTTCGGCGGATTTTGGAATTGGAGAGCAATTTTTGCTTTGGGGAGGTTATATCTCGCTTCACTTAGTACTCTTGTTGAAGGTTGTTTTAGTATCTTGTATGCGAATTAATATTGTTTTGGATTGAGTCTTTCTGATCATGTTTCCTAGAACAAAACTATCTTGTTGATTCTTGGCTTCTTAAAAGTGTCGTAATGATTTTGCCCATTGCCATTCCAACACCTAGAAACTTTTAACTAGAACTTAATTTTTTCTTTGTGCGTGTGTTTATTCTGTGAAGTACATGGTCTTCATTTTGTTTATTTTGAAGTACTTGTTTGTCAAGTTCATTTGTCTATTTATTACATTTCTTTTCAAGTTTGATTCTAGTATCCATTTAAATGACTCGAACCTTCCCATTAAAGTTACATTGAATGAATTGGAATGGCTAGATAAGTGATAAACGGATTATTTGTTCTCTGTATATGGATGGGTGAATTCTTGCACTGTAATGCTTCAAAGAAAAGCCAAGCTTCTCTGATGCAAATGTGACTCAATTCCTAAAGCTCCATCATGGCGCTTAGTGACTCCGTTCCAAATATGCTGCTATATTTCCCAGAAATTGGTTCAAAAGTTATTTTGTAATTAGCAGAAGCTCTAATATAATTACCCATGCCTGCTTCTGAGGACTGACATATTTTCTGCTTTGAAATGCTTATGAAGCATAGCTTGGGTTAACATGCCCATGAATGGCTGAAAAGCTGGAATATGAATTGCAACAATGAGGATATGGGTTTCTTTATATTTGTTTGATAATTTTATTCCATTCAGGCTCTCATTTTGTTTCAATGATTTGGCATAGTCTGTTTATTTGTTATTTTTCCATCACCTACTTATATTTGGTGAGCATTCTTTCCTTGTCTGATACCAAGTCATATAAAGGACTTATGTATGGCAGGGTGGTGCAGGTACTTGGAGTGATGGAAAGCTAGTAACTAGAATTGGAAGGAACAGTGACAGTGTTTTGGCGGTGAGAACCATTCCTCATATTTCTGATCTAATCTCCTATGCTTTGCTTTTGCACCATACGTACTATCTTTTACAGATATTAGCTCTTCTACTATATCCGTGATTTCCTGGTTGGTTGTCTCACAAATGCTTGCCTGTGCTATTTTTTTAATAAGAAGCTTACATACGGTTTTATTGGAAGATACAATTACAGGTCCAATTTATTCATGCATGTTTATAACTTGATATAATTTCCTTTTGAGAGCTGCATTTTAGTATGAATAAAGTTCTTTGATTATTAACCGGGTAGTTGCAGAATTAGCTGTCATCATGAAGATGTGGGTTTTCCAGTTACAAGATCATTATTATTCAAATTAATAGGTTAAACTACTTGCAGAACTGCTAGGAAAAAAATGTTCATGTCTTTCCCCATATTGCCTATTTATTTTTGCATTTCTTCTTTTCATTCTTACTTTTATTTGTAGAATCCTGCTAAACAAAATTTATAAACAAGTTCTACTTTTAGTTTCAGCAATTGTATGAGTTATCTAATATTTATGTAAATCTCAGGTTATGAAAACTCTGGTTCACTTTGGAGCCCCGGAAAACATCTTGATTGATGGAAAGCCTCATTTGGGAACTGATAGGCTGGTTCCATTGCTCCGCAACTTTCGCCAAAATCTACAGGACCAGGGTGTAAGTTGCTGATTCAGCACTTGCCTATCTGAAACAAGTTGTTGATTGTGTTTCCTTGCTACAGTTTTCCACTCTGTTAACATCCAGAAAACTATACTGCCTTAGGTTTCAATCAAGTTTGGGACAAGGGTAGATGATCTGATAATAGAGGATGGTCATGTTGTGGGTGTCAAAGTTTCCGATTCAAAGGACAAACAGAAGCTGGATAGCCAAAAGTTGGGATTTGATGCTGTCATTCTAGCTGTGGGCCATTCTGCTCGTGATATATATCACATGCTTCTTTCCCATGATATTGATTTGATGCCAAAAGATTTTGCTGTGAGTTCAGAATCCTTTTCTCCTTTATCTGTCGTGTAATAAAAGAACTTGACAATGAGTGGCCATCCATTCGCAACTTTGGTCCACCAAATTACTTTAAACAGAACACACCATTTATTCATGGTGTATATCAAGGAAGTAAGCTTCTGTTTGGCCACTGGATTAGGCATGTTTGGTCATCAGTTGACCATAATAAGAGCCAAAATCAAATTGACTTCCTTTGTTACTTTATGAGAGCTTCATTAATGGTCAATTCAGGGTAGAAGTGCATGATTTGTTTTGGTCTAGACAGTGTAATCAGCATCGAATTTTCTTATAAATTTTGTGAAGTGATTTTTGGTAGTGCTTCTATTGTGCCATTTCTGATCTGAAATAGGTCACTTAAATCGACTTTCAGCAAAATTGCACAAAAAAAAAACCTAGGGTTAAAAATTCATTTTATTTCTTGTCTGTTACAGTTCAGCATGAATATCTTTAATTCTTTTGTCTTTATTATGTGACATCCATGCTGTGGTTATTGATGTTCTGCTCGATTCTTATTTTTAACTTGGCATCTTGAGACTTTCCTGCCATTGTCATAGTAAGTTACTTGGTTGAACAGGTTGGTTTGCGGATCGAACACCCCCAAGAGCTAATAAACAGTGTACAGGTTGGTTATGTATCTCTTTTCCTATTCTATCATGTAGATGAATTGATAATTGGCTTGACTCATCATGATATTTCACTTCTGTTCTAAAACATGATTCATCCAATAGCATTCTTTCTGTTTTGTTCTTGCAACTCAATTTATACAAATTTGCAGTATTCTAGTCTGGGCACTGAAGTTCATAGAGGACGGGGGAAAATACCAGTGGCAGATTACAAGGTTGCTAGTTATGTTAGTAGAGAGGATGGGAAGACACCCTCAAGTTCAGGGCCTACAAGTCGTAGTTGCTATTCTTTCTGCATGTGTCCTGGTGGACAGGTATACTTGTTTGTCTGGATATTTTCTGCAAAGAATATAGATTTGAATGTAGTTATTCTTTTGAACACTGCCTTTCGGTCACTTCGTTTGTTACTTTTGTTGCATCTGTAAATGCATGCTTAGTCCTTGACTGAATACTTGATAAATTCAGTTTAACATGAAAATTTTGAATTTTTGCAAGTAATTATGTACTTCGGGATTATAAACTGAACTTGTTGCAATCACTTGTGGGTGTCACTGGTACTACTTTGTAATGCAGTTTAAATGTTCTATTGCACCAGAAAAAATCAGAACCGGTGAGGGACGAGTTAGAACCTAGGACTTGGGAAAGATGGGATGAGGGGTAAATTGTACATAAATAAAACCTTGAATGTATCCACTTATGTGGGTGCTTAAATTGGTGACCACAGGTTGTCCTGACTAGTACAGATCCATCTGAGATATGCATCAATGGGATGTCATTTTCTCGTCGCGCTTCTAAGTGGGCAAATGCTGCACTTGTTGTCACTGTTTCGACACAGGACTTTAATTCCCTGAATTTTCATGGGCCTCTTGCAGGGATTGACTTCCAGGTAGGCTTTCTGCTCTTGTTTACGTTATTTGTACCTTAATATTAATCACTTACCCACTGCATTATAAAGTTTAGCTTTGCACCAAAGTTGTATAGAAAACAAAGATCCATAAGAATTTAAGAGAATTTCATTTTACAATAAATATTTTTGTTTGCCTCTAGTAATATTCTTGTCACAAATTTCATATTTTCCATAAAAGAGGTTTCAAATTACTATACCCCACACACTGGCTGGTCTAGTCCTTTCTAATTTCCACCAGATTGATTCAAATCTTTGTCCTGTCTTGGAAGTCCATATTTTGGGTCCTTGCTTCTTTTTTCCTGAAATAATTTCCCCATCATTTAGAGGGAGTTTGAGCGAAGAGCGGCTGTAATGGGAGGAGGAGACTTTGTAGTGCCTGTGCAGACAGCAACTGATTTTCTAGACGGCAAGCTATCAGGTAGAATGTAAATTTCTTTTCCAGGGATCTTTTACTTCTGAATCTCCCTTAGTTGACTTGCCTTGTTCTGCCAGTAACATCTTTGCCCCCATCAAGCTATCGGTTGGGGGTGAAAGCAGCAAAGCTCCATGAGTTATTTCCAATGCACATCACAGATGCTTTGCGGCATTCAGTCTCCGCATTTGACAAAGAGGTTTTAGCATTTTCACCTTTAGCTACATTTCTTTGCAAATCTCTTGAATATTCTCTCAATTAAAAAATAACTTATCTTTGCAAATCTCGTGAATATTCAGTTACCAGGATTTATCTCCAATGAGGCTCTTCTCCATGGAGTAGAGGTAGCTCTGTTTATCTTTTCCAAACACGTGGCAACACAAGATTTGCAACACATCCAACATGCATTTTTTTTTAATGGATTCACATTTGCTATCTTCTGCACTGCATATTTTCTCAAACTTGCTTCTTAAGCGTTGATCTATTTTTCACACTTGCTATTGAATCATTTGTTCTTCTAGACAAGAACCAGCTCTCCTATTCAGATTCCTCGTAGCAGTGACACTTACGAAAGTATGTCCTTGAAAGGGCTCTACCCAGTTGGTGAAGGAGCAGGTTATGCTGGTGGGATTGTAAGTGCCGCAGTTGATGGCATGCATGCAGGATTTGCTGTGGCAAAAAGATTTGGTTTGTTTCTCGATGGCATAGAATCAGTTTTGGGGAAGGCTCAAGGTGCTGTATTTGCAAAGTACTAGGAGCAACTCGGGTCATTGGTCTCATATTTATAGGGCTTTTGGTAGGCTTGTGGTTCCATGCAGCCAAGGGGAAGAAATGGCATGGGTTCGGCTTCTACTCCAAATTTCATTGCTGAATGAAGGTTAGTATACTATGCCATTTCATTTTAGAGCTGCGATCAAGAAACTTTCAGTGTCAATGTCAAGTCTATAAACTGTTAATACTTCAGTGTCATTTTTTGTGTGAACGCAGCATGATAGAAAATTGGAGGGATTCTCGGTGATTGGAAGAGTGGATTTTTGCTCTAGTCCATTTGAACAACCGTCAACAGATGGATCCAGGAGCTGAGGAATGTCTTTCAGTTTCTGCCAATGTTAATCTCTTTTCCTTGGTCATGTTGACTCCTCTAATGTTAGTGTGCTTTATTGTCGAAGAGGATCCTAGTGTGATCGTGAAAGAGTAAATTGAAGTCATCTTGTTCTGATTGCTAGACTGACCCGAGTTCTAACTATGGAAGGGTTTATACTTGATTGAAAATTAGAAGTCAGTTGGCTTTGAAATTAATCTTGTATTGCAGAAGTACTCGTAGGTTTGTAGCTTACTTCAGTCATGTGTAAATAAAGACACCATGATAGCTTGAAACTTATGATGTTAGTCTTCATCTCACAAAGATTTGAAAGATCTTCAGATTATTTATGATAGAGTTTCATTTGCTAGATTATGCGGAAGCTTGAATTCATGCCATTTCTCTCCTTTTCTTCTTCTTACAAAGGCGGGTCTCAAGGGGCTTACAGGGATTTGTGTTAGTATAACAATCACAATCATTCAAGGCCTGGCCTTGACTAATAATAATGTGTCATCTAATGATTTAATTTGAATTTTTGATTAAAAATAGCAAATTCATTGTTACACTATTCCAATAAAAAAATACTCATAAATCTATACAAATAGTGTTTCCCAAGCACAATTAGCTTTTGTTAATTGTCATATTCTATTATTAGCTGTGATTGAAAACTTTCCAATTTTGAATTTGTGAGTTATATTTCGTTATGCATGGGGAATCTTAGTGTTTATTTGGGAGTATGCTTGTGGTTGTTTTTTAAAGTGTTTTTCGTGTTGAAATACATCAAAATAATTTTTTTATTTTTTTAAAAATTAGTTTTAAGATCGGCATATCAAAACGATCGTTATTACACTTTTAAACGATCGTTTTAATTCACTTCAAATTAATTTTTGGGTGTTTTCAAATCTTTTTGATATATTGATGTCAAAATAATTTTTAAAAAATTTATTTCAATGTATTTCCGAACAAAAAATATTTTAAGAAACAATCGTTATTACACTTTTAAACATCTTTGTAATAAATAAAAGTTGTAATTAGTGTCGCGCAACAAGGAAAAAGACTTTTAAAGCATAGTGCTAGTTAAAATATAATTCGACAGATTAAATTGGAAAAACCTATAAGGTTTGTGAGTTGCATTTAATAAGAACCTAAACATGCTAGGATCCAAGTTTTCCTAAATAAGAGGATGAAGTTCATTGTTTTATTTTTATCAACACTTTAATTCAATGTTCAATTAACAGTTTTAATACCTATATTAAAATATCTGAAAATTTGTTTTAAATATAATAATTTTTATTAAAAAATTAAAATTTAAAAAATTATGATTTCAACCGATGTATTTTGATTTTAAAGTATTTTGACATTCCATCCCGGAGATATTATCGATCTAAGGTCCTTTTGGTCAAATAATAAGTTTTGGTTAAATGGTAGTAGTAGTAAACTTCCTTTTCAGTTTTTTTTCATGACATTTCAACTTTTAAATGTAAAAGCTAAATTAACTATTCTTACCTAAACATGGCTATATTCAAATTCAAAATAACATGTATCTAAAAATAAATTATCAAGTAATGAAATTATCGATATTGGTAAACTTTAGTTCAACAAATGGTTGTATGTTTCAAAATAGGTGGAAAAATTATTTAGATTTGGGATCTGTTTGGAAAATATACGATTTTTTATTATGATTTTTAAAAATATAAACAATTGTGGTGATTTAAAGTGTTTTTTTTTAAAAATTAAAAATTATAGCTTAAAAATAACATGTAAAAAGAATTATGATATTATATTTTAAAGTATTACCACATATTTTGTTTAAAAAATAAATAAATATTTCATTTTTTAATATAAAACTTGGAATCAAACTAGTAGCGGCAAGATGAAAGTAGGAGTTCCGCCCCTTGGGCCCTTATCTTAAGCAACGGGTCCAATAAGTCATCGAGGACAGGCATCAAGCCCAGAGGAAAGGCCTGTTCCTCACTTTCAACGGGCCTTCTCTGCTATGTTTCCACTAGGCGGGGGTTGCCCAAATGAACATTCATTTCTATTTTAGCATTATAATGTTTTTTTTATTATTAATATAGGTGTCCGGGTCAGCTTGTGTTTGTCTCGACTAATTCTACATACCTTTTATATACCTTAAAGTTAACGATTATATAAGTCTTCAATAGCCCTGAAATAACTAAACTCATGACTATTAAAAAATAAATTTAAAACCTAAACAATTAAATTATACCCGTGATTACTCCTTGCAATTACATAAAGAATGTTTTCTCTTCACCCAGTGGTGTGGAAAGCAAAGCTCCATCAGGATCACAGAGAATTTCTGAACGAATATGAGTTTTTTTATTAATTTTTTTAAAAATATTTTAATATACTAATATCAAAATAACTTTTTAAAAATAATAATAAAACATATTATTTGAATTTATTTTCAAGAAAGTTTGATATTACAATCTCAAACATCCTGTTTTTCAATCCTTAAGATCAATCATTTTTCATTTTCAACTCCGTTTTTTTTTTAATCCCTCATAAAAATCAGCTTGTAGTTTATGAGCAATAAGGTAACGTTTGGGAACGCGGCTGCGGCTGCGTTCCCAAAAAATTTGAATTTGTTTTTTGCTAAAATTTAATATGGTTTGTATGTTTTGGATCGTTTTGATGTGCTGATGTCAAAAATAACTTTTAAAAAATAAAAAAATATCATTAACATGTATTTTAACACAAAAAATTATTTAAAAAATACCCGCAATCATACTGCCAAACACGCATACAGCGGCTGCTAGCTTGCTATGGTATCAACGTGAATTATAGCAATCCACGAAACCAAAAATAAATAAAAATTAAATCGGAAGAAAATAATGTGTTAATTTTGGATTCTTCTTGCTTCAGATAGCCATACCACATGAGGATTAGGGACTGCCATGCTTTGAAATGTCTCGTCAACAAAACGCCACATCAGGCAAAGCATATCTTTTTTGGAAAAGTAAAGCTTCGATGATCTTTCGAAGAAGAGACAATTAAAAAAAAAAAAAAGGCATGTTGGGGGCACCATTCGGACATGCAAGGGCATGGCATATGCATGGGCTTCACTGCCATGATTGTGTTGCCAATGAATGTTTTTTGTTTTGGTGTCTATTCGTGGAAGATTACTAGCAAATTGTGCTTTAGCCATGGTTATAAACCCGGCCTGCTCTGTGACTTGACCCGAGGCCTAGATGAGAAGTTGGGCGAGTCAACTCATGGGTTAATAGATTGTCTCTTGGGTTTGTTGGAGTATTTTTCTTCCAAACAAAAAAATTGTTTTTGGGCGTTTTTCTATTTTTAAGAAAACCTGAAATGATGTCATTTCAAATAAAAAAACAAATTGTTTTTACTAAATCTTATCCAACTCTCGATCACGTCGTTGATTGACCTGATAAATCACTTGAGTTTGAGTAGATTAATCTCTAGTTAATTTAAAATCAAACACAACTCGAGTTGGGTTTTAAATCGAAAAATCACTAAATTGATTAGTTGAACAGAGCTTGATATTGTTATTGATATTGCTGTAATAATGGATAAAATTGAGAATTTATTTACTTGTTATTTATTTATTGTAACTAGACTAGATAAATAAATCAGAATATGTTATTTCTTCTTATTAATAATTGCCTATTGCATGGACTTTACTTTATTATTACAAGATTTCTCTCATTATGTCAACAATGCGAACAAAATCATCAATTATAGCAAATCAATTAATAATAGAATTCGAAATCATTTTCATGTTCTTTGATTTGCACCACATTGAACTTGTTTACCTAGAAATGATTAAATTCATTCTTTTAAAAGAAGGAGAAAAAAATAATTCTTCACCATGTGATTTGAATTATTTTAATCTTTAGATATCTATAACACACGTAAAGAGCCCAAAAAATAAAGACGTACATAAGGCCTGTTTGTTTTTGTGTTTCAAAAATATTTTTGATAAAATTTAAATTTTATTTTATTTTTTTATTAACTTCAAATTAATATATTTTTAGTGTTTTCAAATCATTTTGATGTGCTGATGTCAAAAATAATTTTTAAAAAATAAAAAAAATCATTGGCATGTATTTTGACACGAAAAGCTATTTAAAAAGCAACCGCAACCACACTGCCAAACACACTCTAATAATTTTTTTGTATTTTAAAATTTATTTTTATCATCCATATATTAAAACAATTTAAAAATATTATAAAAATTAATTTAAAATAAATTATTAAAAACAAAAAACACAATCTAACCACAAAAACAAACACTTTCAAATATCATACGTCTAAATAATTTCTGGAGGTAAAGTGCCTCGAGGCAATTTGTTGCCCCAATATTAACAATGATTAAAGGTCAAATCTTGGAATGTGGTTCATTGAATCAGAAAAAGGGGGTCCAATATGCTTTTTGCAGTTCTCCAATTAATAAATTGTCGATGGAAGTACTAGATTGTCTACTAAAGAGGAAAAGACAAATGGGCCCCCTACTTATGAGAGTAGGATTGATGGCGTGGCAGAGAGAGAGAGAGAGAGAGAGAGAGAGAGCCAGCCACCTCGTATGATGGTTTCAGCGCATGTCTAGAAGAACGACAATCCATTCACTATATATCCTTTCATTCATGTGGTTCTCTTTTATTTTAATAATTTTATTTTTTTTATTGGCAACATGGTTTATTGAATAAAAACTAATGATGATTAAAAAAATCATAAAAATTATAATGACTTGAATTAGAGAGGAAAAATATATTTTTTAAATAAAAAATCCATTTTTTTTATTCATTCTCCTCTTGTTTTTTTTTCCCTGTGAAACCAAGTTTTTTCTATTGGAAGCATTTTTTTTTAATGAAGAAACTTATTATGATTGTGAAAACAAGTTTTTTTTCTTAAAAAAATAAAAAACCATGAATCTATTATTTTACACCCATAATAAATTCAAGAAACTTATATAAAATAATTATAATAAGAAATCACCAAAATAAACATTTTGTTTGTATTGAATATTAATGATTGATTTTTTTTTAAATATGCATATTAGATTAATATATAATTATTTGTAAAATAATTGTTAATATAACTATAAAAGCTCTGATCTTCTTTAAACTATGATATAATTGAATAATTATTTAAATATAAATTTATTTAAAACTAATTTTATTTTATTTAAAACTAATTTTATTTTATTTTAAAAAAATAATACAAGGGGTCAAGGGTTGTTTAACAATAATCCAAGCATGCTCAGATATGAAAGGACAAGTTTGCACGCTTGAACTAAAAGTAAAGGCATTCGTAAAGGCCTGGAAGGTCATGATCGCCCATTTTTTTTTTTTTAAAAAAGCAAGTGACCCAATTTTTTGAACAGAATGGACGACGTGTTGTCTATTAGAACCTATGATGTGTTGTCTGCTAGGGCTACGACGGGTCGTTTTCTAGCTCAAGTTTTAGCCGTCGAAAATCAGGATTTAAGTTTTGGATTTTCAATTTGTTTTAACTTATAAACATCTAAAAAATATCATAGGAATCTTGTTGAATTTATTTTCAACTCAAAAACTCTTTGAGACGTTTCAATGGAGTTTTTTTTTTTAAATTAAATTTTTTTGTTTTGCTTTAAATTATTTTTTATATGTTTTTAGATTATTTTGATATATTAATATCAAAAATAAATTTTTTTTAAAAAAATATTATTTTAATATATTTTTAAATAAAAAAATATTTTAAAAAATAATATTTATTACAATCACGTGTAAATATCTAAATTGATTCCCCTACTCATTCTCAGTGCTGTTTGCTTACCTGTAGCTTGAACTTCAAGGCTTTTGTCGGCATGAAAGCAGGGGCCGCTCAAAAATAAAGGAGGAGGAACATAATAATAGCAAGCCGTCATAGAGTAAGATTTTTTATTCTCGAAGCAATAGAGTAGAATTTTAATCCTCGTCAAACATTGCAACATCCTTTAATTATGAATAATTTTATATTATAAGTCTTTCAATTTTTAAAATTTACACCATTTCCTTTTTTTTTTTTCCCTTCTATTCTATGTAAAAACAATTGATAGTGGAATAAAATAATTATACGCTCCATCGAGGTAAAAGAAGATGCAATTAAACCCGAAAAGACTTCGAAATGAAAAAACTTTAGATACACAACAAATTTGCCAATGGTGTCGGTCATGTTTGCATTGAAAAATCCAACTAGGTTTACCCTTTTGATCTTCAACTTTTACTGTCCAACGATGGATCCCTACTATTTGTGATTTATGATTTGTTTAGGATTGTGTTAGCGATGACGGTTTAAAGTGTTTTTTTATATAGAAATGGATTAAAATTAAAATTTTTTATTTTTAAAAAATTATTTTTCACATCAACACATCAAAACGATCTGAAAATATATATATATAATATTTATTTAAAACAAAAAAAAATTTAAAATTTAAAGAAACACGGTTTGCACCGTGTTTCCAAAAACATCTTTAATTAAGCTTCATCCAGACCCTGATATATTAATCATAGAAAAAATATCCAGCTATCTTTATGTTATCTTTTGCTTTTATTGTGTTTAAGGTTTTTCTATTTCTCTCTTGACTAAAAAGAGTTTAAATTTTATGGTTATATGTTAAATTTGATGTAAAAAAACTGAATTTCAAAATAGTATTTTAAAATTTTATGATTTTTTAATATGCAAAAAAAAAATTAACTAACAAATAATCAAATAACTTAAATGCTTTGAATGTAAATAATAACTCAACAGCTTAGAATTAAAGAATTTACATTCATTAAATAATTATTTAATTAATTACAAACACGCACGAATTTCTAGATGAAAAACAAGTCTTTTATCGGCTTATAAATTACCAACTTACAAGCAACTTGCCTATAAAATATATGTATATTGATCACTGCCTACATGATTATAAACTTGCTGAAAATTAAGTTTTGAACATCGTAAGAACTTGGTTTACTTACATAGTAATTGTTTTTAATTTTTTATTAAGTTCTTGTTGTTGTTTTTCTATCCTTAATTTATATAGAAAATATTATAAATAACCGTTTAATAACTACCCACTCTCTTCATTATTCTATATTCGAAGGATACACACGATTGAAATTGCCCATTTCTTCTGCAGTTTTTTTTATAAGACTGAAAAGACATTTTTTTAGAAATGTATTTTTAAATTATTTTTTATTTAAAAATATATCAAAATAATATTTTTTTTTATTTTTAAAAATCATTTTTGATATAGGGTATTAAAATAATCTAAAAATATAAAAAATATATTAATTTGAAATAAAGAAAAAAATAAAATAAAAATAAATTTTTTTTCAAAAATATAGAAGGAAAAAGGATATAATATTTTTTTTTACCTAATCCAAACTTCATTGATCAACTTGTTTCAATAATGATTCTTGTTCTATCAACGTGGTACGCTTGGTAGTGGTGACGAGTTTTCTCTGCAGATCATACTAAAAACACTTTGCTCTCATATTTTTTCATGAAAAATGCATTAAACAATGGCTAGTCCAGACAAATTCTTGTCCCATATGTCGATTTATGTTGCCATGATTCTGCTACTTCATTTTTTAAGAAGAAACTTTACAGATTTTATATTCTTTCCATGAGTTTCGAAAATAATTAAGTCTCTTAAAGTAGCTAATGATTTTGAACGAAGTCTAGGTCACTGTTTTATTATTATGAACAGGTCTCCAGCTGCCCAAACTTACATCTAAGTCACAAAAACATGAGGATGTGGACAATGGCCTTTCTTAATCATGGGATAATCAATTTTTCTAGCTGAGTTGTTTATTGGGTTTATGATTAATTTCTTTCCCATCAATTTTCAAATGTGAAGATCCTTAATTGATCTCCACTTCTATGTAAAGTCTTCATAATTAGGATCATTTTCTTGTTTATTTCTAATATCAAGTCATACATATCCGCCCTTTCCTTGGGATCTTTGTAATGGGATTTTGTGAAATGATTAATTAATTATGCTAGCTAGCGTATTACATAGGTTAACAACATGCCAATTTCTGGAGCGAAACTTCATGTTAGGGCAACATGAATAGACAAAGACAGAGACAAATGTAATAAACTAAGGATTCCTTCAAGGAGGCGAAGAGAATTTAATGTAATGACAGCAATGGAAGATGACAAACCCTTCAACCATTTCTTTCATGGGTTCTTGTAATCTAATATTTCTCGATGATCAACCTAGTACAATCCATCCAGCAGATCAGTAATTTTACCTTATTTCTGGATTGGCGAAGATGGAGTCTACTATTTATAGTAGAATAAATTCTGAGATGTAAAAAAGGCTGATTTTTTATTGATTAAACAACCTACTACTCTTTAATTAATAGAAGCTCTTCAGGTCTTTTCTCCCTGTTTTTTTTTCTTTTCGTTTCTGAAATGAAGCAAATTAATGGAATTATAGTGTTTTTTTTTTGAAGAATTTAATGTAGATTTTTCCTTTGAGAGCTTCGCATCTATTTCTGGGACCTGATGCTAATAGTAGATTAATTTCTAAAATTTGGACCGCATTTAGGCAAATGGTGTATAATTAAACAACAATGGACATGTATGCAGACCTTATGGTGGTTAATACTATTCAATATTGTAGATGGTGATTTAAATGCAATGTAATTAAATGCTTTGTTTGTTTATAATTATAAATATCAGGACTTGTAAAATTGTTGTAGGTGGTGATTTTGATGTATTGAAAATTTGCGATTGCTTGTAGGACAAAGTTTAGAACAATATGATAGGTTCAAATGCCAACAAAATACACATCAATGGTAAAAAAACAAAATAAATAAATAGAAGATTTAGTATTAAGAACACAAAATTATACAAGACAAGTGTGTATACAAGTTGTACAATATAATTTTTATAATATGTCCCTTCAAGTTAGCATTTCTATCACAAATAAAATAATAATCAACCTTAATATGTTTAGAACAAGCATGAAAAATAAGATTTACAAATAAATAGGTGGCACCTAAATTAAGACACCATAATGTAGCTAGAGAAATAAAAAGAAGTCAAAGTTCTAAAAGCAATGAGTGAATCCATAAAATTTTAGCAGTGTCATCAGCTAAAGCCTTTTATTCGGCTCTTGTAGAGGAATGAGCAACAGTTCTTTGCTTCCCAGACTTTTAGGAAATTGATGTAGTGCCTAAATAAACAAGATATCCACTAGTAGACTTATAATCATTAATATTGCCAGTCCAATCAACATTAGTGAACCTATAAAGAGAAAAAGATGAACTATGAGTGATGTGTAAACCATGGCTAGTCGTAGCTTTCAGATAACACAAGATTTGTTTAACAATAGCCTAATGAGAATTAGTATGAGTATGCATAAACTGACAAACCTTATGCACTACATAACATATATCAGGCCTCATGAAAGTAAGATATTGAAGAGTACCAACAATCAATTTGTAATTAGTAGGATCAAAATACAAGGCACTAGACACTATGACCAACTTAAAGGAAGAAAATGTAGAAGTATCAATAGGTTTATAAGAAGACATATCGGTTTTATGAAGAATGTCAAGATAATACTTTTGTTAAGTAAGCATGAGACATATAAAAATATGCTTAACTTTAATTCCTAAAAAATAATGCAAAGAGCATGAGTGTGTGTTTTGTAGTGCGATGCATAGTGTTTTTACAAAAGTATTTTTTTTATTTAAAATGCATCAAAATAATAGTTTTTTAAAGATTTTTTTATTTTTAATATTAGCACAATAAAACCATCAAAAGGCACCTAAAAACATCGATTTGTTGCTTTTTTTAAGTGGAAAATACTTTAAAAAACAAGTTGAACCACAAAAACAAACATTATCTAAATTTCAAAGCTTGAACTTTGAACTAAGCAAAGAGATTAAATATTGGAGAAAGGCTAAATCACTCTCAGTAAGCCAAAAATCATCATTATACACAAGCAAAAAAAAAAAAGAACAAAAGATATCACCACCCATAAAGAAAATAAATGAAAAAGTATAAGCTTTAGAAGTTTAAAAACTAACAGAGAGGAGATAGTCATTTAAATGATTATACCAAGCCCAAGAAGGTCGCTTCAAGCCATCTAAAAACTTATTAAGATGGAAAACATGAGAGGAAAGAGTGGAGTGAACAAAACTAAGTGGTTGCTCTATGTACATCTCTTCTTGAAGTATCTCATTCAAGAATGCATTATGAAGTTCTAGTTGATTAGTATGCTAACACCAAGAAACAATAATAATAAGATCCAAACAAATTATAATTGGCTTAACTACGGCTTAACTGCTCTTAAAATCAGGTGTCACATTATGATTTGCACCAATATCAAGAAACCAGGTAATAGAAGTAACAATAAGAGCATAGTTTTTAAACCTGACCCGGTCCGAGTCACTAGGTTTTGACCGGGTCTCCCAGGTCAATTCTTTTTTTTTTTTAAAATCAAAACAACGTAGTTTTAGTAAAAAAATAAAAGTCAACGGGTTGCAACCGATTTTTTGATCGGGTCTTGCTGGGTCAATCGAGTCGCCGGGTCAATCGAGTTTTTCCTTTCCCTATTTTTTTAAACCCGACCCGTTCCAGCCCCGGGTCGACCCGTCAGGTCAGGGTGAGTTTCAAAACTATGAATAAGAGCATTATTAAATGCTAAATTAGAATTAGATTGCAAATTATGAGTAACTAACTAAGGACATTATTGTGTGACAAAAATCATAACATAAATGGCATTTTACATACCAATTATTAGACCACTAATTTAAGAAGGAGAAATAGGTGCCTTGTTGCCAAAAATTATATCCAAAACTATATTCATTGCTATTATGAAAAGTATTATTGTTTCTCTATCCACCACAAAAGCATCCCTCAACACCGCAGTTCTGATGGTAATTATAACCATTGGAGTTTAAAGAATCTCCATGAGATTGGTAAGATTGCCACTAAGCAAGGAAGGTTGAAAATGACTGAGTAGGTGTCGACATAAAAGGAGTAACTCTAATAAGTCCAGAAATAGGTTAAAAACAACTTTTTATAGAGAAACTCATATGTTAATAAGTGATTGTGAAGGTTGGTATAATAAAGGGGCTAGGTTTAGTAGAAAGACTAGTACTAAATCTTTAAATACTCCTCTCAACCCCCTAAAAGGAGAAAGATTAAAGTCTTCTAAAAAGATCAGTCTTCATACAATAGCTAATTCATCAAATAGAGAGTTTACTTTTTGCAAATAAGTATTGAATGTATAATCTCTTTTTCTTAACTCTTGAAAGAAACCATGAAGTTGTATAAATCTGGAATTAGATGGTGAAGCATATGCTATTTCAAGAGTTTGTTATATGGTACTAGATGTTTACAATTAACAACAAGGAGCAAGACTTCAATAAAAAAAAAAAGCAAGGACAAAAAAGCACTCATGATTAGATGATCATGTTGTTTCCATGAAAGAAAAGGAAGGATTAATTGTGGGGGTAACCATATATATATAGAAACTATATGAGAGAGAGGACTACGAAAAGAACCATCAACAAAAGAAAAAACCTCTTGACCTTGTAAATAAAGCTTCATTTGCATCCTTTAATATAGAAAATTAGTATTAGTTAACTTTAGAGAAATAACTTATTATGTATTAGAGAGTAGAGTCAGGATTACACCATGAGAAGTTGTGGCCATTGAATGAAAATTCTTAGTAGTAGTTAGTGGGAGAGATGCAATAATTAGTTCAACAACAGCTAACAAAAAAGTTGTAACAATTTGTAAAAAGAGAGGAGGTAGCTATCAATGCATTATAAATTGAGTGAGGAGCAATCAATACAGTAAAAGATTAGGTAGAAGCCACTGTTTGATTGATTGCATGATCCATTAAAAGCAGTAATGTAAAATAGGCTTTAATACTAAGTTAGAAAAGATAAGAAACAAGTTTTGTGAATAATATCTGGCTTTAACCAATGTTAGCAACTATTCTTTATATTTATATATTTAGGCACATGTACAATAACAAGTGTGTAATACATTACGTAAGATCACAAAACTATATAAGGTATGCATAAAGTTGTACAATATAATTCCCATAATATTGTGGTACTATTGACCCACATAGTGGGTTAAATTATTATTTTTAAGGTAAAAAAAAAGTTTAAACACAACTAATGTGTTGAAAAATAGCAAAATAAAAACCCGACCCGAGTTAATCCAAGCTAACCTATTAAACTTATAACATAGGTCACGAGATCAAAATAAATTTATAGAAAGCAAATAAAAAACCCATGAAGCTCCTTCTCCAACAGATCGAATGTTGGAGATTGAAATCGAGAAAAGAAAAAACTAAATCCATATGACCAGATTAACTCCACAAAAAGCAAATTGAAAAAAACTACAAAACTCAATTCTCAAACAAGATGAAATTGAAACAAAATCTAAATAAATAAATAAATAAATAATAAATTGAGTTGTTAGAGGGTGAAATTAAAAAAAAATCAATTAAAAAAAGATAAAAAAAAATAAACCGATTCAATTGAAGTCAACTTGCCAAACTCGCGACCCAAGTCATGAAATTGAGATAACTCCAAACAAAGCAAATAAAAAAAATTATGAAACTGATATAAATAATATTGAATTAAAAAATAATCTAAAAAATAAGCAGAGTCAATTCGGCTAACCTGCTAAACTTGTGACTCGTGTCATGAGATCGAGACAATCTCATAGAAAGCAAAAAAAAATAAAAATTACAAAACCCAATTTTTAACCAACACAATGTTGACAAACGAGATTGAAAAAAATATTTCAATTAGACAAAATACCTAAAAAAAGACTTGAGTTAATTCGGGTTAATTTTTTAAACCCCCGAGACTTAGATTATAAGATCGATATAAATTAATATAAGAAGAATAACAAAAAATTATGAAGCTACACTTCCAACAAACATAATGTTAATAGTTAAAATTGAAATAAAAAACTAAATTCATAAGATCCATATATAACCCAACATAAAAAAATTAAAAAAAAAGATATGAAACATAATTTTGTAAATAATTTATTATTAAAAGATAAAATAAAAAAAATTAAAATATTGAATAATAAAATTAACAAAAATATAAAATTTTATTTTATAAATATAGCTGCAGGCAATTAGCGGCCTTTTTTTCCCGTTAATTTCTTTGAATTGTATTTGTCATATTTATTTTTGTACTTCTAAATTATATGGTACAGTGGGGGGGACTTAACATCATTGCAGCCCGACGGACACCATTCAGCAGGGATATTAGACGGGAGATTTAGTTAGTGAATGAATATTTTTCATTGCATGAAATTCAAAGCAGATAAACCAATCATGCAATTAAAGAAGTTTTAATTTATACATTTTAAAATAAAAAAAATATATTTAATTTTAAGACAAACGCACCTTAAAAAAAAACCCTTCTCCATCATATAATGTTTTTTCAAGGAAAAACAAATTTTAATTAATTTCCAACGTTGTTTTCATTTATTTATTTGGCTGGAAGACGGTTTGATAAAGTATTAAGAAGAGCAATTTAGGCAGTAAATTAGTCATTAGAAAACAATTAATCAGAGGGTCAAAAGAGGAAAAAGAAAAGGAAAAAAAAGAGGCGAAAAAACAATAATCACTCCAGAAGAAAAGTCTCTACAACTCTCGATAAAGTAGGTGGCGCGAAAACAGCGTCCTCTTCTCAACTGAAAAACCGTTTCCTTTCCTTCCCTCATTTTCAATTCGAAACCTTCTTTACTTTTTTTCTTTTAATTCTATATTAATATATTACCTTTTCTCCCTCCCTCTCTCCATAAAACCCGGTCACTACACTTCCCTCGCCGTGATATTCTCTCTACGATCACCGTTGACAGTCTCTCCTCTTTGGATCCGCCGTCCCTTGAAGCCGCCACCGTCTTCTGCTGTTCAATTCCCGATCCTTCTCCATGATATTGAAGCGATATTAACAGAACTAGTCAATTGATTAGTTTCCATCATTGAAGAACAGTTTTATTAATGCCAGTGATTCAAGGTGAGAAACTCTCCCTTACTTTTTTGCATCTATGAAGGCATTTTAAATTCCCCCCCCCCCCCGAGACGGGTTAAATCCTGTTTTTAGACAAGATTTTGAGAAGTATAAAAGGTTTTTATGATTCATAGAACTTGCGTGTCTTCCATTTCTGAAATCCATCAGAATTCAGAGAGATTTATATAGTTTTTTTCTTCCATTTCATCGCTGTATTACTTGTCTTCGATGCCAAAGACATATAAACACGGTCATTGTTAGGTCAAATAGATTCTTCATTAGAACCCATGTTAATTTTCTCTGAAAAATTTAAATCCTTCTGGGCTTTCATCGATCTGATCACTGAATCAGGATTTAAAAATCTCACATGTGGTCAAACTGTAAATTACATAAGATGACAAGCTCTGCACATAAGGGAATCAATCCTATAATTTAAAAATATCACAAGTGGTCAAACTGTAAATTGTAGAAGATAACAAGCTCGGCACAAGTGGTCAAACTGTAAATTATAATTTTTTTTTGAATTAATAATAGTATGAATTGGGGAGGGTTAGTAAGTGGTAGTAGTTTACGGGGATGGACAATGGTCTTGCCTGCACGTGGTCTTCCATGTCTGTTCCATACCCCCAAGAACAGCAGCACCTGCAACTTCAATCTTCTAATTATTAAACTATTTTAAATTATTCGCAAAAGAACAAATCACATTATTTCCATAAATATTTTCTTGGACGTAATTTTACTAGATGACAAAATCAAGAAAACCCAGGTAAAAAAAGAAATTAATTCACTGTGTGATCCCAATGTGGGATCTCTTTATTTCATTAATGCCCATCACAGTTATTTTATTTTTCTCCCTATAACATGTGACTTTTATTTCTCATTATTTCACTTGATCTGAAACATTGCTGTAAAATTTCTGTTTTTAAAGTGTTTTTAAATTATTTTTTTATTTAAAAAAAATTAAAGTAATATTTTTATTATATATTTTTAAAGTATTAATATCAACATTTAAAAAGAATTATGAAATTTGTATTGAAAAACATTATTTATCAGATATATAGATGAAAAATAATATATTTTTCTGTTTCTAAAGTATAAAAATTTGTTATAAAACCATATAAAAGATAAATTAATTTGATATTTTTCTATTTAACTAAATATATTTATGTTTTTACTGTTTTTAAAGAAGTTTGTTTACGTGTGTAAGCTTTGAAATCACTTTCATCGAAGAAAAGTAGTAAAAAAGGAGAAGGAAACAGGGAAGGAGTGAGGTAATGTTGCGTGGTTGAGTGTACCTCAATTGCCAGCCCACCCGACCATGGCATTCCCGTGAGAGGGACAAAAGGGCAAATTGTATAAGCTTAAAAACAAAGAAAGTGAAAAAAAAAAAAAAAAACAAGAAGAAGAAGAAGAAGAAGAGAAAAACAATCACTCTTATCCTACGCACCCATTTTATTTTGTTTCTTTGTTCTTTTATCCTCGACCTCTCCATCACAGGAGTCCACTCTTCAGTCTCCCCATTTTCATAGGGGACCCCTTAACACCAAGAGTTACTTTCCTTTTAGCCCGAAAAAGTGATGACCATTAATGCACGTTGTGCCCCTCTCCGGATTTTTCCGTGACCACATTTTGGCCCCGGATGGTGTTTTATCATAATCATTGCTTAACCTCTTTGTCATGGCATGATCTGATTGGATTTGGGCTTGTTTTGATGAATATTCAATACCCATTTGCATTTTTTTTGTTTTGATTCTCAAATTTGCAATCTTTGAGATCTGAGTCTCTGTAAAGATGTAAGCTTTTCTCAATTTTTGGGTTTTACTTTTTCTTTTTTATTGGTTTATATTCTTTTTTTTTTACTGCCATTCTGTAGCGTCTTACCTTTTTTTTTCTTGGTTATGTGCATTTGTGGCAGATTTATTGCAGGGAAAAGGATCTTCTTTTTGAGCAATTTGTGTGATTCCTTTCAATGTGGTATACTAGAAAATGAAAGCTGTCAAATTTGGTTGTTTAATTATGTGAAAGAATCCATCAATGTGGTCTAATTTGGACAGTGTTTGATGGATGTATGTGAATTAGAGAAGCACACAGCAGTACTGGATACCCCAAGACCCCCCCTGGTTCCAGCTGAAAGAAACAGCAATGCAACAGCGAAAGCAGCAACCACCACCCGCCGTCCTCGGACGAGGGAAGTTGTTTCTAGGTACAAATCACCCTCTTCATCAACACCTTCTGTTGCTAGGCGTTTCCCATCACCGAGCCTCAGTAGAACATTGCCTACACCTTCCCCGGTGGTGCCTAAAAGATCTCAATCGGCGGAGAGGAGGCGCCCTTCAACCCCACCTTCACCCTCAAGGCCTTGCACACCGGTTCAAGATTCATCAGTTGATGTGCAGTTGCCATCTAGAAGGCTAAGTACCGGTGGTCGGTTACAAGAGAGTTTATGGCCCTCTACAATGAGAAGTCTCAGTGTTTCATTTCAATCGGATAGTATTTCTATTCCTATCAGTAAGAAGGAAAAACCAGTTAATAATGTCTTCTCCGATCGCACATTGAGGCCTTCTTCAAATGTAGTCCATAAGCAGGCTGAAACGCCAACTGGGTCACGAAAGCCTACACCAGAGAGAAAGAGGAGTCCTCTTAAAGGGAAGAATTCGCAGGATCAATCAGAAAACGCCAAACCAGTAGATGGTTTACATTCTAGATTGATTGATCAGCATCGATGGCCAAGTAGGATAGGTGGGAAGGTATGTTCTAATTCATCACTGAATAGAAGTGTGGATCTCACTGATAAGAATGTGAAAGCCTTGTCAACTCCAGTTGGAATTGGATTATCTTCACTCAGGAGAACGCCCATACCTGATAATTCAATAAAACCTTTACAAAAATCAGCTAGTGATACCTCGAGGTTATCACTGGAAGAAATTGGCAGAGTAGTGTCTGAGGTGAATTCGTTTGATGATAAATTGCGGCGGATATCGGGTGCTCAGAAGCTTGTTGCATCAAGTTTATCGGACAGAATATCATTAGTAACTCCTGTTGTTAGATCTCAGTCCTTGCCTACTCCTGGATCGCGTCCTGCATCACCAAGTAGAACTTCCATTAACAGAGGTGTAAGTCCATCTCGGACAAGACCATCTACTCCTTCTCGAGGGGTTAGCCCATCTCGGATAAGGCCATCTAATGTCTCCGTTCAGCCCAATAATTCCACTTCTGTGCTTAGTTTTATAGCGGATTTTAAAAAGGGGAAAAAGGGTGCGAGCTATATTGAAGATGCTCATCAGATACGACTGCTATACAATAGATATTTGCAATGGCGATTTGCTAATGCTCGGGCAGAGGCTGTTCTTTACATTCAGAAAGTGACTGCAGAGGTAGGATTTGAACGTTTACCAATATTCTTAGAATGTAGACCTCCTGAATCTGCCATCTATCTTAATGTTTTGTTAATTGCATGGAACTTTTGATGGCATCTGTCATGTCGGCCTTCTTTCAATAAATATGATTCTAGTCATATGGTGCCTTCAACCATTATTCTAGGTAATAGTTTCTCAGTTTCAATCCCTTTTAGCAGTCTACAACTGTAGTTTTTTATTATGAAATACAGAAAGTTGTATGCTTGTTTGGAGTAATGCAAAACAGTGAAAAAAATTAGTGGTGCTGTTTGTGAAGAAAATATGCAGCAGGTTGTTAAATTGCACCACTTTTTGTGGTTTGATGGGCCTTTTATGTTTCAGTGATTTTTCATTGAAGATGAACCTTGGCTCTTCAGCTCTTGTTCTTAACATTGATGCTGAAAGAGAATTTCCTTTCCTTTGATGTTTTAAATTCATAAAAACATGTTTGATGGTGCAGAGAACTTTATACAACGTTTGGGACGCCACTTTAGCTTTGTGGGATTCGGTAATCAGGAAAAGGGTCAATCTCCAACAGCTGAAGTTGGAGCTCAAACTCAATGCAGTATTGATTGATCAAGTAATGCCTCTCTTTATCATGACATTATTGTTTTAGTATTTCACAGCATGATCTAATTATTTCTATTCATCTACCGAGCGGTTTTCTCTGAAATGTTGTAGGGTGTAGTTCTTTATGGTAACCTCTGTGCATTTTAGATCTATCCATTTTGTTGCGATCCTTAATTCTTATTAATGTAATTTAAAATTATGTGAATAGAAGCTGCAACCATTTCTTCTTGAGGGGAATGGGGGAAAAGGGACATCTTTTCAATCCATAATTTAATTGCCCGCAACAAGGTATCCTCGTGATTGGCAATGAGAACAGTTTTGTTAAAATACCTGACATGTTGGGAGTATGTCAAGTGTTTGTGAGAAAGATGAGTTCTAGTCCTATCTAAAATGCTATCTAGCTTCAACTTAGACTGGAATTGTTTTGGTTTCTTATAACATATAGGGCAAGCAAATATTTGGGTCTAAGGGCCCACCACTACCACTTATTGTCTATGGAAATGGAAGTGCAGGGAGCTTCTAATCCATCATGTATAAAATACGCCAATATGCATCTGGGAGATCTTGTATTACATGAACAGATAGTGAATAGGTGGTGAATAGGGGAGCTTTTAAGAGCAGTTTTTCGAAGCTTTAAGTAATCCTTTGGCAATTTTATTCTCACTGAAATGTGGTTCTCTGTTTTTTTGGTGGGGGAAAGGAAGGTGGTGGTTTGAAACAGAAGAAAGGTGAATTGCTGTGGTGGAGGAATATTGGTTAACTTGAATGTACACTAGAGTATTTGAAATTCTGAAGAGCAGTTAATGTATATTTTGAAATCTATATTTTAAAGAGTACATCCTAGCGGTTTAGGCATGTATGAAAAAGAAAAGGTTCCAGCACAAGGAGCAACCTTATGAAATGTAAGGGCTGCTGGACTGAACTGGTGAAAGGTCTTCTCCAATCTCCAAAGTACACGTAAATGAGGGGGAAAATATACAAGCAGTCCATTCCATTTTTTTCATTTTATGTGGCTTGTTTGAACTTGTAGCTCATTATAGAAGCATTTTTGAGAAGGCAGTAGCTAGCATCAACTCAGGATAAGATGGGTTGAATTTACTTAAGATGTTAGGCTGTGTGAATCAGAGCCAAAAACAGTATCTGCATGGAGAGGATAAGTTTTGGTGAGATATTGTAATTGATGAGAGAAAGGCCAAAGGAAATATAACTTGGTTGTGGCAGCAATAAACAAGATAGCCTTGATCCTAATGAGCACGAGCATCTACAGGGAGATAAATTGCAAGAGATTTGTTATTCTTGGCACTGCTGCAGCATTGTTAACTTCTAGAATGTGGCTCTAAATATGATGTTGAAGAAGTATGAATCCACCCTAGTGGGTAATTGTAGCATATGGTATACTCAAAATCAAGCACTTAAATGTTTGTTCGCCTTCAGAAAAATGCACAATGTACATGAGATGCTATTATTTGACAAAATATGGTTGCTTTTCTTGTTTTTAACATATCAAGTAGGGTCCTAAGCTTGTTTAAAATCCAGCTTATCAGAAGTTTTCACAGCATCTTGGTTCTGTTCCTATAGAATCAAGTTGATGTTGAAGAAAACCATCTTAGTTTCCTGTTATACTATAAATTCTATGTAGTAATTTACAAAGAATTGTCTTTTTACGGAGAAACATTTTCATGTGAAAAAGATGTCATGCTGAGGTTCTGGTCAGAGTCAACTCCAAGCATCTCGGTGGTCTATTACCATGTTGAAATTTAATTTACCATCTGTTGAAGTTCTTTATCCATGCCTCATTTCCTAAACTAATTTGGAACTGAGGTTTAGTCTTTTGGAGTTGAATCCAATTGAGCTACCCCATTATCTAATTGCTAAGTAAATTGATTCAGATCACCTACCTCGATGATTGGGCTTTACTTGAAAGAGACCATATTAATTCTTTATCTGAGGCTGTGGAAGATCTGGAGGCAAGCACTCTTCGTCTTCCGGTGATCAGTGGAGCAAAGGTATGTTTGTTTTAAAAGATGATTGGAAGTGATTTCTGGAGAGAGAAATTATTGATGTTGACATCATTATTGGGATTGCGCTTCTTCAGGCAGATATAGAATCTTTGAAGGTTGCTATTTGCTCAGCTGTTGATGTGATGCGTGCAATGGGATCATCCATATGCTCTTTACTTCCAAGAGTGAGATACATTTCTTAACTATCCCTCGTTCAATTTTGTTAATTAGTGCATAAAGCATGATGACGGGGTTTTCCCCCTTGGTTCTCATTTTAGCTGCATGTTTTTGCCATTATATGGACCATGCATTGTCTAGGCCATAACCCAATGCGTTCACTACTGATGGTTGAAGTGGATAAGTTGGGAAAAGAGAATTGGAAATTGATTGGCAAATTGAATTTTTATTTTTATGGACCATGCTCACCCTCGTTTGAGATTCCCATTATGACTGGGACCACTCAGTTGAAATGCAAAATTGATATCTTATCAGTTCTTTCATGGTTTCTTTTGCATATTTTTTTTTTCCTAAAAAAGATAGATTGAACTGAATTTACATTTTAGGCTATGCTTCTCAATTTCCAATGCCCACCTCAAACTGTATAGTGTTGCCAAGATTATTTGTAGATCTAATGCTGGTCTTCTAAACTTTTTTTTTTTTTTGGTTATAGGTGGAGGGGATGAATGCTTTGGTTTCTGAGCTTGCCACTGCTGCAGCACAAGAGAAAGCTAAGCTTGATCAATGTGAAGCTCTATTGGCATCAACAGCAGCTATGCAGGTGAGAAAAAAACATGCATGGCTGTAAAACTAAGCTTCCATAGGAAGAAATTTATACAAAATTTAGTCCTTTGATGCAATAATTAACAAGTTTTTATGTTGATTAGATAGAAGCATTCTCGGCAGTGTGAATCAACATTTTTAAATAAAAATCACTTGTAGGATTGTAAGATCAATGAGACGTCAAAGAAAAACATTTAGGAAAATTTGTGCTGTTATGATCAGTAGTAAGCTGAATTGCTTCTTAAGAATACCTTCTTTCCGTATATGTTTACTTTTTTCTACACCATCTACTAGTTCTTGGATTATGCCATTATAACTTTCTTGCTATGCTATGTCATTCTTTCTCAGATCATAAACTTTGTTCTTCCTTGAAGGGGAAATGAATTTAGTTGAGTTCATAATTGAAGAATCCCAACGTTTGCATGGTCCCAATAGCACCCAACAACTCAATCTCTGCAAGCATGTAGAACAACCTTATGCTGTATTTGCATGGATTGATTATCTTTTTTTGTGCTCTGGATAACATGGCCACTCAACATGCTTTAACTTGTCTGCTGCAAGGTGGGAGTGTTTAGGTCTGTTTGGTCTGGATTTGAGTCTTGCACTTGTAAAGGCAGAACAAAATCCTTGCCAGTCAATTAATTGCTGTAGTGATAACTGTCCTAGCAGTATCGATCGTTTGAGCTTTTTACCATTTCATTTATTTGATATGGTTGAGGAATGGCAGTGTTTTCCTGGTTAGATATCCGAGCTGATGGGATCAATCAATATGGGCTTTCAATATCTTCATTCTCTCACTCATTTGCTCAATAATCCTTTTGTCCATTGGCAATTCATTGATCATACATGTGGACAATCTGGTCTGTCCTCTATCAGATTGGCTGGCCAAGATCAGTCCATCATTGCTTGCATGGCTTGAAATGATGTTCTTGCAAGAAAAGTTATATTTTTGTCAGTGGGTACACCTTTAGCTGGGGTGGGGTCCTTGCTTGCTTACATTCAATTACTGTGAAAAGAACTGAAATCAATCGCTTTTTGTAGCTATACTTATCATGCACATATTTTAGGGTTTTTCCTCCCCAGACATTATTATCATGCCATGCATATATTGGATTGTATCTAATTGCATTCAGCGTCAAGCAGGTAGAGGAGTACAGCATTAGGACTCATCATATACAAATGAAAGAAGCTCTGGAGAAGCAACAACCACCATTCATGGCAATGAAAACACCCTCATGGCTCTGAGCAATTACTAAGCTAACTTTTTTCACTCAGCAGAGATAAAATTACGGGGTCTTCTCTGGGCAAATGTAAATTGATTTTTTCTTTTTAACCTTAACTTCGGTGGGAAAGTTTATTTTTATTTTATTCTTTTTCTTCATTTTTTTTCTTGTAATTTTTTGTATCAAGGGAATGAAAAGAAAATGAAAGGGAAGGGAAGCTAAGGGTTGGAAATTCAATGTAGAAGCAGATCTCAGAAAAGTAAAAAAGAAATTAAAAGTTACATATTCTATGTTTCCCTGGGAAACAGGCAAATGTGGCACCAGTCTTGTTATTTTCAGCATGTACTCGTAGGTTTAAAGAAATGGAAGAAGATAAATTGTGTATGGTGATGATACTGATTTTGCAGTTGAAAAACGCTGCCAGCCATGTTATTGGGCATAAAAGAAAAGTTGAAACCATTTGAATAAAAGAAATAGATTGGATCTGACATCCATGACACAAACATTTTGAGTTTAAGCGTTAGGGTTGTCAAACAAAGAACTGAAAATTGGAAGAACAGTTATTAACTGCAATGCCCGGTCAAGCAGTCAACCCGATGTTCATATATCCGTTTGAAAGTAAACCCACTGCATGATCCAACCGGATCTATGAATTGAAATATCTGTTCGAAAAGGAAAAAATTAATCAAAATTATTGAAGTTATTTAAACAGTCTTTTATTTTATATCAAATGATGTATCTTCTTAAAACAAAAACAAGTCTTTGTTGGCGATCTTGCTGTTTACCCATTTGAGACAAGGCGCTCGTTGGAAGCCCGATGATTATAGTTATGTGGAAGCCCGATGATTATAGTTATGGTTTCGTTAGATCGGTGGAGGCGAGTTTTTGGGATGCTAGAATTGGTGGGATTTTACATGCAAAGGCAATAGTTGATGGGTTTGGTTTGGATTTGTTTGTTGGCTCTGGCGCTCTGCTGTTGTTGATTCTTGCTTTAAGCTTTGGCGGGCGAATATAGCTATTAATATGTTTGATAGAATGCCTCAAAGAGATACTGTTTTGTTTAATACAATGATATCTGAGTTTGTTAAGAATTCTTGTTTTGAGGATTCAATTAGAGTTTTTGGAGATATGGACCCAAGTTTGATTTAACCACAGTTATAGCTGTTTCATCACCTGCCGTGGCTGAGTTACACAGCTGTGCATTGCATTTCTGTGAAAAAGGAAATGTTTCGGATAAGCTTAATGACCTATTTCATGCATTGTTTTTCCTCCTTTTGCTGTGTGTATAACAACGTCGAAAAAAAGAAAATCACCTGTGACAAGTTTGCTAGTGGTTTAGCGAAAGCAGTTATGATTTTCAGGTTTTATGGATTTCTATGGGATGTGCATGCGATTCTCCATTAGGGAAAAAAATGAAATCAACAAATTTTTCCGCTGTTTTTTTTTGCATGCTGCTTACATTTTCTGGAGCTGAACACAAAGGTTTGTTTATCATTTCCCCAGAGTTATCTGACAATCTAGTTCTTATTGAAGGGTTTGGACAAGAGCGATTGTAAGTTATTTTGGAGATCGTGATATCCTTCATTGAACGTGACTGATGGATAATAGCGGAGACTTGCCTCGCAGCTAAGCTCAAAGAGAATAGAAAATGTCATCCGCTGTCAACAATCTCAAGGTAAAGTGCATATGCCTCAAATCTTCACTGTAGGCTTGCCTTTCAGATTGACCTTAAGAACTTTCTGGCATTACCTTCTTTCCATAACATGTACCACTAACTTTGGTGTGTGCTTTTGTGATCCCGTCAGATATATTTAAGAAACAAGCAGAAATGGACAGTGGTATAAATAGATAATAGCATCTTCCAGCATGGGGTCCTTAATCAATGAAGGATTTGAAGTTAAGTTCTTCCAGTGAAGGGTTCTGAGAAGATCTTCACAAGAGCACCAGGCTTTGCTTTGAAATCCATGTTCAAGCACTTCGAGTTTTCTTGGTTGACAGGGAATTTCATACAGTTTAGAAGAAATCCAATTTTAAGGTAACCATTATTGGTACATGTTCCATGACAGCTCAGGGTAACTTGTGAGGCTTCAAAAGATTGAACTTCTTGGTGTCCTGAGATGGGTGCAGTGGTTAGAATTTTTGCCATCCAAGTTGTATAAAGCAGAAATATGCACTCGTTTGGGCTGTTAGTGTGAGAACGAGTGATAAGGAAAATGTTTTTTCATTCCAATTACAAAACTGGGTTCAATGCACATTGCTACACAAAATTTTCACTCTAACTTTATTCCTTGTGCATCTCCATCTTGTCAGTTTATACATCGAATATCGTATTCCCTTAGAAGCAGGATGCACATGTATCTTCTATTGATGCACAAATCAACTAGAAAATAAACACACTTTTAACAGTTGAGTCCACATTGCTTGGTGTCAGGTCCCCTGGTTTTCATCACAAATGGATCAATCCGGACCCAAAGCAAGGAGAAGATGGAAGCCAAGAGCACTGACCATATAACCACAATAGTCGGTGTCCTGTTTTGCCTCCCCATCAGACCTTTGAGGAACGGGTAGAGATGGACAATCACCCAGAAGGCAAAGAAGAGCTTCCCGAATAGAGGTCCCCATGACTGGTACCCATTGTTTATGGCATCTGAGACTCCAGCAACAACTCCAACAAGGTTGATGATTAAGATAGTGGTTGGAGGGATAAGCAGGGTTGTCCATTTAAAGGCATATAGCTCTCCAAAATCGTCATCGTCTGTTGCCTTGGATGTGACAGTGAAGTTTGTGTCGATACCTGCTAAAACTTTCAGAAGACCTTGGACAACAGCAAAGAGGTGAGCTGATACACCACCTATAACCCAGAATTGCTCGTTTCTCCACCATTCCTCAATGCTTACTCCGCTCCATCTGAGCTCAAGAATGCCCGTGGAAAAGATTGACAAAAACAAGCCAATGAAGAAAAGACTTGCAAAGGTGCTTATCTGGATCATAAACGAATTGGGAACATGTCATCACAGGGTTTAAATAAACAAAATCGCGTTCTCATGTTAACATAGGATTTGAAAGAATCTAATTGTATCTTCATTGGATTCAATTCCAGTCTCATTTTTAGAATGTTTTGGCCTTTTAAAGCTCTGCACCCTGTTATTTTATTCTGTGTAATGTTTTCATGGAAAAAATAACAGTCGTATTGTTACCTCTGGCATGATAAATTTATCAGTAAGCAGGCAGATGGCAGGGAGGCAACAGTATGCAACGAGTGCTAAGGAGGTGAAGGGGTAGATAGTTGTGTTCACATACGCAAACCTCTCGAGCCACTTGAGCTTTCCTTCCTTGTAGCCATACAACATAGGGCTGTGACGACTGAAGAAAATTTCAACAGAACCAAGAGCCCATCGGAGCACTTGGTTGAGCCGATCTGATAGATTGATGGGAGCTGAACCCTTAAATGCAGCTCTCTTTGGCATACAGTAAATAGACCTCCAGCCACGACAATGCATCTTAAAACCTGTCAGAATATCCTCTGTGATCGAACCGTAAATCCAGCCCAGCTGCACAGGAGAGAGGCAAATTTATTCAATACAGAAACTTCAAAGCACCATATAAATCATCTTTTTAACCTCAATTGCTCAATACATTTCAGAGCTACTGGATTTTTTCTGTTTACATACCTCGAGTCCCCATTCAGTTTTGTCTTCATATCCACAACTGATCACATGGATGGCTTCTTTTAGCAGAGCTGCCGGACTCGAGGAAGGAGGTACACCACCTTCTTCCATTAAAGTTGAAGTCACAAAAATTGCTGATTGTCCAAACTTCTTTTCAAAATTCATGTGGGACATCAACAGCTCCTTGTCATTATTATCCATTCCTGCTCAACAGGCTTTACATATTAGGATCAAAAGGGGAAAAGAAGATTTTGTGCAAATCAGTACGAAAAGATCTTTGAAAACCTTGCAGGCCTGTACCTTCTCCAACTGCACCATTCTTAGCATTCTTCTTTTTGCGACGTCCAAAACATGGGCAGCAGTCACAGGTTTCCATCTTTGGGCGCTTTGGATCTTTAGGAGGGTCATAGCCATACAAAGCTTGCCTTTTGAAAACGCATCCTGTGCCCACATATACTGGACCCTGAATTCCATCTAGACCCTTCATGTTAATCTGCAGGTAACACAGGGAAAAGAAACATCATCTCACTTTTCACATGCACAGGTTATGAGAGCATACACACGGGGTAAGCCAGGGATTTACATCAAAGAAAACAGTGTTTCTGTTGGCGTATCGATCATGTGTATCAATGCCATCAAATCTTTGAGGAAATTGCACGTAGCAAACTTTCTTTCCAATCTGGGGGTCCATCAAGAAACACATAGCCTCTCGAACGGCCTTGCTATTATTTACATAATGGTCACAATCCAAGTTCAGCATGAAAGGAGCATTGGTAAGCACTGCAGAGACCCGAATCTGAAAATTGCGAGAAGTCGAGAGGTATCACATAAAGCAGGCCTTTCAAAGGTGAGGGAACTTAATGCATGTAAAATAAATATTTTTTTCTCAAGTTTATTTACCAGGGCATTCATGGCACCGGCTTTTTTATGATGTGAAAAACCAGGCCTCTTCTCTCGAGATACATATACAAGGCGAGGGAGCTCGTTCCCTTCAACGTCATGTCCTCCACTGTGACCGAGAAATACTTGAATCATACCAGGGTGATCCCTCGTATTGTTTCCAGGCCATGGTGTTCCATCTTGCATAATCCACCCCTCTGTAGGAACCTTCTGTGCTTTTGCTACAATCGCATTTATCCGAACCTTGAATTCTTCATATTCTCTCTGTCAAAGACCAAAAATATCATAGAATCTTATCTAAAATAGGTTCTAAAATAGGTTGCAGGAACTTAAAAAATCGATGAATTCTATAGATGTCGATGCGAATTACGAACCTTCATAGCTCGACGTTCCTTAACAAAGGTAGGCTGAACTTTGTCCTTGAGATAATCAATCTTTAGAGTGAAGTAAAACTCTGGGGCTCGTGGTTCTATGTTAAATTTCTTGCAGAATGGCACCCATTTTCGAGCAAATTCAGCAGTTTCAGACATGGCTTCAAAGGTGCACATTGAAGCACCATCGTCAGATAGGTAACATGAGATCTTTTCAACTGGATAGTCCATGGCCAAAATTGATAAAAGTGTGTTGCCCGTGACTAGAGGGGGTTCTTTCATTGGATCCACGGTACTGACAAAGATATCCACTGGAGCAAGCATATTGGGCTCGCCTTCCTGCTCATACCTGCGTTGCAAAAATTATTAGCGGTTTGTAATTTATTTCTTAACATTGCTTTAACAGTAGAAATAATTATCAGCTGAGATCATTCTGATCGGTGTTCTTTCCAAACATAAAATCTCTGAAATTTTAGTTTTATATACTAGTTTGAACATTCTATGAACCTGAGAGAAAGGCGATCCAGATAAGTCTCGCGATCGATTGGCAACCACTTGGGGAATTGATCAAGGATCCATGAAATTGCAAACCAGATTTCGCAGACTATAGATGTCAGCCAGAGCCCAATTGCATCATGCACCGGATGCAAAATTCGATAGCGAAGAAAGACGGCCAGTATGATTAGCCTAGCAACAATAACCATTCTATACGGATTGATCTTGCTGGATGCAATAGGAACTTTCCTGGAGAGTGGCTGTCTTGCATCTTCTAACCTGCAATAATGGTTTACAGCATATCATTCAATGCCCGCTTGATGATTTCGGTTTAAGGCTAATTCATAGTTACAAAGATGGCAAGACTGGTCTAGGCATTTCCTACTAAAAGATGGTATATAGAAGCCGGATACATACATGGCTGCTTCCGCATCGTCATCTTGTTCTGGCCCCAGATTTCCTTGCTGCATTTTCCACTCGTCCATCCGCTCTTTCCACCCTCCCTCTTTCTTTTCGTCCCATCTTGCACTTCCTGTTTCGTGCAATTCATGCAAATCATGTAATACTAATCGAAATAGTGATTCAGTTAATCATTTTAATCAATGCTTGCGATGAGTAAATACCAGGTTCAGAAACTGGATATGGGTGCACTCTCTTATGAAGTGAAGAAGATAGCATCTGTTCTCCATGAGATCCAATGGAGAACTCTCCACTCACCTGCACAGATGTTTAAGCATTTCTTAAAGTCCACTTAAAAAATGTCAAACAAATCCATTGAATTGGAATCAAAGAAAAGGACCGGCATCACTTACAGGCCTTGATCTGATTCCAGTTATAACTGGTGGGAATTGGCTATTTTCTTCATCATCATGGCCTCTTCCGTAAGTCATTTTCCCATGAAGCATTGCCTCAGTGAGATACTTATTCTTGTCTTTTTCATCTTCAATGATGAACTCATGTTCAATATCATCCACATCATCTTCTTCATCATCTCCCTCCACCCTTGGACTCCCTAGACAGTTTTTGAAATAAAATCAGCTTGAGAATCCCATGCCAAAACAGAAAATTATAGCTTTGGGCTTGTATATTTTACCTTTGAGACGCTTGTATCTAGTCTTGCACTGGGGACAGTTTTGAGTCCCTTCTCTTCTTTCATACTCGTAGCATGGTCTACACACAGGAAAACCACACTCATTGCAAGCCACAAACAAATCACCATCCACAGTTACGCCAATCTCATCGCCACAAATCTCACAAACTTGACCATCCAAGTTCTTCAAAGGTTTATGCTGCACCAAAACCAAAACAAACCCAAAGAATTAATAATGACGAGTCACTGCATGCATGGTTTCTTGTGATTAGTATCTTGCTGCTTTTTCTTGTTTAAGGTTTGTTTTGTTAGTATTTCTTACCTCTTCATGGCCATGAATGACAACAAGCTCGTTGCGGTTGTGAGAGCCAGCGACCAGTCCAGCACTAGCTTCCATGCTGAAGAATGGAATGGGGTGAGAGAGCTACTGGGCGGTTGAGAGGGAGTGATGTTTCTTCTTTATGAATGGAAGGGTAGGACATGGAGAGTTGTGCTGTATATCTTGCTTTCACCTAATGTGGCCAGGTAAGGGTACCGGTGCTGTTGAAGTTGGTTGCAGAGTCACCATTGCCTTGAAGTTAAGCTTCGTCTTTTTTCAACCACCACGCCCTTCCCTCATGCCTTCTTTTTCAATGACTAACTTGGTGTGTGTGTGCGTGTTGTATTTACACTATAGTTTTTCGAAAACATTTCTTCATTATTTAATTAATTTCTATAAGAAAAAAAAACTTGGAAAATGAAGTACATTTTATTACTCTACTACTAATTATTAATGGTCTCCCTTTATTTTATATTGTATTTTGTGTTATTTATATATTGCTTCTCCAAGCCTTTTTCAGTACCTCTCACAAGTCAAAAGATAATGCCACATACATGGATGTGTTTCTTCTTTGATTCACCAGCAAATAGAACCACTTTCCATCTAGAAAAAAAAAAAAACCCTAACTATTATCCATTTTGATTTACACCCGTCAAAGATTTTTTTTTTTAATTTTAATAGTTGAACTATTGCTTATTCAGATTTACACCCGTTTTATGATATGTTGTATTTTTACTTCAAAAGACTGAAATTAATGACTTGCATTTATATGGTTCCTTTTTTTATTGTTGAGTTGGAGGATAAAATGATGAGTACGTAGGATTTTTATTCCAGTTGATTTTTATATTGTTTGATGATTTATTTTTAATTTAATTATCAATTCTTTTGACATTTATTTTGTTGTAGGCATGATTCTTGCACGCCATTTAATGTATTTATTAATAGAACCCAACAGAATAAATCGTAAATCCAAATATACAATAGTTTAACTAATAAAACAAATATTTTAACCCTAATTTTTCACACCAACCCCTTAAAAATTCTAGATCAACCTTTAATTTATTAGTTTTTATATTTGGTTTTAATTTTTTTATTGAAAGATTTTTATCTTGAGTAATTTATAAAATTAGTATATTTTTTCAATTTCAATTTTAATTTCAATCCCTTTTAATTTTTTTACTTTTTAAATTTGATTATTATTCTTTTGATTGTTATTTATATTTTTTAAAATTATTTTTGAAATTAATTTTTTTTACAATTTCATTCTTTAATTTTTTTCCTATCAAATTTGATCTTTATTTTTTTTATTATTTTTTTAATGTTTTGATTGGATCCATATCCAAGATTTTATAGGTTATGAATTTTAAAAATTTAATCAGATTTAGTATGTTGGCTTGGTTTTATTTTTTTTTATTTAAACTAATTTTTTTCTTGTTTCATCCTTAGTATTCATTCAATTAGAAGTTAAATATTGATGAATCTATAGGAGCAAAACTAAAGTTAAACCTTGAAATAATCATGCTCGTTAGACACGTGCTATTTTATGCGATTAAAAATTGCTTAAGTAAACCGAAGTCATGTTCTTGGTTGACACTAAAACGGGGTCGTGTCTGCCACAATTTTTTTTTCCTAATTTTATTATGTTAATTAATTGGCAAAAATGTATGCACAATCGAAACTTCCATCTGTTCTATAGCTCAAAATGCATGTAATCATAGCATACCCAAGTAACCAAATGCCTTTCAGTAATGGCTGTAAACTTTATCTATCCCTTTAGACTCGAATTTCATACTTCTCTTGTGATGGGTGAGTGAATTGCTAGAGTAGAATTCCATATACCTACTGGCAGAAGACATACTTGCCAACGATCAAAGATGTATGATTTTGAGAGTACATGGCTGAGGCCCCCCATCTGCCAACCGGTGATGATGCTTGCTATAGTTTGAATCCATCTCTTTCAGAGCTTCAGCTGCCCTCAACTGTTAATGCAAGCAGAAAAACATGTGAATGAGCATGCTTGGAATCCAAGAACTTCAAACCCAAGTCATGTTCCAATCGTTAGTTGGAGCTTCTCCATCCAGACAGAGCAACCTCTCCTACTTGAATACAAGAATTCTATTTAGGAAAACACTCTACAATCACGCAATGTAATGAACTGCTCCTTTCATTTTCGTTTTCCACTGCCTGATTTGCATAGGCAGTTCGGCACGCTAGGCAGGTAGTTCTGTTTATTGAATTTTTATTTTTCATCTCCATTTAAGAGAAAAGGAAAAAGAAAAAGAAAACGACACTAGAAAGTAAAGTACCCGTGTTCGAATCCTCCCCTTCCAGCCTCGTTTAGAAAGTAAAGTAACCCCTTTCCCTTCCAACCTAGTATTTTTTTTCAAGGTAGAGCTACGAGGTTTTATGTCCCACTTGAAGCTTTCCTCCCTCCTGTAGACTCGAAAAAAGAAGCTTTTCCACCTGGTAAGGGAAGGGTACAGGGTGGGCCCAAATGTGAAATGGCTTTTCGGGTAGGCTCAACTTTTCCACTGATCAAGACTTTCAATATAAAGACAAGATCTAAATATCCCTTGCTTTGTTAAGCCCGCTTGCTCAGCTGGTCATCTCACAGGACCAACCCCTGTTCTTCACGGTACCTTTGCTACCATTCTGTATGTAATCTTGTTGGCAAGAAGCATGAACAGGCTCTTCAACCTCAACTTTGTGCTCACGTCATGTAAATTCTGGATCTTGTACTTCAAGCAACCCTTTCAATATATGCCTATATGCCCAAAACTGCCACAAGCATTCACCTGTTCTGCGCAAACTAAATTTTTTGAAGATCACACTGCTCCACTGACCTCAAATTCAATTGCGTCTATAAATTATCTGTCACTCCTCATCCACCACTTCAAAAGCACCCCGCACATAGGGAATCAACTTAGAATGCATCAGTTGCAAAAACTGAACTTCTGGAACGGCTACTACGTCTCAGAAGTACCAGTTACTTGAAAGCAAATTTATCCGCCAGTGGCCTTTCCTTTACTCTATACATCCTTCCTTTACTCTGAACCTCTAAACTCTTCAAATATGAGGTACAATCTTGCTCAACTTTCTAATTTAGTGTATAAAACTTCCAGTCCCCATCACTAGTCTCTTTCCAAATCACTACCTTGTGATGGATTGCATTTGTCTATGGAGTAACCATATACCAACCTCCCAGTTTAAAACCTTATCCAGCAACTGCTGGAGGAAGGCTTGCGACATGACTTTCTCAAAAAGTGGCCTGAAATCCTTAACTTGTAGCTCCCGCGTGATATGTCAAACCTTCCAATCCATGACATTTCTAGACCATTTTGTATACAGTCTCCTTTGAGTGATTCACTATGTGCTCAAGTTTGTGGCCTATAAAATGGCAACCTATAATCATCCCACTCTAACAATCACAAATAACATTCTTGGACTAGCATGCATATAGAACCACAGTAATGGATTTATACACGATCAAACATTAACAGCATCCTAATCTGCTTCGAACTTAAAAAATAATACATAAATAAATCAGCTTACAAGCAATATCCTGTCTAACCTTATTCAGATTACAAAAGATTACTTTGTTTAAAAAAAAATGAAATCATGTTTGTAGTACATGTCATATTAAACTAAAGCTATACAAAATACCAAGATTCCAAACTTTCCTACAAAATGTGATCAGGAGTACCTGGCAAGTGTTCCATAATTAAAACCCCTTGTAAACTTGCATGCGCTCACACACCAGCTGATACTTCATCTGCGGCTGACTTGTCTTTTTTCTTGGGAGGTTCCTGAGCTTTCTGTAGAAGAGCTTTATTTGGTACCAGAGTAATAAATGCATTCCTATCACGGAAGTTTTTGCTCTCCTCGGTGGCAAGCTGCAAATCACAGCATCAAATGGAAGTTAGCATGCAGAATTCAATGAAGAAATAATGAACACTTCTAAAATTATGAAAACTGAGAACATGCACGTGATATGCAGGGGACATACTGGTAAAAATTTGCAGATTTTGAAATTGCTACTGAATGGCCTTAACACAGAATGAGCTTGATACTGTTCAGTGAGTCCGTTCGAAAGTATCAAAGCTTATAGGACAGTATCAAAGCTTATAGGACCAGTCACTGCAATTATTATAAGCAATTTTGCACTGGGTTCTCTCAAACTTGGTCAGCCTGAGATGCACAGGTCTAGACCAGCCTGGTTCGAAAAATTTATCATAAAAAATGCTCCTTTTCTATTCTTTTTTTAGGAAAAAAAAAAACAATTGCTGCATCTTCTATAAGTTACATAGAATGAAACAGAATAAAGAATTCAACAGCACTAGCAGACATTAGGAATTTCAGAATATATTGCATATCAATCTTCCTGTACTTTGTATATTATTTTGAGCACAAACAAATAAAAATACATCATGAGTACCTCTCCAACATCATTTTGGAAACGTCTTAAGAGCTCAATTGCATTATTTCTGAACTCATTTTCACGGCCTTTTAAGTTCACTATGACCTTGACCTGAAATAACCAAACATAATAAATGAATCAGAAACAAAAATCCTGCAAATGGAATCAGAACATGCAGGCATAGATGTCAAAGAAAGAAATAAAATAACGCCGACCTTATCACCATCTTTCAAAAACTTCCGAGCAGCTCTTAAACGCACATCATAATCATGCTGGTCGATATTGTAACTGTCAACAGAATTGATAAAAGCACAGTGTTAGTGTTAGGTTTAACATAGAATGCATAGCTGTAGATTAGAAGTTAGAATACATTTATACTTGAGCTTTCTAGTAAAGATCTTGAAGAAATCACACAGTTTGAAACATATATGCTTCATTTTTTAATGATTGCTTTCTACTCGTCATATTTCCAACACTCTGCCTGCTCTAGTGTAGGTGCTGTCCAGGCAGTACTGATGAAAGAAGACGAGTGAACTAATAAAAAGAAAGGGCAATTAAAATTTTAATTGAGAAAGCACAGCTGGCCCCATGGCCAAGTGGTATCCAGCTACTTCATAATTTGCAGAACGAAGAACTACTCCTATAACAAATCTTTCCTTTTTGCAATACCACCTAAAATGATGCAAGAGCATAAATTTAGACAAGGAAAAAATTATATCATATATTTCAGGTTACCTCAGAGGTTAATGATCTTGGGAACAACATGCATATGGAAGTAGACTCCACCCACTTTGTAATTTAACTTCTTAGCTTTCTATTTATTAACAGTAAGTTTCCTTTCAGCAATGCTGATCCATCAATTTTCAGATGGATATTAACAATTTGCTAATCAATGTGAAAATGTGACTTCGCAAGGATTGAGCATGATAGCATGAAAAGAAGGTCATATTTTGTAGTTATCAATAAGATGTAGCAGTTAATCAACCAGCAACACCATCAATATCACAGCATGCTGCAAGCTGAAGAAAGATAAATGAGATGGCAGCTAAATGAAAAGACATGCTAACATTTTAAGAGTACATTGTTTACCCCATTTTAAGCTCCTTCAAATCCATGCGACTTGCTAAAATTTCAGAGCACACTTGGTCAGTATACATTCTCATAGGAGAATTTAGTCATGCAGTAAAGCATCAAACTCTAAAATAGAGGACAAAATAGAAGAGGCATTCACCAGCACTTTTCTTCTGCTGTCCTCTCTTTTTCTTTTGCTGTTCATATCTAAATTTGCTGAAAGAGAAGCAAATCAAGGATTATGGCAATTTTCAACTGAAAACATTTGCAATGCAGACATCAATGTAGAAAGCCTGCTATAGAACTGTACAGGGCATCAATTTTGAACAATGTCTCAACACGGGATTCCCCACCAAAGAAAAAAGAAGATAAGCAATTTCTTCCATCCCAATATTCTTCCAGCAAAGAGCCATATCTATTACTCAAAATCAATGAACAAGCACAAAAAATAGGGCGATGCAATTTTATTTTGGTTATATAAAGAAAATAAGACCAAAAATAGCTGAGTGCCTAATTGATTTTTAAAAATAAGATAGACCAGCAGAGAAGACATGAGCTATACAGGTCAAAATGGAAGCATAATTTGCAACCAAAACATTGGATAAGTTATACAGCTTATGGTAAAAAGACTACCAAGTTAAGAGGCACAGATTCTAATATCGAAAGCAAACACTCTGTGTCCTGGAGGTCAAAAAAGGCAGAACCAGAAACGGCCACCAATAATAAACCTCCATGCTCTTCAATAAACATGGTGTCACGGGCAGCATACAAAACCCATATTCTAAAGAATAAAATTAAAAAAAAAAGTCCATTATACTTAAAAATCCCAGTCAGCAAAAACTTTTAAGTTTTATATCAGGTTTACACAGAATAAAAGAACATAGTTATAGATCCTACCACCCTTAAAACCTATAACTCAATGGATTATCATGCCCCCCAACTGCAAATATAGAGCTATACATTCCATAGTTTATTATTCCCACCTTGATATCAACAATACTGATAGCACAAGGGGGAAAATAGACAATCTCAATGCTTGTTGTTTGAGGAGATTTAATTCAATGATGGTTGACACTATTTAAAATGTGCAACTTGGTTTGTCTTCTTTAATTGATGTGGAGAAATAGCGAAGATGTAAAAAACTTCACCACATAAACATAAATATACTTCATTTCATTTATTTATAAAAGGAAAATGCTAAAAGAGTCATACTTGTAATCCATTATTCTGACAACAGGAGGATCTGCATCCGGAGACACTATCACCTGCAAAAAACAGAAACAAATCAGAAGCTCAGGACGAGAAGTTTGATGTGCGTTAGACAAAGGACGTAGTTGCAACACCAACAGCATACGTGCCGCATCCAATTTACCAACCAAAAAGGAAAGCTGGCTCTGTGGGGGAAATCAATACTTTTAAACAAAAGAATATACTTATTGAGGACCATAAAGTAGAACACTTACTCTGTTACTATAAAAAAAAAAAAACAACTCCCTTCTGGTATTTAACCAAGAAGATGGTAAGTGTTTCACATTCAAATTCACTATTGATGATCATAATAAGGATATATATAAAAAAATAAAAATTGAACATTGTTAATCTTTATTTTCATCATCCACGTAAATTTGATACACCGAAGTCCAGCCACAAGAAAATATATTTATACATGGGTGCTAATGCTTTTCGATGATGAACTGAGGAAACAATGCAGTCTAAACCAATTGATAGTTATGAAATGGAACCTTTTTCCTCACACTATATCATGCAATGTAGTCATCATGTAAAGAAACCACATCTTTATACAAATAAAGTTCGTAAATTCACAATAATTAAAAAAAATAAAATAAAATAAAATGAATAATATACCAAATCAAGCTCGGTATCTTCAGCCATTTGAATTGCATCACGAACAGTTACCACTCCAACCTTAAAATTGAATAAATAAATCCACTATCAGTTTTAGTTCTAAAACTGATCAAATTTATAATTAAAAGAGGGATGAAGGTTCCTTTTTTTTTCTTTTCTATTTTCTCAGCTACCAAACAGAAAACAACATTTCATTTTTTAAAACTAACCATATTCTGTTGCTGATCAATGAGTCTCACAGTAGCTGACCTACAAAAAAAAATTACAAAAAAAACTGTAAATTACAATTTATTTCATTTCAAAATCACACAAAAATAGCCATTAATAATAATAATCACCTAATGCTAGATATATTAAGAGCCTGGTCATCATCGGAATCACTCTTCCGCGGCCTCCGCGAGTCATAGGATCGTGGACCGCCGAAACGGGCAGTGGTGACGGGGCCGGGAGAAGAGCACGGGAGAGAGTCCGGTTTGGAGAGATTCGGGTTGTGAAACCGGAGGCCGAAGAGCTTGGAATCGAGAGAAGAAAGACAGAGCGCGTGGTGTGTCGTTTTGGTTGTGGTAGCCCGGGTTACTAACGGAAAACAGCAGCTGCTGCTGCTAGCGCTGGTAATACCAGCCATGGCTTCTATATTATTATTTTTTTCAAAATTTAAAGAGAAAAATAACTATAAGTCATAAGAATTCTTATCCAGACACAGAATTTCGATATTTTGAGACTGAAGTCTGATCTGAAGTGAGCGAGTGAGTGAGCATTGTGGGCTGGCCTAGATGGAGAAATTTAGCCCATAATAATTTTGAAGGCCCAACTAGGTTATAAGCATAATTCTTCCAGCTCCTTCAACTTGTCCTCAAGTTCATCAACTTCAGCCAGTTGGTTCCAGTCCCTGCCTTCTCTTCAATCTTCTGCTAATCTGCCGGGTCCAATTTCCCTGCAATCTTCTCGTCCTTATATGCATAATTCTCTAGAGCATTCTTTGCTTCCACCTTCTTCTTGTTCTTGACCCCAGCAGTCTTGTCTTCGGCTGTGACATTCAACATCCCATTTGCATCAACGTCAAAAGAAACAATAGGATTATCCGGTATAAAAACTAAATGAGAAAAAAATAATTAGAGATTAAATTAAAAAAAATCAAAAGAATTAAAAAAAAAACTTGGAAACAAAAATCACATGAAATAAAATATAGAGATAAAATTAAAAAACAGATAAAGAAAAAAGATATAAAAAAAATAGCAACCAAAAAAATAATAACTAAATTTAACGAAATAAATAAATAAAATAAAATTTTTAAGAATAAAATTGTAAAACAATAAACTTCAAAAAATATTAAAATAAACATGAACAAAAATCAAATTATTGAGGTACAAAATCAAAATAAATACAAATTAAAAAATACAATTGAATTTTAAAAGGACGAATGCGAATACTAAGGTTAGGAGAGAGAAAATAAGAGTCAAACACTTCTAAAAACATAACGAAAAAACAGTTTTTTTTTATGGCGCTACACACACCGTTCATGTACTAACACGTAGCAATTATTTTTTTATAATATTTATATTTGTTAAGTTATCAAATTGCCCTTAATTTAAACCAATAGTGCAAAACCGTAAAAAAATAACAAAAATACCCTTAAAACAACAATCTAAGTTTTAAAATTTCAAGGTTAAATTCTTTATTTTATCAAAGTCGCTGTGCAAAATCTTAATAATTTTTTATTTTTAAAAGTAATTAGATTATTTTACTATTTTGAAAAAAAATAAAAAAACCCTCTTACACTAGCTTCTTTTTTTGTGTAATTAAATCTTTGTACTGTTTTGAAAAAAACAATTACCTCCATTTAATTTGTTAATGGTAATGAAACCTCGTGAAATGATCATTTTACTTTTTAATTTGCATTTCTTGCACGGCACAATGTGTTTTGCTCCGTATGAATGACTCAGCAGTCAGCACTCTTAATTTGTTTTATAATTAAAGTTTCAATTTTTTAAAGGATTGAATTATTGAACACATTAAAGTGGGAAGCCCTTGCTAGCCACACGAAGTGGAACCCCAGGTGCCGACCTTCGCAGTTAGGAATACTTGTTACTGAACACATTACAATACGTGATTATAATTATTTTTTAAAATAATTTTTATTTAAAAATATATTAAAATAATATATTTTTATTTTTTAAAAATTATTTTTATATAAAAAATATTAATTTAAAATAAAAAATAAAAAAATTAAAACATTTTTTAAAATACTTTTAAAATATAAAAACAAACCAATCTCAAATCGAGAAAAGAGAGATAAGTTAGATCACAAAGGTAACGACAGAAGGTGGAGGGCTAAACCGGCACGTGTGTGTTAAGGCTATTAGCTGTCACTTTGACATTCGGCCAGAAGATAAGCAACTGAGTGCACCGATTAGTGGGCCCGGTACGATACAAGTTTAGGGCAAACACGAGCTAAAATAGGAAAAAGAAAACGTCCTCTCCCTGTTTTGTTTAAGGATCATCCTTCCGTATTTATCTTTGCTTTGAAGTCCCGATCTTGTCCTTGTATAATTTTTAGTTCATACGCTGGATTTGAAAGGAGCACCTACCCGTCTGGCTTCCTTCTCTTTTTAAAATAATTTTCAAATTGTTTTTTTTAAGAAATATTAATTTAATATTTTTATAAGTAATTTTTATAGTTTCAAGACGTTGTTGTCAAAACATAAAAAAATATTATTTTAATTATGAGAAAGTGAGATTATTGAAAATATTTTTTTCTGTTTTTTTGAATTAATTATTTTTTAATTTTACTACTCAACATTGATTTTATTTGAAATTAAAATTTATAATTTATTTTGATTTATTTTTTATGGGATTATTATGGTATAATGACTTGACATACATGATATGTTAACTTGTGTTGATTTGAGTCGATACAATATATTTTAATATTAAATAATATTTTAAATCAAATTATATTTTTATAAATTATACATGTTTTTTATATATTTATCAAGTTGATTGGATGATTTCAAATTAAATTTTAGATAATATAATTTTTTTTATTAGAAAAATATTAATAATATTTAAATACTTTTTTATATTAAAAAAATTAATTTCACCTATACAACATGATGATTGGCAAAGCTACTTGGAGACTATATGTCATCCTTTTACTTTAGATATTCTTTGGAACGGAATTGGAACTATTGGGATAGTGTTTATCATTGCAAAAAAGCACCAGAAAAGGATGATTTCTTTGTTATTTTTAATTCTATGAAAAAGCAAAATTCATCCAGCATCTTTTACTAAAATTCCCAAGAGAAGGACACCGACGTAATTACATAAGCAGTACTAAATACAGCAGGAAAAAAGTAAAAAAAAAAAACTCGCCACCTATAGAAGGGTTTGGTTTCTCTCTCTTAGTCGACCGGCCTCACATACTCTCTTCTCTTCTTTGCTCTTCGCAGAAGAGCAAGTAGAAAACCCAAAAACGACCTCTCTTTTTATCTCTCTATCTTGATTCAGCTCTTGCTTTTATTATTAGCAGCTGAATCTGTCACTTTCTTGGTTTATTCTTTCTTTTTGATTGGACTGTGTGGATTGGAATTTAAAAACGAGTGAAAGACCGAGTTATGCAGCAAGGTGATCAGACGGTGTTAAGCTTAAGACCTGGTGGTGGTCGAGGGAGTAGACTCTTCAATCCTCGCTTGGAGCAGTCCTCTTCTTCTACATCTTCTTCTATTTCTTTCGGTGATCTCCCTCTCTTGCGTCCTCATGGCGGTGCTACTTCTTTGAAGGTTTTTATCATTACCCATCTTTGGATCTAGAAACTTTGCTATGAAAACCTGTATGTTTTGATTTTATGCGATTGGTTTTGTGGTCTTGTGGGATTGGTTTGTCTGGGTTAAGTGTGGATTGGATTTGAAGAAAAATTGGATCTGTCATTTATGTTTTCGTTACTTGCAATATCTAATCGTTATTCTTATTTTTTCTTTTGTTATTTTATCTTGTTAAGAGTGACCGAGGTTGGTTTTTTCTGGATTAAAAACTGAAGCTTGGTTATGTCCTGTTGGATTTAGTAACTGTTCTGATAATCGGTTCAAGTACTACTTTTGAAATCCAGCAATCTACCATGTTGTTAAACTGCTGTTCTTAGTTGCTGTTCTGTTGATTTGATTTTGTTAAGAGTCAGATTGTTATGTTGTTGATCGATAATGAAAAAAGGTTATTTCATAATGAGAACTTGGAAAGGTTGGGAATTTGTAGTGTCCTAATTCTTGGCTGGCCACTTGATATGTGTACCTGCTGTAAATATGGACGAACAGCAATATGTAGGCTTTAGGTGGGTGTCTATTGAGTTTCAGATTGCCCATAAAGGACCTACTCACATTCAGACTCTTAGGAATATTGATGATGAAACGTTGGAAGTTTAGTTAGGTTCTACTTCACAGTCTATTCTACTTGATGTGGGTAGTAGCTTCTGGTTTAGCATTCATTGAGCTTTGTATTCTGCAAGGTAGAAGTTCAGCTTTTTACTTGCCTGTGATTTATTATATCAAAAAGAATGGAGCTTTTGAATGTGGTCGGGCCAAGTAAATTTCATCCGTTCTATTAGCACCGTTGTTTTTATTCATGAATCCTCCATATAGAGCATTATAAAGTCCATTGACGACTTGAGTTTAATTATCCATGTGAATGATGTTAAGCATGCCCTCTTCTGCCATATTTTAGAATCCAAATATGTAAATCACTTATGCTGGTATGATGCATGTTTTAGTTGAATTCTTCTGCCTATTCACCTTTTAATTATTTACCAAGGAAAAACAGATGATGATAGCAATCTTTTTGTGGATTCAAGGCAATAGTTTAATAATATTAGTGTATATCTGTGGCATCAGTTTCAACACTGTATCTTAGTTTTGTAAGCAATACCATACATTTTTCTCAGTTATGCTATTGTCGGGGTTTTTCCCATAACACTTGCTTCCTGCAATAGCTTTTTTTTTTTGGCATATTAAACTTGGTTGATTTTGTTGGAAGCTCTTGACTCCAATTGTATTCTTCTTATAGACTGGAGACTTGTGGTTTGAGGGTCGTGAGCGTGTTCGGTACACTAGAGACCAACTGTTGCAGCTTAGAGAGGTATTGATCTTAAATATGCATGAGGACATGATTACTTATTAAGCTTGTTGGCATTGATTTTCCAAAGAACTTTTAATTCTTGGTTCATGTGCTGATATGGGTGGCATTTATTTGTTGGCATAGAGCATAAAAAAGTAGTGTAAATATATGGGGGGTGTTTCATTTCAATTTTCATATACGGATTCATCCTTTCAATTTACTTTTGCATTCTTTTGCTTGCTATTTCACTCTGTTTTAAAATTTGGTTTCATATACTTTCTGTTCAGAAGCATCCTAATGATTATAATGGTGAACAGAGCACAGAGATGTATACTGTAAATAGCATTGTTTTGGGAGGCTCACATCACTTGGTATATATTTTTGTATGCTTCGTTTATTTGTTATTTGATCTTGGCCATTATTTTCTCATAGGCTGTTGTAATCTTTGATGAGATTCTAAAAATCAAACAAGAAATTGAAGCTGAGCTTTTTGGTGAAGATCAGAGCTGGAGTCGTGGAGAAACCAATGTGAGTCTTTGTTCCATTTTGATTTGCCTCCTTAAATTACCCCTTTCGTTGCAAGAAGCGGCTGGGGGTATAAAAGTGCTAGATAAGAATGGAATCTAGTTATTTTGATGTTTCATAAGTCCTTTGTGGTAGATTGATGGTGTTTATAGTAATGATTTCTTTTGCTCCTTCCAGCCTCCAACTCAATCTCAGATTCGTTATTCTGAGCCAGACAATCGTGATTGGCGTGGTCGTTCTGCTCAATTTTCTCCATCTGGAGAGGAGAGGTCCCGGGATTCTATTCGAGAAAATAGAGACTTTGGTGGGAGATATGACTCCAGACAGCAAGAAGGCAATCAGTCTAATCGTCAAGACCAGCTCAACTCCCAATTCGCGAGAGCACAAATCTCTTCCCATCAGGTAATTTATGCCTCCCTCCTTTTATTTGCTTATGGCAATCTTTTTGAATAATTGTTTACCTATCCATCTAACATTTTCTTATTTGCTATTCCGATACACACTTAATTTGTAGTGTGTAAAGCCATTTAATGGTATTGTCAGAACTAGAGTTTCTTCTAAAGTAAATTTTTTACTATTATCGAGAATAATAATTTACTCACAAGATTTTTAATCCAACACCTTTTCTTTTGTATATCATGGAAAGTTTGACCTGAAGCAGTTAAATTGTAGATGCTCTTGCCATCAACCATATCATCTTAATGAAATGCATAACATTAGAGTTTCCTTTAGCTTCTTGTTGAACTTCTAATTATGAATAATGTACCAAAAGTGCAGGCAGCTTTTGTCTCATTCTTTTGCTGTATTACATAAATTTGGTAACATTTTAGTTCAATGGAACACAATGACTATCGAACCATAATATAATAACTCTGTCTGGTTCAAGATATTAATACAATTTTTTCAGGCGGTTCCTCATCTAGATGATCCTAGTTCTACTATGAATTCTTTGACCTTCTCCTTCACTCTACTCTTCGTTTGTTATTATGCTGTATTCTGGTGCTTTCTTTAAACTAAGTTATGTGCTCATGTTTTATTTTAGCTTCAACTCCTGTATTTTCCTTTTAAACCAGGGAGGACCTGCTCCTGCTTTGGTCAAGGCTGAGGTACCATGGTCTACTAGAAGGGTGAATCTTTCTGAAAAGGAACGTGTCTTGAAGACTGTAAAAGGGTAACTGATGCTGATGATTTCCTATGTGACTATTTTTTGAGTCAGAAAATATCAAATGGGATACATGTGTCATTTCATGGTTATGGCCTGAATGCAGTAAGGTCTGGGTACAGGCTTACTTGTGCTTTTACCCAAGACATGGCTGGCTTCTCAAGCATCATGTTTTTATGTTAAAATCTCCACATGAAAATGTGGACTTGTTGGCAACTTGACAGCATTTTGGTGATATTTTATATCTGGAATATAGTGCAGTGTCCTCAATTGCACAATAACCTTGGGTTTTCGCATATTGTTTTTTATGTCAAAATCTGTATAATTTGATTTTAATTTTGAGTAATGGAAGCATCCATGAAGCTTCAGCTGTAATCTTGAATGTCTTTGAACTTGCAAGCTCTTAAAATCGAAACATCAAATTTCACTTAGAATAATTTTTTACAATTCAAGAATTTCCCAGCCATGGTTTTAGAATTTGTTTGAAGTATATAGTATGCACCACATAACAAATTGGATTTCTGACCATAGGACATTTCTTTATCCTGGAACTGGTATTTATTACAAACATGAAAATAAACATGTGTTTTTGATTTTCATCATTGCCATTGATAGCAATGGATAGCCTAAATGGATATGTCAGTCCATGTAGATTCTGGTTCGATTTTATTTTCTTAACCTTGGTTCTTTCTCACCCATTAAATTGCCGGAGATTCTCATCATTTCCTTCTGTACTTTTACCTATTTGGATTATAGGGCTCTTTATGTGATTCAGACTCATGCCATTGCTTTCAAAAAATCTGAAGGGCTTGTTCGATACAAGTATTTATGGTGGCTATATGCTGAATGCTCTCTGTTTTCTGTGCAGTATACTGAACAAGCTCACCCCCGAGAAGTTTGATGTTCTCAAGGGTCAACTTATTGACTCTGGAATTACATCAACTGATATCTTGAAGGTTAACTTTTTGGTTCATATTTTTTCTATTCCTTTAGATTTATACAGCTGCCAGTTGAGCTTAAGGTTGATTCTGAATGCAGGGTGTGATATCACTTATATTCGATAAGGCTGTTCTTGAACCCACATTCTGCCCTATGTACGCTCAACTGTGCTCTGATCTTAATGAAAAGCTCCCCTCATTCCCATCAGATGAACCTGGTGGGAAAGAGATCACATTTAAGCGGGTGCTCTTGAATATCTGTCAAGAGGCATTTGAAGGTGCTGATAAGCTGAGGGAGGAATTAAGGCAGATGACAGCTCCAGAGCAAGAGCTTGAGCGTAGGGATAAGGAAAAACTGGTCAAGCTCCGCACTCTTGGAAACATGCGTTTGATTGGAGAGCTTCTGAAGCAGAGCATGGTTCCTGAAAAGATTGTCCATCATATTGTTCAGGTTAGCAGTGGAGCTTCCACTTGTATAACTTTTTGTGACACTGGTGGAGGTTCTTAGGATTGCTTACAGCTACTTTGCTATGTGAACAGGAGCTTCTAGGGCCTGATAATAAAGGTTGTCCTGCAGAAGAAAGTGTTGAGGCCATATGCCAGTTCTTTAATACCATTGGTAAGCAGCTTGATGAAAGCCCAAAGTCACGACGAATAAATGATGTGTACTTTGGTCGATTGAAGGACCTGGCATCAAATCCTCAGCTGGCTCCCCGACTGAAGTTCATGGTGCGCGGTGTTCTTGACCTACGGATGAACAACTGGATTCCTAGGCGTGAAGAGGTAAGATTTCTATGCCATTAATTTCTAATTCAGCTAATAGATGCTGTATTTATGTAAATATTTTATTGGTTGTCATTGCAGGTCAAAGCTAAAACCATCACAGAGATACATTCTGAGGCAGAAAAGACTCTTGGGCTGCGTCCAGGTGCTACTGCAAGCATTAGAAATAACCGTGGTCTTCTTTCCACCGCTCCAGGGACTACTGGCCCTGGGGGCTTCCCCATCAACCGACCTGGCACTGGGGGGATGATGCCTGGCATGCCAGGAACTAGGAGAATGCCTGGGATGCCTGGAATTGATAATGACAACCGGGAGATACCTAGAAACCGCCCAATGCCAAGGGTTGATGGTCTTATGCAGCTTGGGGGACGTGTCCAATCACCAATGTTTAACAAGTCATCACTAAACACCAGGCTGTTACCTGAGGGCAGTGGTGGTTTTATAGGTGGTAGGAGTAGTGCCCTCCTGCATGGAAGTGGTGGTCCTCCTTCTAGGCCATCAAACTCTGGTTTGGGTGCAGAGCCTCCTGCTCAAGCCTCTCTGCCTAGTAAAACCCTTCCTGCTTCTTCCGTGCCTCCAGTTTCAGAGAGACCAGTTGTTTCAGCTGCTAGGGTGAATCCTGATGAACTCAGGAGAAAGACTGTCTCACTCCTGAAGGAATATTTCAGTGTCTTGCTTCTGGATGAGGCATTGCAATGTGTGGAGGAGCTGAAGTCTCCAGGTTATCACCCTGAAGTTGTCAAGGAAGCTATCTTCATTGCACTAGAGGCAAACCCACCATGTGTTGAACCAGTTGCCAAACTTTTGGAATATTTGTTTTCCAAGAAGGTCCTCACAGCTAAAGACATAGGGACCGGGTGCTTACTCTATGGTTCTATGTTGGATGATATTGGCATTGATTTGCCAAAGGCACCAAAAAATTTTGGTGAAATTATCGGGAAATTAGTTTTGGTTGGGGCATTGGACTTTAAAATGGTAATAGAGATCCTTAAGAAGATGGAGTATGATATGTATCGGAGAGCCATGTTTGATGCAGCAATAAGGGTCATTATTTCAAGTCCGGATGGGCAACTTGTATTAGACACTCAAGCATCCACCATTGAGGCTTGCCGGAGTTTGTTTTAGTAAGTCTACCATTCTATTACGTGAGTACTTCACCATCTGTATCCAACTTTTTTGTGCTTACGTTTACTTCATAATGCCCCGCCTACACCATTTTGAGGCGAGCAACTTGTACTATGTGATAAGGTGGAGCTGCCAAGAACATGACATATTTTTTGAGTTGTATATTTTTTCCTGAGATCATAGTTGTGTGTTACCGAAGAAAGAAATCAAACCATAATGCTGTGGATATTGGTCTCGTGTGCCTGTAGCTCGAGAAGCATGCCCCTTCAAGGGATCCAGTTGTTTTGTATTTGATTAGTTTTCAATTTTTGTTCTCTTGACTGAGTAATTTAGTTTATTATTTGAACTCAGCTCATAAATCTTACTCTCTACATCGTCACTTGTATCACCTTCTGTTTGTTGTGCTGTTGCGTTCTCTGCTGCCCACTAGTTTTGATGCTAGCCTGATTGCTGGTGCTATAATATACCAGATTTAGTTGGTTTTGAAGGTTAATCTGCTCCTTCCACATTTGATTACGCTTCCTGCAAGCTGCCATGGTTTCAAGAAATGCAAGCTGTCGGCGTGCTATAATTATGCAACAGAAGTCTTTGCCAAATTATATCCTTTCTTGACTTCGGTAATTTTTGGTTTGTTAAGAGGAGCCAAGTTCTGTTTTGCCATCCAGCTTCAAAAAGAGCGTTAGCCTTTAAGTGGTGGGATTTGTCTAGTGGAAAGTGACTAGTGAAGCGTAAAGTGTCAAGCTGGTCACGCGACATCTTAATCGGAGCTTGAATTTAGAGGTTGGAAGCTTGCAGATGGGATAGGATGCCTTCCAATTTTTAGGTCACATTTCAATGTCTCTGGGACAAGAAACCCCACTGGAATAAAGGCCAGGGCTGTGTGAAGAGGGCATTTCACCCTCTACTTTTGATGGGTTATTATCAGTATCCGGTACCGGTCCGGTATAGAGCGGTGGTTCCCTTGATAGGGTCACATGCAAACAATAAAAATCATTGACACGAAGAAGATTCAGCAGAGGGTGTTCCCGTAAATTCAAATACACGGCTTCAACTTTCAATGAAACTGACAGTGATTCGATGTGGATCCCTAATTTCTCCATGATAATACATTTTTACAAGGCAAAGAACTGTACTGCATCAACCTCTTTGTTATTTACTCAAATTTTCTTTTCTGGTTTCATTGGTTTCAAGGTCAATTTTTGGTAGCAGCACTTCCTTGGATTGCTTTCTTTTTTTTTTTTTTTCTATGAAAGCTGATTCACCAAATTATTTTTAATTGCCATAAATATATATATCCCTATCATTATTATTATTATTTTATTATTTATTTTTATAATTATAATCACCATTAATATTACCATCTTATCATCATCATTTTATTATCACCTTTACAATTATCTTTATCATCATTACTATCATTAAAAATATTTACATATAAAATGTTTTATTATCACCAAAACAGCTTCTATTGCAAAATAAATACTTTTTATTTTTTTAAAAAAAATATAACGATCCCACTTCCATTATATAAGCGGATCTCCTTGTAAATAAAGCAAACTGAACTACAAAGCTCAAGATTCTCCCGCGTTAAGTAAACTTCAAATTAAAAGTATGGCCTCAAGTGAAACCAGCAACAAACACCAAAACGGCATCGGCGTCATCAACAGATGACTAATCACTGAAGCTCACCGTTGCAATTTCAGCCCTGCGATCAAAACTTCTGCAGAAACAGCCTCCTCCTGCTCCTCCTCCTCCTAACAATCTTCCTTCAGAATCCGACTCTCTTCGCTGGATTTCATCTATCTCTATTCTCTGTTTGGAACACAATAAAATGCAGACATTTGAGTCAAAATTTAACGCGATTAGGTTTTGACAAAACAAACAGAATTGCGCTCTGTTTTTTTTTTTTTTTTTTGAAAGACTGAAGAGCGAAAACAAGAGCTTCGACTGAGAGAAGATCTCAAGGAAGCTGAAGGTTATAGAATTTGTTTTTCTCTCTCTTTCCGCTTAGGTTTTTCAATTTTTTTTCTTAATTTTTGTGCGTGTTATAGATGCTTTCCAGTGTGATTTGTTTCCACAAACTGGGTTATGCAAATGCTTTTTCTTTAATAATTTGGGGAAATTAAGGCCTAAGCAAGCCGGAGACGGCTCTGATCGCAGATTTAACGATGCTCTTCACCGTCGATTTCTTAGAGAAGGTCTCATTATTCTCATTATCATTTTGACTGATATAACGATTTTCAGTCTTAATTTATTAACTAGGTTCATCAGTTAATCAATAAAATTACTTGACTGGATTTTTTATTTTTGCAGTGCCGTTAAAGATAAAGACGGAAGAAGAACAAATAATTCAAATAGAAAACTAAGATTTTCAGGTGATTCGACTGACCATTTTTACCTCAAATTAGCAGCATTTTGAATCACTGTGATTAATTGATTTAATTCAAGTGCTGTTGCGTAATCTCCAGGAAATAGTATTTTCTTTAATTTTTTAATACCATGAATGGAATAGTTATTGCTTTTAAATGCATTTTGATTAATATATTTAATTTGCTTCACATGAGTTATTTGTAATTTTTGACACTATGAGATCAATAGAGATTTGTTTTCTTCACTTCTTCCCGACCTTTGATACATGTGGAATTTAACTTGAAGCATCTTCAGCAGACATTTTTTTCCTTCTCCTGTTAGTAAGTCGCTAAACATACATATTAGTTCATTTAAGAAGATATCGGTGGATTAATGTGATCAAAATCTAGTTCAGAGGTGGGGATTGGGGGAGTTACGTAGGATAGGTGCTGGGAGGCAATGAAGCAACGTATAAAGGAAAAAATAGAACTAGGGTTTCTCAAGCGCTAAGGTTATAGCTATAAACTGTAGATTTCTGAAAAGTCAATAATTCGTAAGACTATGCTGAAAAATAATATAACAACCGTTTATACGGTAGCAAAACTTGGGGTTTAATTTAAGGGTCTTCCCAACCTCATCATCAGATGCTGACTAGCTGACCTTATATGGAGCAAGGCTTGAAGAATCTCCTCGTTATATTTCAGTCCCATCCAACAGTCATATCTAAAGTTATGGTTGTTTCTGTCAGATTAGTCATTTAACGTGTCCGGGCTTCTTCGTGAACTTTGCCTTGTCTAACAGGCACATAGATGCATCCACAAGACGTTCCACGCAGGCAAGAACTGTGAGATGAATTTATGGACACCTTTCTGTTTATTTGGAACGACTATATTGGTATATTAAGATAATTCAAATCTTGTTTGAACGTGGAGTGTACCAATCAGCCTTGTAATGAATTTAGATGGAAGTTAACTTGGTTTGCTAGGCAGACCTACTGTTTTGTTATCAGTAATCAAGAGAGTTTTTAGGAATTATGTTTTAGAATTTTGTGTTTGCTCTACTGCAAGTGAGGGAATCGTGATGGTAAATGAGTCTTTTACCGTCTGTTCTTTATTTCAAGAACGAGTTGGGTGCAATCGTGATGGTAAATGAGTCTTTAGATTGGTTATTTTGTTTTTAACTTTCACAAGAATAATTGTCAGACTGACTGGACATGACGTAGGTGCATATAGAAAGGGAAGTACTCTTGCTTCTATGCTATAATAGGTATAACGTATCTCCAGGATTACAAATATAACCTGAACTATCAATGTTCTCAACCTAGTTAAATCTCATAAATTAAATTAAATATCCGCCATTGCCATGAAACCTAATGATATTCCGGATGCTTGTAAGCTGTAGGACTCACGAGAGTAGTGGGAAAAAGTACCCATAGGAAGAGGTTGAATATGTCCTACGCAGTAGTAGCTGTCGATTAATTCTAGTGGAAGTTGCTACAGAGCAGGAGCGGGTGGCGATACTTTTTGACACCATCATATATCGAATTCTCAGGTTTCAAGGCACGTATTCACAAATCAAAAGAAAAGGAATAAGAGACATCGTGGTATAGAAAAACTAAACCTATGGCTTTAGGTGATAAGTTGGGAAACGTTTAACTTAAGTTGATTTGGACTAGTTAGTGATGGAGAACTGCAGAGAAAATAAACAATAACATGCCTATTTATTTTATTAGCCACTCTCCATTGATTAGGTGCCAGCATTTTTTCAATCAAGTACCGGAAGCTGTCTGACATTTGTTCAATTCAGTACAAGAAAGTTTTAGATTCAAACATTAATGTTTGAATATGCTCTGCTGTTCTGTTTTCAAATAACTCCAATGATGGGCTGATAAGCTTTGCATTATTACCTCTTTTGTATGTACAGTTTCTCTTCTTCGATAGATTGGTTAGGGGCCATCGCATCTACCTGCAATCACCACTTCTGTTAATCTTTTCCCTTGTTGCTTAGACTATTTTCAATTTTAATCTTATTCCTGTCTCTTGTACCATCACTGAGGAACCCGTTATCAATAGGAAATAGCATGGAGTCCATTGTCGGTAGCTTAATTGTGAGTTTAGTGAAAAGGATGTGTTCCCCTTCACATGGAGATGTTAAGCATCTGGCTGCTTTTGGAAATTAAGATGCAATAAAATTTAGTAGATACACATGAAATCTAACAGTAGGAACTTTGATCTATTATTTTGGTCTCTCCCCTTGGTTAATTGAACCAACACTCGTGATTTCCTTGTTGACAAAAATGGAAGGAACACAAAACCATTTAGTTCTTTGGTTTGTTCCAATGAGTGATTCTATTGGTTGTTTTATGTTATTTAATTTCATTCTATTTTTGCCTGTTAATGAGTTCTTCCTGTTACTATCTTGATGCGCTGTTACAGAGTCACATCAAATTTAAACTGATACCCAGTTCTATATTCACCACTTGATCCGGAAACTTGGATGTGAAACTTACTTTGGGCAGCGTGCAATATCCAGTTTCTCAAAGAATTTCCATAGTAGCAGAAAAGTGCTATTCTTGGATCCATTTGATAAGAGGCTTTTCCAAACTTGCATGAGTGCCTGTTCATCATGTAAGTACTATGGTAAGATTCACAATCATGATCATCAATTCCATCCTGACCCTAATCAGTTTTTCAAAACTATTCCATAACCGAAGCCCGTTAACTTGAGCTTGGAAACAGCATTTTATTATGAGAAGCTAATCCATGCATAATTCCTGCTGGTTCTACTTGTCTATTATGTCTTATCATCAGACCTTTCTTTGAGGATATGTGATCTTATTTTGAGCTGAACATATGGAAATTTCATATTGGTTCTTCAATAAAGAATTTAGATGCAAGTATAAGTTGGTTCTCTAGCTCACCCTGGCCTTCTCATTTATCTTCTTCTCATTGTTCTTTTAACTTTTTTGGTGGATGATATGATCCAGCTTATTGAGTTTTTGATATCAGACTACTTGTTAACTTGGTTGCGGGTTGAAGGCCTTGACTATGGTATATATCTTTCCTGCTTTTTGTCCATGTTGATTAGGTTCTCGTTGGTTTCTGCTGATTAAGCTTCCTCTTGGTGTTGCATTCGAATTTCATGCTAGCTGTTTTACAATTAGTATTTCTCTAAAGCTGGATCGGAAGTTAATACATTCTTTGCATTCTGTGATTTGAGAACATTTTTGGTATACTTCTCTTTGTTGGATCTAAGATCACGCTTTAGAAGCATGCATCAGAAGCCATAAACATGACATCCAATAGCTACATTGCAGCGGTGTTTGAGGAGTGGGTGATCTCATTTCTCCATGCTCGCAAAGCATTAGCACTTCTTGAAAGCAGAAAAGGGCTTTATGTTTCGTACTTGGATCGAGTTACAGGTGAACTGGCTAAACATGTGGGCCAGGTTTCAACATTTCAGAAGCTCAGCCAAGATATTCTTGATAAACTATTCTGCCGACTAAAGCATGCATTCATCCAAATGCCAGTATTTCCTGTCCAAAATACCAGTGGACACCAACTTTCTAAGATACCAGTGCTTTAGTTGGATTTTGCAAATCATATGCCAAAGGAACATGTTTAACAGCAGAAGAGTAAGGCCTTTGCATAGTAAGATCTAAATAAAGCCTGTCTAGTATTAGTTGGAAGCATTGTATCTAGGAAAAAAGATAGAAAGATTTGATTAAATTAAAAATCATCTTCCACTTTAGGTGCTTTAGTAGTTTATTGACATTGCACCATTGCCTTAGAGTCAATATTTGATATCAGCATCAAGAATCATCCTCCACCTAGCTTTATTTTGTGTCAATTGTTTTTTGGCAATCTAAGTAATTTACCCCATGAATTTTTATTACAAGGGGTATCCTGTAGAAAACTCGAAGCTAGTCTTGGGATAAAGAGGTCCTAGCTTAATTTCTTCTTGTCATTTTTTACTCAAAAGTTATTTTTGCTGATATGCAATATGATTCTGTTCTGCCCTTTTCTTATCATGAAATCAAGTTAAGTAAAATTTTGCCTTTCCAAATTCCCTTGTCATGCTGGAAAGAGATACCTTACTTAAGTTTGCTACCTGTGTCAATTTGCTACGCTGTTGTAGGTATCTTTCAACAGACGTCCATGTGCAGTGAGGGACACTTCACAGGTAGGTAATATTTTAAATTCTTGATTGCTTGCGGCACTACTTATAAATATCTCCTCCTTATTCATCATAGAGTCCACTAAACAACAAATATATTAGCTACTTTTCCTTAGCAGACATGACTCAAATGAGGAATGTATTCACTTTCCTGCTCTTCAGCCTCCTCTTGCTATCACACTCTCTTCCAAGTTCAGCTGTCAAGAGTCAATTTGATAAAGTTCCCACCAAATCCCAACTGCCTCAGGGAAGACAAAATGGCCTGATCAGTTCATTTCAGACTCCGAAGTTAGGAGTTCACATCAAAAAAAGGGCTCGCTTTTATCCTCGTAGTGGTCGCAAATCGTCTGCTGTCCGAACCCAACTTCCTTCCAGCCATATAATTGGCTCAGTTCTCGCCTTCCTCAGTTTCTTCCTGTTCTAAGCCTGATATGGTTAATTGCCCAATTTTTTGAAGTTGAGTGTTCTCTCAATGAGTCGCTGTATACCAAGCGGTGCTTTACCTTATTAGGAAAAAGGATGTCTTTTCTATGTTACCCTGCCTATGGCTTTTGCACGTGCCATGTACTTATTTAGCAGATCTTCTCAACACAACTAGAGGATCTGCATAAACAGATAGTCATAGCAGTTAGTTGCTTTTACCAATACTTAGGCTGATAATTTTCTTAAACCATGCAGTCAATGCATGTATTTCACATGGGCGATCATTGTTCCAATATTGTTAAGTAAATAAATTATCAGCCTATTTTTAGTATATCTGGTTTAGTGGGTTGTCCATAAGCGCTTGTTTTTAAAATATGGGTTATAATAATGTCAGCATGGGTGGGACCTAGTATTGAAATTTGGACGAATCTACTAATTTTGAGTTTGAAGTAATCTCCTTTTCCTTTAGCATTGAGCGTGACATGAAAACTAGGATAGCCAACAGGACAAGAACTGTCTAGTTGGCCCGCCCGAGTATATTGAAAATTAAGCTAGTCTTGTTTATAATTGTAGCATGCCTAGCATGTTGAGCATGCCTTGATGATGCATGGGGTTGATGACTCTAGCTTACCTGTATCAATAATGATTATTCAATATTTTTCACTTAATTTTTTTTTTGTATTAAAAAAGCTTGGGATAATATAAATCTAGTAATTTATCAGATCCAACATACTTGGATTCAACCTTTAATTGAATTCAAAGTAACATAAACCTCGCAGGTTGCTAAATCTAGTAGACTTGAGTTTAGTCGACAGCTGAACTCAAGATAATGTGGGCTTAGCAGATTACCAGACTTAATGCACTTGGGTTCAACCATTTACTAAACTTAAGATAACATGAGCCTAGCATGTTGTTATATTCAATAAACTTAAGTTTTGACATCCATTAAACCGAATGTGATATGATTTTTTTATAAATATCCATGTTTTTTTTTAATCTAAGTTTGGCTATATACCAAGTCCAATTGGTCTTCGAAATTTAAGATTATAGAGCTCTTTTATATGTTAATGACATAAACTACTCATGCCAGAAATAATCATCTCTCTGCATTTATAGATTTATACAAAATTTCTTAAATGGCCTACCATATCTTCCATCTCATTAATGACCCGTAAGAAATATTTATTTCTTATTAATAGTGTAAAAAATCTTTATCTCCCATTAATATCACTAAGTGGAGATGAGTTTTTAAGCCCTCTTGCTTTTATCAAAACGACAAGATTCAAGAAGTATAAATATCCCTTAAACCATCTAAGTAAAATGTTTAAAACTTTTTCTACTCCAAATATTTATATATATTTCAAAGCATTAATCATCTAAAAAAATAATAACAAAAACTTTTATTCTTGAAATTTAAAACTCTTTTCTTTTATTTATTGTTTTGCTCGTAAAAAATTATTAACTTTATTATTGAAGGGTATTTAAATCCCATAAAATTGTTTATACAAGTAATAAAACTTTTATTATTAACCTGGTATTTCTTGAGCTAAGAAAAAAAGTATATACTTGAACATCTTGATTAACCTCAATCTAAATACAAAAATAACCTTATAATTACAAAAATAACCTTATAACCTGCTGGATTTTGAAACATCCGCAGATAATATAATACGATGCAAATATGATATGAAGCTTTCGACTGTAGGAAAACGTAGGATATTTCAATCTGACGGGGAACCCAAAAAAAAGGTGGTTAAAATCTGATGGGAACCAATTATCTTTTATGATGACTGAATTTTGTTCAGGGCAACCATTTTGAGCAAGCAGGATCTTATTAAAATCTCAAACTTTAGACGGGCTTCAAGCGGCTAAAATATCAGATGGCATTTTCCAATGAAATCCTTTCCCTTTCGGTGCCACGTTCTAAGAAAGGTCAAGCTGCAAGAAAACAGAAATGGCGGTTCCAGGACCCCACAGCTTTCGGTGACATTAGCTATGCCAAAAAAGTTTTTTTTTTTTAAAAAAAAAATCAATAATAAAATATCCCTCTCTTTCTGTGGCACAATCTAGGCTCACAGTTCTCAAAGGGTCATATTGGATTTGGCTCGGAAATCCTTTCTCCTCACCGGCGAGCCTCGGCTCCATGCATAATACAGCCACGTATAAACATTTTTTTGTTCTTTCAAGCCATTATATAATCATCCATATGTTAAGGTGGTATGTATTTTTTGTATTTCATGTTTTGAAATTACAACTCTCAAAATTATTTTAGATATAATTATATTTTATATCGTTAATGGGATTTGAGATGGTTATAAAATCCTGTAAGAACACGCTCATCTGCTCTCCAAACAATTTGGGCTTAACCCATCTTCTAAATGGATTTCACACAAGTCGTCCGTACAGAATACAACAACTCGATACTTCTAATTTCTGATCAGAAAGTAAGCAATTAGGCTCCTGTTTTTTTCATTCGGGTCACCCATCTTTTATGGTTTCCTCAATTATGCGCCTGTTTGTCATGAGTGCTGTTTACATCATAGATCCAGATTTTGGAGACTATGTTGAGAATTCTTAATAGTTAGGGGACTAATATGAGCCTTTCTTTTTTGCTAATAAAAGGGGTATAGAAAATGGAGAGAGAGGCTTTGACTTTTATTTTGTTTTTGTAATTTTTTTTCTTGATCTTAACTTGAGCATATTTTTGTGTAAATAAACTCATCTTTTCTTAATGGCATAAAATCTAGATGTTTTTTAGTCGCTTAGCTATTTTATTTTATTTTATTTTCTCTAAGGTGGTATCATTTTAATTCTTTTTTGGCTTTGGTGGAGAAAGGGTGAGAGAGACTTTTGTAGTATTTTAGTATTTATTTTTTCTTATAATGTAATATATCTTAATGCTTTTTCGTTTTTATTAGATCTTTTTCTTCATTTTTTTTATTTTTGGATAAAATTTAGTTTTTTTATTAACTTTAAGGTTTTAATTATCTCATTGTGTTTGTAGCATGTGCAAAATATATTCTTACTGCCTATAATATATTCACACACCTTTTCTTTTTTTTTTTCAAAGATCTTTTATTGGATATGCATGTTTTTTCAACATGTTTTTGTACATAAAAAAATTAATTTTAAATCAAAAATTTTATGCAAGCACTTAATTTAATAAATCGATAATCATTTGTATAGATAAATAAAAAAGATTCGTTAATAAAATAACTAAAAACAAAACTGAAAAAATTAAGCGATAGATGTCGATCAAGATATTTGATCTCATAACATGGGATATTTATCCAAATATATTTATTGAATTTTTTTTATTAAAATTAATTTTTTATTAAATCCAATAACAATATAAATAAACACTCACATTAAAATGATTGAATAAAATGAAAGAGAAAAAAAAATACCAAGTAAGGTTGCATATATTAGAAATATTTTCTAAAAATAAATATCTAATATTTTTTAAAATAAATTTCATATATGTGTATATAAAATTCATAAATAAATCAGATTAATATCTTCAAAAATCAAATACACCCAAAAAAATTATAAAAAAAACCTTCATTCAAAAAAGATTTGCAAAACTCATGGGATAGTTTATGAGACTAAGATAAACCAATAAAAAAGAAATTGAAGATAATCATATAATAATTTTTTAAAAAAATAATGTTGACCTGCATTAACTTTTCAAATCCGTGACTCAAGTCATTAGATTGGAAGCACAGTAAATGAAAAAAAATCACGAAACCTAATCCCCAACAAATAATCAAACGTTGAAGTATGAAAAATTAAAAAAATAATCAATTACACAAAATGACAAAATAAAAATATAAAGAGAGGAAATAAAAAGTAAATTAGAGGACAACAAAAAAATAAATAAATTGAAGGGTTAAATTAGAAAGAAAAATTAATTTAACAAAAAATAAATAAATTAAAAAATAAGAGTCAAATTAAAAAATTAATATACCATAAAACTTGATTGAAGGATGAAATTAAAAACTCAATAAAACTAAAATAAATAAATAAATAAAAGCCTCGTAATTTAACTGTGATACTGAATAGTTCTTTGCATGCATCTATGTACACGGTATTTTACACAATGTTTAGCGCCAACGCGCTTTATTGTTTCTGTTAATGTAACAGGGTTCAGAAACGGTAACATTCATTGATGGAAGTCAATGAAAGAACCCATAGTACGAGATTTGCCTTTATTTATATTTAATTATATGTAAAAATGAATACAAAGAATTATTTTTTTGTTTCTTTAAATCTTCACATATATACAGAATTAATATAACTCATGATATCATTTAATTTTTATAAATAAAAATACGATAAGAAAACATCACAGCATATGCTTTCCGTTGAGGTTAAGCTTTATTAATTCTCGAGGATCGTGTTTACCTCTGCCAAATCCAATAAAAAAGCCAATCCAACTTGAAAAATTCGGTGCCACCTTTAGACTGGTGGTTCTGAAGTTTAGGTGATTCTTCTGGTCGGGGGAGAGGCAGGCAACAAGAAGCACAAGATTTAAAGCACAAATTAAAGCGTGTTGAAGGAAATTTATGACAATTATTCGTGTTAGATCTTCCTTTATGCAGTGCGCTGAGGCCAGCTGATCCAGAAAGTAATCTTTATTCCCTCTTCTTTACCTCCCTTTTGCATCCGCCTCAGCTCCTTCACCGGCAGTCATGCACCGTCCAGCAGCATATCCCCCATTTTTTCCATTATTATCTTTAGGCGCCTAAAAAGAATGAACAGGTGAAAAGATTGAAGGGAAATTAAGACTGCATGCGAATTCGCTGAGGCCAGCTGATCCAGAAAGTAATCTTTATTCCCTCTTCTTTACCTCTCCTTTGCATCCGCCTCAGCTCCTTCACCGGCAGTCATGCACCGTCCAGCAGCATATCCCCCATTTTTTCCATTATTATCTCTAGGCGCCTAAAAAGAATGAACAGGTGAAAAGATTGAAGGGAAATTAAGACTGTATGCGAATTCTTATGCCGAATAGGTCGACTAACATCATTTTGAACGGTAGAAGTTCGTTTTTTATATACTTACACATGTATTAAAAAAATAATATAAAATTATTTTTTAAATTTTATTTAATAATTTGAACTGCTATAATTTTCGTGTATTACCATTTATTGTTTTTGTTTGGATTTGCTCTTTAAAAGAATGACCAATGAGAGGATAATAATTCATCGGTTTTTAGCTTAGTCAAACACTTAACCTAAACATGTATGAATCCTTTAAAAATTAATTTAGTTTTTCTTCACTACAAATAACATTTTTAATTTTAGATTTTTCATCTAAATTATAATTTTTTTAAATGATATTCATTTAATTATTAAAGAGTCCTCGAATATAAAAAAAAATTACAGATATCAAATATAATTAACCAATCATCTCCTTTTTAAAATATAAATTTATTAGAAAGAAGATATTAATCAAATATCTCAATACTAGGTGCTGAGTAGCTTGACCACCGGGATAAATACGGAGCTCATCAATATGATACCAGATTCATAAATTCAAAATTTACCACTTATTCTATCATCATCGCAAACGCATATCAAATCAACATGTATATATTAGCACCTCATGAAGAATCACAATCCAAGGAAGAGCATAAACCAAGGAGGGACATAAGAATTTCTTACTTACGGGGAAGGGAAAGTGCCCACTAGGTTTCCAGTAATTAGTACCAAATATTCATATTTCTCCTTGGGAATTTAGAATGAGCAGTGGAAGTATTCTTCTTCTTAGTTTCAGAATTGTAACCGAACCAGAAAAACAACATCAAAAAATAATAATTTGCCATTCTTGTTTTCGTTCTTGGCTCTGGAGGGAGGAGTCTTTGTGTGCTCATCCCTTGTGACAGGATTGCAAAGGTAGAAGCTTTTCTTTTTCTTCGAATGCGTTTAAAAAAGGCAAAGCAAGCCATTAAAGGAGCCAGATGTTGCTGGTGATGGAGATGCATGTTACTGGAGTTATGAATGGTTGGAGCAGTAGTGAAAGATTGAAGATGATGTTTTCGTTTTAAGAAGATGATATTTTGTATTGTGCATTGTGCTGTTAAAACAAAAAACTCTAATTTTAATTTAATTTGTTTAATTTTCTATCATGAACTTGCAAATAAAAGAGATCTAAATGTAAAGAAAAAAAAAAACAAAAAGGCCCGGGTTTTAATTTGGAAAAATGATGGAATGAGGAGGAAGAAGAAGATGCATAAATTATATGGACGATTAGGTCATAATGCAAAACTTATAATATTTTAGGCGTGAATTCAAAGATTTATGATTTATTATGTCAAGTGAAACCAACTATATAAATATATAAATAGCAAGATATAAAATATATCTTTTTTAAGTATAAATAGAAGATAGTGCTCCACTTAAAAGACAGGATGTCTTAAATAATTTTTTTAATATAAATTATATTTTGAAAATAGAGTAAATTTTAAAATTAAAATGGTTCTTTTAATACAATAATAAAGTGATTTGACTTTGTGATGCTTTTTTGTCTCACATTTGATCTATCTTATTTGTTTTTGTGTTTCAAAAATATTTTAAAAAAAATTTTAAATTTTTTTTTATTTTTTTATTTACTTCAAAATAATATTTTTTTATGTTTTCAAATTATTTTGATATGTTAATATCAAAAATAATTTTTAAAAAATAAAAATATATATATTATTTTTAAATATTTTTAAATAAAATTTTTAAAAAAAAACAACTAGGAATGAAATGACATAAAAGCAATGTCAATGAATCAAGTAAAAAGCATCTTATTTTATTACAGCTACAGTTAAAGTGGAATCACCAACACCACAGCAAAAAGAAGTCACTGCACTTATTCCATTTCCTTAATGGCCCACCTGAGAGGAAATCTTATAAGCGACCAACGCTAACGTAAATCCGGTGAGCTCCAAGAGGTAGCTGAATTGTCAACTGAACCTTGTCTCTACTTCCCTCACACCTGCTTAAACATTTGAAATAGAAGTTGAGAATTTGCAGGTATCACACATGAGGGGAGGAATACTAGCATGGCTGCTGCTCACCATTTGCTTCACGGCTCTTTCATGTTATGCATGCGAAGGAACGGTCGCCCCTCAATACAACGCATTGATGAGAAGAGATCAACTCCAGAGTAAGTGTTAGCAAGATTGTTTCATACGGATTGTAGAATTTGCCTTCTTTGTTTCGAAACTCCCTGTTCCTCCTGTCCTGTGCAGATGTATACGGGATAATAAGCGAATCAAAAGAAAAGGGTGATCGGAGAAGGCTTGAGGGGGTCATGCATGGCGTTGATTTAAAGAGTTTGCAAAGAGCCAAGGGGATTTATGGTGGCGGAGATATGCTTCGTCCTCGTACCAAGTCCAAGAGTGGAGCACATACTTTACTGTTGAAATCATCTACAATTCTGTCAAGAACATTCGGATCTGCTGTAGTTGGATTCGTCATGTTTTTGGTTTTCTTTTGATTAAGATCGAGATACTATAGATTTGTTACCAAATCTTATTGTTACCTAATTTACCTTGCTTTCCTCCTCCTTCTTAATGGTGGATTTAGCTTCTTGTTGGAATATTGATGTTAATCAAGTATTCAATTTGCTCCGACAATCTTTTATTTTCTGAACTTTTGGAATACAAACTCATTGACACTAATAACTCTTTTTAGTGGCTTGAATGTTGATATTTAACCATGTTTTCTCTCATCAATATTTTTCGGTGATTTTCTCTTTTGCCTCTCTACTTTCAAACATTGGAAAGGAAAAAATATAATAAATTTTTGAATCAAAATGAGAAATTCTAAAATAACAAGGACCACACAATATTAGATGAGCTAAAAACTATAACGAGCAAATTTTAAAAAAACTATAACGAGCAAATTAAAGTTTTTTGTGCCCATATCAAAATGGTGTTTGGGTTTTTTTTTTTTTAAGTTTGGTCCTTTTAATTTTTATGTGTAACTATAAATAAATTTTTATTTTATAAAATTGCTCTTCAATTCATCATGAAAATATCACTCAACACTTTATATGTATGAGAAAATACAATTCAAAAGAAAACTCAATTTATAAAACCATGATAATGAAACTTGGGAGGATGAAATTGCAATTAAGAAAGTTTGAAAATTAAAATAAAAATAAATTTTTTTACTATTCATAAGAATCAAAGTTGTCATTTCCAATCTATTTCGCTATAATGGCTGATAAACCCCATACTATTTCAAAAAATGGAACAAGATGAAACAAATTTCATCTTGCTCGGGATCTTAGGTCATTTCAGATTTCTCGCCTAAATTCTAGCTGAGACATTCCATGTTTACTTTGTTTCATTTCGGATAATAATAAATGGAAATTAGAGTATGTTATAATGACGTGAAATAATTATTCCAGGAATTTATATACTAGATTGACAATGTCAAGCCTGAAAAGAAGTCCACAAAGAAACCCGGAAACATCTTATATAAAGCATTAAGTTATTATTTTCCTATTTTAATTATTTTTCTAGTTAATTTTATTTTTTAATTATTTATTTTTTACTTAGTTTAAGACTTTTAATTTAATTAATATTTTACTCATTATAAATTCTAATGCTAAATTTATTCAATTAGTTAGGAAAATTTTAAATAAGAATCATTTTATATAAAAGATTTTAATACTAATATAAATATGAATATCTGGTTTATTTAATGGAGATCAATACTATTATTCAGATTCAATAAAAATAACAAAGATTTTTCTTTAGATTTCTCTACAATTTGATCTAGAGAGCCCTAATTTTATCTTTGCTAAATGCTACATCATAAAATAATAAATTAGTGGGCTTTGTATACTGGATTCTAAGAATTTGTTATCAGGAAAAAAATAACAAAACCCTCATGATCATAACAATATTCTTAAGAAAACTAAATTGCTCAAGGAAAATATTTAAGACGTGTTTGGCCGTTGAAAAAGTAATAAATTAGGCTAGACTGTAGCATCATCAGAAGATAAGCATTATACTTTGGGAATGGATTAATTCTGAATATTTATTCTGCATATGTAGGATTTAAAGATGCAGTATAGTTCGATATTTAGTTACAACATAAAAATAAGTGTTGTGTAAGTTCTGCATTCATTGTATCTGGTTTTGGTAATATCATTAAATCTAATTAAATAGTTTGATTTTAAAACTTGTCAATCCGGTTTATTGTTTAACTCGAGTTTCTAATTAAATAGCATGAGAGTTGATCCAAAATGAATCATTTAATTTAATGGGTTTAATAACAACTTGGATGACTGGTAATCATAACATAACTTTTACAAAAAACTTCAAGACGATATTTTTTTCTTTAATATTGAGACGATGCCAGATTGAATTGACATCGATTCTCATGCGACCTAAGTCATGAACTTCAATGAGTTTAATAACTTTTTTGTTTTTGTAAATTATTTTTATTTAATTTTGTGATAACAATAGATATTTGCAAAATCGAGCACCAACCTTAAAAAAATGTTTATTTGAAATCGTGATAACCCTATAGAAAGTAGAAAAAAATATATCATGAATTCCATTTCCAAACCAATCCAATATTGAAGAAGAGTGAAATAAAAAAAACAATTAAAAAAATTAAAGGGAAAGAAACTAAAAAAAAAGATATTAAGTTTGATGGATAAACCCGTTAAACTTGTGAATCGGGTGACTCGAGTCAACACATCAAACCCGCAAACCTGGTAATGGACTCCATTGGGATTGATAACTTTTTTTTTTCTTCTAAACTCTTGTTTATTTAACTATATGATACCAAAAATAGACAATTATAAAATCGAGCATCAAATCAATACTGAGACTTTTTTAAGACTACAATAACTTTATATAAAGCAAAATAAAATAAATTATGAATCTAAATTCTAAATTAACTCAATATCAAAAAATTAAATAAAAAATGACATTAATGAAAAAAAGAATAAAAGTTAAACTCGTCAAACCCGTCAACAAGCCCATTGATTTTCTAAAATTTATTAATATGCTTTTTTTCTGAAACTTTTTCAACTATATGATAAAAAAAAAGATTATATAATCGAGTTCAATTATAAAAAATAAAAAAACAAAAAGGTACTCCGCTAAACTCGTGAACTGCGGCAACCAGGGTTACCTCATCAAACTTACAACCTGGGTAATTGACTCCATTAATAACCTAGTTTTTTTAAAAAATGGATCATGCGATGCTGAAATATTCTCAAAATACCAATCCGATACTGAAATATTGTTTTGATACTTTGATAGCCATATAAAAATAAATTGAAATAAATTAGCAATTCTAAATCTTCATAAACACATCATATAAAAACTAATTTAAAAAAAACAATAATAAAAAAAAGGGTCAAAATGCAAACTAATAATAATAATTACAAGATCTTGCTAGTATATCATGAACACACATGCCAACGTTTATTTCTGGCTCCAATAGAATAACCACATGTACAATGATTACTCTTATTTAATTTGTGATTCATAGACAATTATATTGCAATTATTAAGGTAGATTTTTTTTTCGAAGGATGAAATTGTACTTGAAAAAGTTAAAGATTGAAATAACAATTCTCATGAACAATAAAATTTTAATCAATTTAATTAAGATTATCTCTTATATATGTCATGTGGATTAATTAGAAGTTGAATCATTCAACTGTAGGAGAGATAAATCCTTAGACACCTCCAGAATATATATATAAACAGGTGAGCCTGAGAAAGTCCAAAATACTTTTTTTTTAATGTTGCTTGATAGGGGGCAAAATACCAAAGCAGTCATCTTCATTATCATCTCCAAGGAAAATGGTAAGAGATATCGAGCCAGATAAGCTGGAGTGGGACAAGACTGTTTTTGGATCTTGACTTTGTATAATGCCTTGTACTATTTGTAGGTATTCTTCTTCAGTTCTAGCAGAGGCAAGGAGAGCTTCTGTTTGAGCCTTTTGGGCTAGAAACTTTGATTCCGGATGATGATCAATGATGGGAGCCGTTTGGTGTTTTTGTAACCATTTCGTAACAGCTAATTTGAAACTTTTGGACTCAGCTGCAAAGGAATCCCACCATTTAATTTACAGATAAAGCAGATAAAAAAAAAACAACTTAGTACGTGGCGTTGTTATATCTAAGAATGATCTAAAAGATCGGGTTACAAGTTTCCAGCCTATATACTGATTTTATGATAAGAACAAAGAAAAATTAAACAAATTTCTGATGCGAATAAACAAGGCAAGACTAACAACGTCAGGATCCTTGATCAAACATAGAGCATACTTAAATGTACATAAAATATAACAAGAATATAGATAACGAAAATAGAATCTTACTTAATAAATTTGTAACGTAAATCAGTACATGAGATATTGGTTACAGAGGAGAATGGAGATAGGCTATAGATATGAGTTATAGGGGAGAGTAAAATTTTTTTTGGAAAAAATTAGTCTGTCTTCTGAAATTGTAGGAGTCTCCTTTTTATAGACGAATTGCCATGAAAGAGGCCAAAACATCTTGTTGAAGAGTTTGGAAATGCCTTCAGAACCCATGTGAACCCATGTGGTATTGCCTAACATGATTTGGTGATGACAAAATAAAAGATGCCTATGTTTCTTGTGGGACTTTCATTTGTTGTCTTCTTACTACCGACATTTGATTTGTATGTTTGTAGTAGCAGGTAATATTTGTAGAAAAAGCCTAAGATAAATGGGCTTTTTAGCAAAAAGATTTAAAACAGGTGAGTCAAAACGATGTGAGTCAAAATATATATATATATATATATATATATATATATATATATATATATATATAGTTTCTATTTTGTTTTTCTACGAATTACATTCTTTAAGTTGCCCAGAATATGGGAATTATGGGAAATAAGGGTATCCAATTCAAAAGATAAAAGCACCATCACTAGCATATTCCCCACGATTAATATAATTAGTATTTTACGAATCTAAAAAGAATAAAGAAATAAAAAGGGGAAAGGAAATTCAAATGAAATGCATTTTTTTTATTAAAAAAACATTTAAAACTTTCTCGACATTGCCCATTACAATTTAAAACATTTAAATCCACCGACAGGTTCTCATTTAATTAAATGCCCTGCCCCATAATCGCGTATTATTAATTAGTTCTATCTTTCTTTTTGTCGAACACACCACTAAGCTCACACCAATAATCCAGGCAAGCTAAAATTCCTAGCTAATTCTTCCAGCTATACCCTTGAAATGAAGAGAAGTATGCTTACATGGGTTTTCTTCATGATTTGTTTTATGCTTCTTTCATATTATGCATGTGAAAGTTCTTTTACTCCTCGATTGATCAACAAGCCACTGCAAAGGGAAAATCAAAATAAGAGTTAAGTGCTATCAACTTGCAAAATCCTTTCCTTTGCGTCTGAATTTTGTATATATAATCCCCAAATATTGCATGTTATCATATTAATTATGCTTGCAGATGAAATGCATCTGGAAGCAGGAAGTTTACAAAGACGTTCAAGAGGAGTTTATGGTGGTGGAGATCTCCTTCGTCCCCGTACCGGCCACCGGAATGGAGCAGGCTCGTTGCTGCTGAGACCCTCTTCATTCCTCTCCACCTTATCCACACACGTTGCAGTTGGATTGATCATCTTTGTTTTCTTAATTTTTTGAAAGCTAATCACCACGGAATGTGAGAACATGAAGTGGGGTCTAGCTAGCAAACAACGATCTGTAAGGAATTAGGCCTGCTTTAGTGTCAATCGTACGTTTATTAGTACAAACAAACGATACAATTCAAGAATTAGGACTGTTTAGTGTCAATCGTACGTTACTGGGGCAACAAACTCATCTGCAGAATGTAGGATTTGTTGTGTACAAGGTTTGTATCCTTAATGATTGCTAACGGTTTGAAGTAATATTTTGGGTTTATGGAGTCTTCTTTATTTCATTTTGAGAAATTTAAAGAAATAAATTATTTTTAGATTCGTTTGTTTGTTGAAAAGTGTTTTTTTTTAAGTAAATTCCGGGAAAAGTAAATTCCGAAAAAGTATTGTTTGATATTTAGTAGTGTAATGAAAAATATATAAGTTGGAAAATATTCTCCAGTGTTTTGTTATGTCATGGAAAATGAGCTGTAAAATAACTTATTAATGTTTTATTTTTTTCAAGTTTATTAAAATAATGAGAAACAAATCTTACAAATTAAAAAGTTGAATGAGAATGAAATTAAAAAAATATAATTTCATAAATTATCTCAAATAAAATAAATAATAATCAAGATAATAGAGATCAAATAAAAAATAAAAAAAATTGAAAGATGAAGAAATTAAAATAATAATAATTAACATTTCATAAATTATTTCAAATAAAATAAGTAACAATCAAAAGAATGGGGACCAAATTTAATAGATAAAAAATTTCAATTAAAAAATGATAAGGGAAAAACAAAATAAAAATGAAGACCAAAGTTAATATAAAAATTAAATTCTAAAGGATGAAATTGAAAAATAAATATTCAAATAATATATATATATATATATATATATAACAATCAAAAGTTTGAGGACCAAATTTAATATAATCGGCAAATAATATGATATTTCTAAATTTTTCACAACTTCCGGAAAGTGTTTTCCGCCCAAAATAAAAGGAAAACACTTTCCTGAAAACCAAGCTAAATTTTTCTATTGATCGGAAAGTGTTCTTCGTTGACCAACTTTTCTAACAACAAACAAACATAAAAAAATTTAAAAAATAATTTTTTAAAAATTACTTTTCAAAAAACAAAACATCGTTAACATTTATCCATTAATGGTATCGAGGTTTTATGATTTTTGGATAAGTCTCATAAGCACTATTACTTATCTGGGTCTTTTATGCATGCAAACAAAAGGTCATTATATGTAGCTTACCCAACGACAAATAGCTTAGATTGGACTTGCATGACAATAGACCTCAATTCAGGCTCGAGGTGGCCTAATACTCATCGACGACAGTCATCCTTAGTGACTCATCCACTGGTAATGAGAGTCACGTGTCAAAGTAGCATAACAGTATTCTAGCGACATGTTTCTTTAATGTCAATAATTATCTACATAGCTGGCATTGCACGTGAAAATGACTGTTAATATGACGAGCAGATAAATTTATAACATACAACTGACATCTCCTTGTCCTCATCTTTCCGTCTCTCTTATCTTAAATCGTTAAAAAAATTCTAGCACAAAACTCATTTTAATTAATATATTTTTCTTTAGCTTGAGTGCTATTTAGATTTAATTTTAACTTTTTATTATATAAATATAAAAAAAAAATTCATAAGAAAAAAATTAAAAAAAAAAGTAGATTTCACTAAAAGGGGTAAGAGTTTCCCAAAATGAATAATGCAATCATATATATTTGGCCAGTACATCCCAGCCAGTGCCATTTCTAGCCAGAACATCATCGCTAGTGCCTGGGTCCTCATCTCTCCCTCTCTCTCTCTCAACTTGAATACCGAGCCAAAGTTACAAGATGCAGATTACCATAAAGGAATCATCCATGGTGCTGCCGACCCAGGATACACCAAACCACCGGCTAGAGGTCACTAACCTAGACCTGTTTCATGCAAAATATCATGTCCCTTTGCTGTATCTTTACAAGCCAAATGGATCTTCCAATTTCTTTGAAGTTAAAGTGCTCAAGGAGGCACTGAGCAAAGTTCTTGTGTCATTTTATCCTGTAGCTGGGAGATTGGCAAGGGATGCGAATGCTAGAATTGAGATAAATTGTAATGGAGAAGGGGTTTTATTCATTGAGGCTGAAACAGATTCTGCTATGGGAGACTTTGTTGATTTCAAGCCCAGCGACGAACTTCGACAGCTTATTCCTACCGTTGACTACAGTGACATCTCTTCTTACCCGCTCCTTGTTTTACAGGTATGAGTATTTGGATCTATTAGAGTTTCATGTTGAGTTTTCTTTTATATATATATATGCGTGCGCGCTCCGTTGTAGTATTTTTTTTCTGTCATTGTGCTGGTTGCTAGAATTAATACGCTTGTGTCTGGTATATGCTCCCTAGATTAAAGATTTTTGGGTTTGATGTGTCTGGCAAATCCAAGGTGTTTGAGCTTAATGTTAAACTCAAGTCGTCTGGGCAGCTAAATTTCAACAAAGAAGACGTGTCAGGCAAAGCATCGCTTATAACACCTAGATTCCAACAATTATAGTGGCCGAAAAATCCTAGTAGATGGTTTTTATCCTCCAGAAACTTATTTTTAAAACACCTAGAAATCATCTTAATAATATTTTTAAATCAATTTTTAACCTTTAAAGCATAAAAAACCAGTAAAAAATCCAAAATCAACTCGGAAACCAATTTTTTCTAGATCTCATATCTAATTTTTTTAGATACTTTTAAGGTAAAAAAATACCCAAATTAAATTTCTTTCATCGAATGAAACAATTTAAAATAAATTTAATATTTTATAAATTAGAATTGAAAAAAAGATATTTTTTTCTTTCGAGTCTGGATTTTTGCCATCATTTCTCTCTCTCTCCTCGCACCCTTCAAGAATTGAAAATTAATGAAAATCAAAATGAAATTATTAAAAATGCAAAGGATCTATTACCTTTTAGATATAAACGAATTGGGTTTCACATGACTCCAAACTTATGTTACTTAGATTTAATATCTTGTCTGACTCCAGATATTTTTCAAGAATCAAATTAAAATTTTATTATTATAATCAATAGTAAAACATGAGAAAATAAATAGCAAAATAGTATACAGTGAAACAGCCACGCGGTTTACATGCATGCTTAATTTCTTTTCCATGCAGTGATATTTTCAGCCAGTAAATATAGCATAATTATCACATGATCCAGCGAAACTTTAGGCAACTTAAATTGGGAAGTGCCCCATCTCAAATCCCAAAATTCTTTCTTAATTGGAACTCAAAAGCTGTTCGCTTATCAATAAAAATGTAGATATATAACCAGCAAGTAGCTCACTTCGAGGATTTTCATCCCTGATAGGTAACCAGATTCACATGCGGTGGGGTGTGCCTTGGAGTTGGATGGCAGCATACTCTGGCAGATGGGACCGAATGTCTTCATTTCATCAACACATGGTCTGATATAGCCCGAGGCCTCTCTGTTAAAACCCCACCATTCATCGATCGAACCATTCTTCGTGGCAGAGTCCCACCCAACCCTACCTTCCATCACGTCGAATATGATCCATTCCCTACCATCAACACCCCTTTCCCAAACCCCATTCCCGAGTCAGGTTCTAAAGACATTTCTGTAGCCAACCTTAAGATCCCAAGTGATTTACTTAAGACTTTGAAAGCTATGGCGAAGAATGATATTGCAAGCAAGACCGAGTACAGCACTTACGCGATCCTTACCGCACATATATGGCGTTGTGCATGCAAAGCGCGAGGCTTGTCTAATGATCAAGCAACCAAGATAAACATATCCACCGATGGCAGGAATAGATTTCGTCCTCCAATTCCACCTGGCTATTTTGGAAATGTAATCTTCCAAGCTACACCCATTGCTCTCTCTGGTGACCTCTCATCGGAGCCATTGGCTCACACAGCGGAGAGAATTCACAAAGCAATAAAACGAATGGATAACGAGTATTTGAGATCAGCTGTTGACTACTTGGAAACAGTAGATGACTTGACTACTGTCATGAGAAGCTCCGAAACTTATAGGAGCCCAAACCTCAACATTGTTAGTTGGGTGCGTTTGCCCTTTTACGACGCTGATTTTGGATGGGGCAAGCCAGTGTATATGCGGCCTGCGTTTGCGTTTGAAGGAAAAGGATACATACTACCAAGCCCAACAGATGATGGAACCTTGTCATTGACCATATGCTTAGAGACGGATCACTTGCAATCCTTCCAAAAGTTATTTTATGAGTACCACAAACGGAGCTGCCTGTAATGTTCGTGAGGAAGTTCATGTAGCTTGGCAAGCATGAAACGATACTCACGTCAAGCAGATCAAACTTCTCTTGTATTATTCAATTGGTTGATGGTTCAAGACTCAAGAATTTTCATGAATTGTTTTCTTATTGGGAGGCTATGCCCCCATCAAGGGAACTTTTACTGCACTAATAAATTCATAAATTCTCAAGTTCCAAGCTCAGCTTTTCTAAATTTGTATCAATACCAATAATATTGGTGGTGGTGGTGTATTGAGGAGGGGTGTACGTTATTATAAGTCATGGAATGATAGTATCATTTTCCATTATTAATGTGTTTGATTTTTTATTTGCTTCTATTTGACATGAATGTGTTTCTCGAGTGTAGAAAGAGCGAAGCCTGCTATCGACCTTTTACCTTCCAAATTTAATCGAGCTTTCCTTTCATTATTAATCAACTTAGCATGTGTTTGTTTCATTTTTCATCATCCATAATTAAAAGATGCCATCAAGTTGGGTTTATAAATACTATAAGTAGTTAGATCATTAAAAAAACATTGTTCGATAGGATTTTTTTTCGTATTTGAAAAGGAAGATAACCCAATCATTTTTCAATTCTTGTTTTGAGGAAAATAATTGTTTATTTTAAATTATGCCTTATCTTCCAGATATTATATATATAGTGAATTAACTATGCAGCTTTTAGCCTCATATCACTTGTTAAAAAACACAAGATAGAATGGTCTAACAATAGACCTTGCCCTTCAGATATAATTAATTAACATTTATAGGGTCGATTAATATATTCTATCAAATGACCTAGCATTATAAAATCTCAAATGTTAGGGCTTGGATGCTTTTTTGTGGATAAGAATAATACCCAAAATATCAGTTCAGGCAAACATTAAAACACATTTATCTTTGAAAATAAATAACAATGCAACTTGTTTTAGATAGAATAAATAAAATAATTGTTATCTTATCTATTACATAACCAACCCTTTATTTAAAATCTCTGAAAACTAGATAGAATTTCTAGTTATTATAAAACTAGGTGGCCACTTCTTTTTTCATATCTTTTCCTCTTTTTCACATGAAACTAGCTCGTTGCGATGTGTGCTGAGATGCGATAGAATAATGACTCTATTGGGGATGTATAGGTCTAAGCTTAATTTGTTTATTGTTTTTCAATGATCATATAATTGTTTCAATGATGTTTATTTGTTTACTTGAGTTCATGTGTATTGTTACTTGATTAACTCATGCATCCATATGTATTGTTTTTTATCAAATATAGAATTGCACACAACACAACATTTGCATTATAATATGCCCAAAGCTCTAGGATTAGGAGGGGAAGTAGCAGTGCCCCCCAATGGTCTTTGACATGGGTAACATACGCGAAACCACCATCTTCTGTTGAAAGTTTATTTGGACATGAATAGTATGCTAACATGATATCATCCCGGCTTATGCTTTCCTATCTTGTAGACCTCAATTCAGCATATTGAGGCTGTTAATCGAGCAATGAAAACCCTTTTTAGACCAAGTGAGTTAGCTCACCCTACATGTAATAGCTGGAACCTTCCTTTAAGTTGTCTCGTTGTGTAAATTCACTAAGCAAGCCTAAAATGTATGAGATCCTAATATTTTAGGAAACGAGTGATAACATGGTCAATATTCGCAAATACACTTCACCACAATTCAGACAAAAGTATGAAACCTTGCAATAAACAGAGGAGGATTGTTTGAATAAAAAATCCATAATTGAGTTGCCTGAGTTGAAACATGTAAATTCATTGATTAATGGAGCAGAAAAATTGTTGCAATGCTGGAGAAGTTTGAATGTTTCAGAAAAACATGATTTTGTTCAAAATTATGGAAGAATAGCTTCATTACTTGAAGTACCATTACGAAAGACAGCTATCAAAGCTCTCCTGCATTTTTGGGACCCTGCATATAAGTGTTTCTCTTTTGATGAAGTTGATATGGTACCTACTATTGAAGAATAGCAGCAATTGTTGGAGTTGTCTCAACCTGTGTATTCAATATATTTTTATCGGAAGCTTGACAAAGTGCCATAAAAGATTGCAAAGCTCATGAAAGTTAGTGAAAAAATAGGCAGAGTTATGGACAAAACAAGTTCTAGAGGATGGTATTGGAAGATTAAGGAAGACTTGTTTCAGAAAAAAAAAATGGAGGGCCCAAAAGATAGTGAGAATAAAATCAGTTTTTTAGCACTTGGTATTTTTGGGTTGGTGTTATTCCCTTCCATGTTTGGTCAGATTAGCTTGGAAGCAGCTGGTGTCTTTGTGGCGATGGAAAAGAAAAGGATTAACATGGTAGCAACAATCTTGGCGGAAACTATTTTGTCCTTAAATTATTGCAAAATGAACGGGGTGAGGTTTTATGAGATCTTGTGTTCAGTTGTTGTATATATATGTATTGCTGGGTGATGTTGGGATTGGCACGCTTTAATGCAAGCCTCTTGAGAGGTGGTGTTGGAAAAGAAAAGGATTTTGAATTTAATTATAAAACTATAATTAAGATTCAGGACATCTAGTATTAAGATTATTAAGAAATTTATGGTCTGTAATAATTTGAGTAAATGGTTGGTTATGCAAAGAAAAGACGTATTTTTTAATACTGTATTGTTGTTTAATTGTTTTTCTAGGTCAAGATTTTATTTGTTGGTCTTTTTCTAAGGTGCAAGGCAAATCTCTTTTCGTGAGGAAATCTCTTACCTTATCGGGTGAAGTCCAAACTGTTCTAAAATTAAAATTTTAGCATTGCATTTATTTTTGCACTTTATATCTTTAATATCTAAGAGTTTACTTTACTGTGTAGTTTTACATCCTCAAATATTAAAGTCTATATCTAAACCCTAATATACAATGAACAAAATGATTAGTAAAATGTTTTTGATATTTTGATCAAATCCTAATGGATAATCATAAATTAATTATATTATCTTTTTTTTTTGCATATTTAAAATATGAGAAACTTGCAATTTTTTTGTATTTTTTTATGAAAACATGCTTTGAAAACCTTTAGGATTTAGTCGTATGCATGAAAATAAAAAAAAAATTATTTTTTGTTTTTTTAAAATTTTTTGATAGTGGAAATTAATTTAAAAATTTTGCAACTTTTTTTAATTTTTAAATTTTTTTAGAAATGTTTTGGAGAAAACTAGGTATTTTAATAGTGAATCTGTATCTCACAGTGTAAATATACAATCTAATATTATCCAAAATTGATAAGAAAACAAGCGAGAAAATCCTAAAAAAATTTAAAGGACTTTGAAAAAAATTTTGAATTTTATTATTGTTTTTAAATATTACATCATCATCATCATCATCATCATCATCATCATCATCATCAAGGACTTTCATGAATTAGGACTAAGTTTCTAGCATAAAAACCCAACTGAAATTAAATGTTAAGGGAAAAATTAAGGATGGAATTAAAAAAAATCATTTAAAAAAATTAAAATTAAAATAATTGACACCGAACTTGACATCAAAGTTCAGTGAGAAAAATGCGTAAGGAATGAATTGAAGAAAACAAATCAATCAAGAAAATGATTGAAAAAAATTAACAATTAAAAGAATGAAAACCAAATTTGATAACAAAACTAACAAAATCAAACAACCAGAGATTAAGTTAAAAATAAAATCCAATTAGAAATAATCAATGTAAATAAAAAAATTGCAATTAAAAAAAGAATGACTAAATCAAAAGAAAAAAAAAATTGAAAAGTTGGTATAATATTTTGCATGGCCAGCACGCAATCTAAGGAAGAAAGAGAAGGAAAAAAAAGGGAAAAAATCAATTGACGTCAAACCATACCTTACTAATACACACATCATCCAAAGAGAAAAATGATGTCGAGACACATCAAATAATATGGTGGAAACTTGATTTCAACTACTTTCGTCAGCCACATGTGTTGTCTAAAGGCGACGGAGCGCCTAACGTGTATTAGACACATGTCATCAACTTTTTTTATGTACACAAAACTAAAATTGCTCCTATGACTAAACGATTAAAAAAAAAATAACTCTTATAAAACTGCAACCAAACCCTTTAAAGAACAACATAAAATGGATACAGATATGATCGCAAATTGGTTCAAATAATAAAAATCACTAGAATAATTGGAAAAAATACAATAGAATTTGTCCATAGCAAACAATAAAAAATTGAAGAAAAAAATTGCCATTGCAATTTCAATATGAGTTACAATTTTATCAGTTTTTAGTAGTATAGTTCAGCAAATTCAAACTTCTAGCTAGAATATTTCAAAAGAAATTATATGAAAATTGATAAAATATAATTATCAATAATAGGAAATGTAATGGATACAATACTAAGAATTGTAATTAAGAATTGTAATGGATACTTACAAATTGAGTTATTACAATATTCATATTATATCCATTACTCAACAAGTAAAAAAAAGTTAGACATTTATATCTTATTCATTAGGTTTTGGATACCTTTATAAGTATCCATTATTTGAGCAATATTGATATAGTCACATCTGCGATAACGGGTGATTTTGAGTCATTAGGTATGAATCTGTCACAACTAGATAAGGATCAACCCTAGAAAAATTACATGAATAGCCCAACATATATATTTATGAATTAGTAGGACAAGTCAACGCCTAAGAGGAGGTCTAATCGCATCTTATCAGAATAACAACTCAAAAAAGCTATAATTTTTTATCCGATCGTTAGATTACACTTAAAATTTAATAGAAGTTTCTGGAAGTCGTTTTCCCTATAATAGCTACTACATCACTATGTGAACTTTCGAATACTTAGATATCAAAAATCTTACTGAGACACTCGATTTTGATATTTTTTGTGTTTTTCCTTATTATTTTTGGATTTTTTACTTATTTCATATTTTATACTTCTTTTTTTGGTAATCTTAAATTTTTGTTTCCACTTTTTTAACCTATTTAAGGTTTAAGGCTTTTGAATTAAGTAGGATTTACCAAGGAAATCAATGACAGTTTTATTATCATAACAAGGTGTAACCCAGAAAAATCCTCGCATAAAAGCATTATATACAACATATGAATTCTTGTAATTATATTATTATTTTTTTCAGTGATAAAAAATCTGCGGATTAATTTTTTATTTATGCTCGAGAACTTAAATGAACCCCAATTTCATCATAATTAACCTTTCATCTTTACTTGTCTAAATCCACCAAAACATCTGACCTTGTATTCTATTTCTGACCTTTGTCGTCTTCCTTCTCTTGCTTAATGTATGTTAATTGATTGCTGTTATTTAGAGGCTTACAAATTAAAGCACGAATCCGAAAGCGGCACAGGATTTAATAAACAAATCACAATTCCTAATTTTATTTCTTTCTGCATTTCATGGATGGTGGCGAGCTCTAAGAACTTAAAAAACTTCCCAAACTATTACAGATCTTTTGGTGAGGTTAATGACATGATAACCAGTACAGAGCTTGTTCCCTGAAATTGTTTTATCTTCTTTTCTTCAAATCTTACAGAGTATAATAACACAAGAATACTCTAGAATGTAGCTATCATCACCATTCACCAATGGCCGACCCATGGAAAAGACAAACACGAAGACAGTATGCGCAGTGCCAAGTGCCAATAACATTCCAAGACATGCAGCACGAACGAACCACAATCATGGAAGGCAAGACTTGTAATGGCATTACACATGGTTTCAAACACACTAGCAGCGATTAGCTACATAAACCTCTAAGAAAATTTCATAAACCAGCACAATAGAAGGATGCCATCCCATGTATTCCTAAAATGAGATTACACAAATCAATTAGGGTTTTCAGGAATAACGATTCACTCCAATTCCCAGGTTCCAAACTTTAGAAAACAGAGTAAGCTAGAACAAACGCATAACAGAGACGGGCACAAATGACTTTTTACAGCACAACATAGAGCCATGTGTCTACGTAAACACCAATTGCACTGAACATCCTCCGAATACGGAAAACAAAAGAACATGCATCAAATTAGCTACATACTTTCTCATGTAGCTAATGATTAATTCAATTCACCTGGTCAAATGCGGAAGATATCCGTCTGAAACCGCTCATCATACAACCTCCAATGTCCATATCTTTCAGTGTGGAAAACCGACCTCGGAATATAAAAATTCGGTTTCTTAATCTCCTTCAAATTCTTCAACCCCAAAGTCGCCTTAACAATATCCCGACTCGTCAAATTCGCACACCCAGACAAATCCAAATACTCAAGATTCAAACACCCTTCACAAATCGACACCAATCCTTTTGCAGACATTTTCGAAAATCTCAACTCAAGGTGCACCAAATTGGGCATGTATTTCCCAATTGCACGAGCCTCCCAATCTCCATCTTGAGGGCAAGTATTCAAATAATCATCGGGCACAATCCCTGCGTGTTCGGAGGCATCTAACCAATTCATTTGGTTCCGCTTTAACACCCTAAGATTCGGGCAGTTTCTACCCACCATAACCAAAGATTCGTGTGATATTTCAAAGCAATAACTTATATCAAGCTCTTTAAGCTTTGCGCACTTGTAAGCAATTTGAGCCATTGATGCATCAGTCACATTTCGGCAGCTTTTTATTGAAAGCACTTGAAGATTTGAGCACCTAGAATAAAAAATAAAATTCATAAAGACTAAGTTATTGTATTTTGAGAAGGATTTTCTTTTGTTTTTTACCTTTCGGCGGCGAAAGTGACTGAGAGATCGGAGCAGTGCTGGGTGCGGATCTCGGTCAGGGATCCGTCACTAAAAGTGACGACGGAAAGGATCATTGAATCGATTTTTCTCTCGAAATCAGGGGTCCACCACCGAGGTGATTCAATGACCGAGTCGAATTGAGTGTCCAGATCGAATAGTGTGTTGAGAGATGGATCCTTGCAGGCGATAAGCCAACCTTTGCAAACGAGCATGGGACCGCGCCATCGGTGCTCAAAGGTGAGTCGAGAGAGGATGTTGATTAAGCACTCGTAAGTTAACTCGGCCCAGTCGGCGACGAGTCCTGGCTCGGTATCCGTCTCTACTACGTCGGTATCCTCGTTACGTTTCATTTTTTTATGGAGTCTTGCTTTGATTTGATTGCATTTGCAGGGTCTTATAAAGAGAACAAGTGGATAAAAATGTCATTTTGATGTTTGGATAGATATAGTTTTTTTGTTAGCCACGTGGAAAATGGACGGTTGCCATTGATTCCCTGGAAGTAGGTGTCACATGCTGGTAGAGCCAGGAGAGGCGTCCTGGACATGTCTACCCTCTTAAAAGACACTCATCAATGCAAAAGATCAGTCGTCGCTGCCACATGGAAAATACTAGATAGACGGCTAGATTTATAAATAATATAAATTGTTATAATAATAGCCATGACGTGTTCGTCTTTGAATGAAGGCTTGTTTAGCCATTTCTTACTTTAAGGCGGCCAAAAGTCGTCTTGTGAAGCAATTTGATCCGAATCATAAGAAAATAGCTACGCAGTCTTTAACACTATAAAATAGGAAATCACAGTAAAAATAATCGTCTCTTCTATTTTAAATTAAAGTCATTGAGACTTATTTATATATTATAAAGAAATTAAAGAAAAGGTTATTTTTTTTCCATGAAAAATTATACAGTTATGGCCACTATTTTTTTTTTCTTTTTAATTTCATCCCCTCATATCATATCATGTTTAAATAATTTAAATTTTATAAATTATTTTTATTTATATGCTCTAGAATTTTGGTAGTGGCTAGAAACATCCCAACCAGTTATTATAAGAATCAATAATACAAAATAGAATTTAAATTTATAGTTTTTAAAAAAATTAAAACAACAAGGACAAGTTAACACTAAAAATCTCAACCCTTTCTGGTTTTTATTGTTCATAAAACATAGAAAATTACAGTTTGACCCTTAAAGTTTTCACTTTTTATGTTTGGTTCTTGTTATTTTAGACTTTTATATTTCAGTCATAAATTTTATTTTTTTATGATTCCATCTTTGAATATTAAGAAAGAAGAGAGAAAATTGACAAGAAAAGATAGATGAGAAAGACAATGGTAGGTCGACCACAAAAACAATAATCATGGTGTTAATGGGTTTGTCTTTTTATCTAGAGCCAATCATACTATCAGAAAAAAAAAATTAGGATAGCCTGTCATTTGTTATATTAAAAAATATATTTTTTCTATGTAATTTTATTTATTGTATTTTAAATGAATATTTATTTTTATTATGGTATAATTAAATAAAAAAATAATTCAAAAACAAAATACCTCATAACAATGCTCTAGTATATTGATAGAGACAAGCTTGTAAAAACTAAAGCTTATGAATATTTGGATGAGAATTTGACATAACTAGATGAAATTTGACACAAACAGATTAAATGAATGGTACAACAAATGCTTTTATGGACTATTAAGATATATTTAAACACAAGAGAAAAAATAATCACACCAGTTAGCACCTTAAAACTATAATAATGGAGATTCGGTCGTTGAATTAAACCCAAATTTTTTAGGTAATTCTCTATGTTGTTTTAATGTGAAAAATTACTTTATTGTTTATTGGACTGTTGGATCTCTCTTAAAGGTTACTGTTTGGGTCAATTTTATTATTTTTTAATTCAGATTTTTGTTTTATTTTCTTTATGCTTTTGGAATTTTAGTTGTTTTCTAATAAATGTAGAATTTTATGTCTTATTTAAAAATTTTGTAAAGCTCTCGAGGAAACAACCACCATATATTTATTTTCAAATAATAAAATTACGAATTTAAAGTTTATATTTACAATCTATTTCACCCATTAAAATTTTAGTGTTTTATGTGTCCCCAATGAGCGTGGCGTGATGGTAAAGGACTTGAGATCTGCACAGCAGGTCTTGAGTTCGAGTCAGGACGTGCACCTCTTGTAAGAGTCTGAAACAACCGGGATTTTACTCACTCATCTAGACTTATAAAGTGCACTTTTTAAAGGGTGAGAATTCCTCGAATCCAAAAAAAAATTATCCAATTAGATTACACCTACATCATACTTCACTGAAAAAAAACCTATTCTGTGTACTAGTTAAAGTATGTATGTTTATGTATAGTTGAAGTAAAGTTGAACTACCATTGTAATAGAATGAGTTTGTGCTTACCTTACAGGAAACCCTCTTTCATTGTTGAAATAGCACGATTGAAGTTTTATCCAATTTTTTACTGTAGCTGGTAATGAAAAATTTGTGATTTTTTGGGTTTTTTTTGGAAAAAAAATTCTTATAATTTTTTTTCTTTATACTTGGTAAATTTATCACTTTATACTTCATCTATTTATCACCATTATTTTCTTATCTTTATTTTTTTAATATTTTTTATTTTTTCCTTTTTTTTCTTCACACTTTTTTTGAATAAAATATTATTATTTTATTCGTTACACTTGAAATATTTATCGTTCTATACAAGGCCTATTTATCACTCTATAATTGGCTTATTTATATTTTTTTTTATTCTTATCTTTATTTTTTTGTAATTTTTTCTCTCTTTTTGAAAAAAATATTATATAAAACTAAAAGTAAATGTTGTTTCACTATAACAATTGCAATAATTTTCCATTTTCCCATTATGTTAAAAATTAATTTAAGATTTTACACTTCTTTATTAACACATATAATATTTACCTTATTTTACTACATATAAGTATCAACCTTTTGATTTACAATTATATTTATACTCGATGTCAAAAAGCACGTTAATAACTTCTACACATTCATTCTTTTGCTTTAAAAAAAATTATTCGACCCACAACAAAACGAGTTTAATAGAAATGTTATACTTTTTTCTCATTTATTAACATAAATAATTCTTGATTTGTTTAATTAAATGCATATATAGGCTTTTCGATTTATAATTAGGATGTTTTTGTTTAAAAAAAACACGTGTTGTAAAAGCCTACATATTTATTTATTTTCTCAAAACAAATAAATATTATATTTTTCTCAAAACAATTAAAACCAATGTAGATTGCTAACAATTTACCATTTATCTCAAGTGATGCGGAACAAAAAGATTTAAGCCAAATAAAAAAGAAAAGAATAAGAAATAAAAAGAAATAGATGAAGAAGAGAATAGGGGTTGAAAAGGTCTACAACTTTACAATCTTTATTCAATTCATAAAAAAGATATCTAATATTTAAAAAAATAACATATAAATACTAAAACCCGAACTAGAACAAACAATTAGGTTTATAGCCCATTAAATAAAATATCCAATAATAATTAACTTAAACACAATAAATAAACCTTGATAAAATCCAATAGCACAAGAGATGAGCTACTATCCATCATCGTAGATCATATGAACATGTTAACCATGTCTCAAATCTAATGTCCTCGTAAATTCTTGCAGGATTGAAAGAACTCGATCTCATTAAGTATAGTTTAAGGCAGGTCATAAAGATAAAAATAAAACTGTTATGAAGTTTTTTTTAGTAATCCAAGTATATTGTGAATTTGATTATCTAGCTCATATGCTATATTCGCTGAAATTCATTATTTTTTATAAAAAACAATTTATACATCTAAAGTAGTATTAATACATTCCTTATGATAAGAATAATTAGACAGGGTTTCAATTTCATGCAATGCTAGACCTTTATAAAATAAATTCATAATATTCCATCATTTTTTAGAAGCTCCACGACTAATATAAATTACTGACCGAATTGTGATGGGAAGATGCTGGAAGTTACTACTACTGACGTGGCGAAGAATACTGATTTGACGAAGACTATTTACGTGGCGCTGACGTGTCGATATGTGGTGACGCGTGTTGTATGCTGACATAGCGGTGCTGAAATAGGAGGAGGCGTTGTCTTCAACTGTTGTGTTACTATTGTTGTGACCGACATCAACATATCTAAGGGAGACTGTTGTTTGTTGCCAAAAGAAAGGGGGAAAGGTTGCTGGTGTGTTGTAGTTGTTGTCGCTGGCATGAGAAGATCTAAAGTGTTGGAGGCGTTAGCTGAAGAGCTCTTGTGGTAGCGCTATTGGAGAAACCTGATCTACTCTCTAATGGTTGCACAAGGGCAACGTCCTCTGCGATTAGTGGATGACCTTCAATGGCTCTGATGGCAGTAGACCAGTCTGTGTTGGTTGCAACTGGTGGATGGTGGATGTTTGGCTTAGAAAGTAGTACGTCTAGAGTTTAGGGGTGCTAGGTCTGTGTTAGAAGGATGAACATTTTTTTTAGATCTCAATTGTAAACAGAAAGATTAAAGGATTTTTTTTTTCAAAATCAGTCGTCGATGATGATTCTACACAATTTCAAGGTTTTGAAAAGATCCAATAATAACTAAATAAAATCTAATAAATAAACCTAAATAAAATCCAATAACACAAGGATTAGATTATCATCCATCATGTGAATCATACGAACATATAAACCATAGCTCAGGTACGATGTCCCCTTCATCAGGCCTCCATAAAGGCTTTCCAAACCTAACTTCGTCCATATTACCAAGAAACTGTTCCGAAGGTATCTCAAATCATACGATTATTTCATCACAAATTTGGGAAAAACAATCTTCCTCGCAAGCAAATACCATAAGCAAAACCTACTCGTTTGTTACTGTTATTCAGCAACACAACACACGGTTATGGGAAAGCATGAATAATGAGAGAATAGGTACAAGGCTGCCACAGCAAGCCAGAAATCAGTATCAACTACTACTAGGAAACCTGGGAGGGAAGAATTGGCAATTACCTCTCCTGCATTGACCACTTACAAAAACAGGATAACAGCAGGCTGAAGTTTATTTCATTAACAGAAATCGAAACCACTGTCTTAGGCAAGCATTCAAGGTGATCTTGTAGATCATTCAATAAATTTTGTTCTATGCCAAGATGGTATGCTCTGAACGCCTACTGCATGATTATGTAGATCATTCGATAGGCACATTCACTTATACTATGGTTGCAGCACTGCAGTACTTTTAAGAAGGCTCAACAATATAATTTTCCCACGGCTCCCAATTGAGGCAACACATTCTTTGCAACGATTTATGTCTGTAAAGCTGAACAAAAATCCGTAAACATGGGAGAAGTAATGTGTGGGTAGAATTTCGAGCAAACTAGTTCGAAGTCTGACTCATTAAATCCAATTGCAAATAAGAAAATAGCAAACCACAAGAGCCTGCCACAACCTAGTCCATTATTTTGCAAGAGAAGTAATAAAAATTAAGATGCAATTGAGTAAGATTTAGAACGTCGTCTCATCCATTTGTAGCTGAAAAGAGGTGAAAATACCAGCAAAAGTATAATTATCAACCCACAATTAAGCAGTAATTCCGTTGATTTTGACGTTGTTTAAACACAAGACACAAATCTCATAGATGAAATGGAGTTCAACAAAACCAAAGGGACTGGTATGGTAATTCACTGATACGCCGGGGCATAAAGAGGACGCCTGCCTTCATCAAAATACTCATCCCGGTCGATAAACACAATTGCATAGAGAGCATAAATTATTCCAGGAACGTAGCCTAAAATAGTGAGTAACAAGCAAATCCAAAATTCCACCTGCAAAAAAAATGTATTGATAAGAACCCAATAAAGTTATCCATCAAGTATATCCAAATTACCAGATCTCCAAAAAAAAGAAGAAGAAAAAGGGAGAGGCGTACACTGCAGCAGCCATGCCTCAAGCAAACACCGAGAGGAGGGAGCAAGATGGCGATGAAGATCTCGCAGCAGATCTCACAACGACTTGGCATTTTCTCTCGGCAATATTTGCAAAGGCTGATGATTCTAATCTAACAGTTGTAGTTGACTGATGGGCTCCTAATGAAGAAGAAAACAAAGATTGGGGGGCCTCATAAATTTGTGGTGGGTAATCTGGGAATTCAAGGAAAACGGTATCAACGTCAGAAAAAAAAACAAAAAACATTTCGTGGACACAAACTTTTTAAGCGTAATGTCGGTTTTGCCGTTGATCATTGAATGCTGAGCTCTGCTTTGGAGGTCGTTTTTGGTTTTTTGCTTTAATTTCAAGTTTTCAACAGTTGAGAACAACAATCCTATTTTCTCTCTCTTTTGTTGGGCGACGTGGCTGCGTGGCAACCATATTTATCTTTTGACCTTTTGACTTCTTCCAGGAGTTACATTCTTTCACTCCACACGTGAGAGAGGCGACGTTGGAGAAGAGGAAGCCGCAGAGGGAGCTCCTTGCCATCGCGTCGGTCATGGTGAAGATTGTTACTGAAGGTGGCGCTTTTAGGATAGGGTGGAGGCTGTGAAAAAAACAGGAAAGAAAAAGGTGAATCCTTTGAAACCCTCTTTCTTTTATGGTCTTTTTCGATTCCCTGTTAGATATGGTGCATGGTTTGTTTTTTTTGTTGCCATCCTTTTTAATTTTAATTGTTCGCTTCAGAGAATTAGGGTTAGGTTCTTGGTTTTCCTGGGTTGTTCGTCCCCTTTGACAGCCCCTATACTTTGCAGAGCTTTGGTTCCTCTCACTTCCAATCTCTTATCTCCTCCTCTACATAGTGTTAGTGTTTTCCTTTTTTTCAGATTTTCATGGAGGGCTAGATCATGGCCGACCTCTCCCCTGTTCGATGCCAACTCCCAATTCTTTCATTTTTTTATGAAATCGTGTTTCTTTGCATATTTAATTAGGCTCAAGATTGGCATAATTTGAATAATAACTATTCGTTTCAACAACTTAAGCACATTAGTGATGGTTTTTCATGAATAATAAGGGGTCATTCTTATTTATTTATATAAATCATTCTTTTGAGTGTAAATCTGAAGGGTTTTGAATGTTTTTTGTGATCAGTATTTGTGAAAGATATGGCTCCTCCGAAGGTTTACTTATTTGATGAGATTGCCAAGCACAAGAAAACCGAGGATTGCTGTCCGAATATCTCTGGAAAGGTCAGATCTCTTTCTAAAAGTTTCAATTTTTTGTAGATTTGAGATTAAAAGGGTGCAATTCTGTTTGGTTGCTGAGAAAATTTGGTGTGAGATACAAGATGAGAACTTTGACTTGTTGTGGTTAGTTTTATTTACCCTTTTGGATTTTTTGTGTATTGAAAATTAAATATGTATCAGTGCTATCAATTTTATTGCATGATTAAGCTGTTAGAAGTTTATTTTTAATGCCTAAGACTGGAGAAGTTTGTTAAAATTAAAGGACTGCCTTATCTAATGCCTTCTCTCGGTAAACACTGAACCAGCAATATCAATACTGCATAAATTTGCCAGAAAATATGCCTAGGTTTATGGCGGTTCACTTATTATTCTCATGCCCATTGTCTGCACTAAATCAGACTAGCTCCATTACAAAATCGAATCCCGGCAGCATGCTCTCTTAAGTAATTTTTAGATGTTTTTCCAAGTAAGAACTGAACAGCACGGCGCATTTAAAAATTAGCCTTTTTGTTAGCATCGCAGTGCTGTCCATTGGTCTTCATTCATTTTTCTTGCATCTAATCTTATAACAATGCATGTACAGATAAGCTCCTTTCACTCCTTTTCATCTTATATTTCCAGATATTATAAACAACATTTTTTAACTCTTTTTGCTGCTACAACTCATCTATGAATTGCCTGGCTGTTTAAAAATCAGGTTACTTTTTTTTCCCTCCTCCGTTTGCATCACCAATAGCTCTTCACAAGATTTGACATTGTCAATGCAACCTTTTACTTTTCCAGGAAACTTGCTCTCCATCCAGTAAGAGCGCAGGCAAGGGAAAACAAAAACAACTTGCAGAGGATTGACAGAATTTATACAAGCTGAAACATTTTGCCCCCCACTTTCTTTCTTTTTTTTGCTTTTCATTGCCAATGAGAATTCTGCCAGTACCTATTCAAAGAGTTTTGTCTAGGCCAGGGGTCTGAAGAAGAAGGAAACAGGGGTTGTAGTTAGCTCAAGAGGTTCGAGTAACTTATCAGTCAACTTAGAACTTGTATGATTTATTTTGAAAAAAAAAAATTAATTTTCAAGTACCTATGGTTAAAAGTGAAGAGGTGGGATAAATTTTTTTTGAGTGATTGTTTCCCAAAACAAATAAAATAATTTGCAAAAAGCAAGACTAGATAAACTAATTTTTTTGACCTAGCAAGCAAAAAAAAATAAATGTATGACCAGATAAACTAATTTATTTTTGCCTAGCAAGCTAAAAAAAAATAATGTACAAAGCATAGTGGTTCTATTTTAAGAATAAAAAATAAATTGTTATTGAAGATAAAATGTGAATAACCAAAGATTTTTTTATTGTTTTTTTTACTCAATCTTATGAGTGCGGGCATATCATTTTTTTGTTATTAGTTACTAGTTTATATCAAAGTTCATTATATAAATATTAAAAAAAAAATTATTTTTTCAATGTGAGATTGGAAGTTTATTAGTATATATATTTATGTTCACAAGAAAAAGTTGTGTTTTTTTAATATGGGATAAAAAAGCTTGGTTTAAATAATTCAACTTAAAAGAATAAAATAATACCTTTTCAATATAAGATAAAAAAACACTTTCAAATAATCTCTTAAACTTTATTATTTACAACATATATAGTCTACATCCATGGGAATTGGTTCTTAACTTTTCCATGTAAATTATTAAAACCTTAAATTTTTTTTTTTAATTTTCTCAGGTTAACCCATGTGACCCAACCCCTTGTCCATGTCAACTCTCGAGAAGGATTTAATAACTGTGCTCATGACACGGATCACAGGTGTAACGAATTAACCCGGTTGGCTAGGTTTTTTTTCTTATTTAATTTTTTTTAATTTCATCCTTTAATATTTAATTAATTAGAAATTAGACTTCATGATTTGTTTTATTTGCTTTCTATTAAGTTATTCTGATCTCATGACCTGGAATAGTGCTTAACAATTTAACCCAAATTGACTTAGGTTGTCTTTTATGTCTTTTTAATTGAAATATTTTTCAATTTTATCATTCAATATTGGGTCGGTTGAAAATTGAGTTTTATAATCTGTTTTGATTTGTTTTCTATGAGAATATCTTGGTATAATGATCAGGGTCACGGGTTTTGGTATTTTAACCCCTGTTAAATCAAGTCATTTTTTTTATTTTCTTTTTAAAAGATTATCTCGGTCCCATGTCCTTCAACATTAGATTTGTTTTTTATTGGGTTGTCTCCGTTTCATGACTTGGGTTGTGGATTTGGCAAGGTAACTCAATTGACTAAAAAAAATACAAATTTTATCGTTCAACATTAGGTTCGACGTGATCGATTGAGAATTGAGTTTCATAATTTATTTCGATTTGCTTTTTATAGGGTTATCTTTGTCTCATAAACCAGGTCATGGGCCTAACGGATTGACTTTGGTCATTTTTTATGTTTTTTTTAATTAATTTTTTTTAGTCTCATCGTTCAACATTAGACTGATAGGGAATTGAACTTCGTAATTTGTTTTGATTTTCTTTTCATAGAGTTATTTCAGTCTTATGACCCGAGTCACGAGTCTGGTAAGGTAACTCAAGTCAATTCAATATGTTGTTATCTTAATATTAAAAAAGATGTTATCTTGAAAAAAATAAATAATTTATATTTTTACTAATCGTCCGGATTATTTTTTAACCCGCAAAGTCAATTAAATAACATCAAATCAACTATACATAATTTAATTATTTTCTATTAAAAAAATTTTTGAATAACTTTTTTACATTTTTAAAAAAAATCCAACTCCCAACATGACGGGTAATGATCTAATGCTATTTTATTTTACGTTCGCTAATTAAACCTTTTATGTTATCATCTTCTACAAGAAAAAGAAAAAAAAAAACATCAAACACCGCAGAATAGTTGAAAGGGCTCACGCGATAAGTTCGCCACTACATAAAAACTTTGACATGTTCAATGGCCATTGTTCTTCCACCGAAAGCGACAATGATAAGCGTATTGCTTGCTCTCTCCATCTCCATTCTCCACCCAATATCATTATGCGTGACTTGTGGCGTTGGTCTTTAGTCTAACCCCCAAAGAACTTCCCAGATCAAACAACAGAGCAGGCCCCATCAATTCCATCTCTGAAGGCATTTCCCTTCCTGGCCAACAGGCCAGATAACGTAGGTGAAAGGTAACATCTACTCTAGCAGATTACAGGCCTACCATATCTTGTCCTATTTCAAACTATTGGCTGTTGCAAACACCATGATTACAAGTCCACGTTTCTTCATTTAAAAATGGATGCCGCTGCCGGCCAAGAAAGACTTAAAACGATGAGATTGTACAAGCCTGTTCCACAACCGAATACAAGAGGCAAAGAAACAAAAATTGAGAACCTCAAGTCAAGCAACCAAAACTAAAAGCACCTTTATGCAAGATTCCAAACAGACTAGTTTTCCTTGAGAGCAACTACGAGAAATGCTTTACAAAATCTAATTAAGGGACGTTGAATGAGCACAAGTTTTGATTTCTGTGCAATTGACACCAATTTCTTCATTTCATCTATAATTATAATATATGGGGCTATTTTTTTTCTTTACAACGAGAACCAGGAAAACGAGAATTAACCATTACAAGTTGAGGCAAGGGATACTTTTCAGACTAGCCAAAATATAGGTACCTACAACTGCAATAATAAGAATGGACTCAAACCCTCAACGCTACCTGATCCTGCCATGTAATCTTCCTCTTCCCTGCCCGGCTTGATCCATTCCCGACATTCCTACAAGCTGATAACTTCATATCATTATGTAGCTCAGCACTACCACCTCTCATTGAACTAATCTTTAGCTCCTCTGTTCTCAACATGTCACCATTAACCTTTCATCCTCCCTCTGCAATGAAGTTAAATTACGCCATTAGCCCAAGACAGAATGGAAATGCACGGTTTCAAAGCACTGTAGTTGATGACATTTGCTAAACAAATACCGAGATTTCATTCAAGTCAAAAATTGGAGTATTATTTCGAACTGTGGCTTCCTTTCCTCTGTAAATCCTTTCCTTCTGGTTCAGGTCAGGGATTGGTGCTGTCTTTCGCAAAGCAGCCTCCTTTCCAATGTGAGTCATTTGCTTCTGGTTTAAGTCAAAAATTGGAGTGTTTCGCAAAGTGGCTTCCCTTTCAATGTAAAGCTTTCCCTTCTGGTTTAAATCAAAACGAGGAACTGGTGGTCTCAGAGCAGCATTATTTCCACTATAGCTCTTTTCCTTCTTAAAATTTTTACTAACAGGTACTAAGTTCTGTGGTTGCACAAAGCTTCGCTCCATAGGGGCTTTCTTAGGCTTGTTTTGTGTCAAGTATTTGTATCGTCGTCTCAAAAACCTACAGTTCACAAGATAAACACGACCCAAATTTCAACTTTAAAATCTGATTACAAGTCTATACAAATCTAAAAGCATTTAAAGGCACGATAGTGTGTACTATACCTGACTTCAGCCATTAAGGTTAATTTTTTCTGTCTCATCATCTGCAATTTCCTTTTCTTCGCTTCTGTTTCCTGAGAAATGCTTAAAAGTATGAATCCATCTATCATTAACAGTTCTATGTTGAAACCCTTAGGTTTCAACACATGAAGTAACTAAAAGAGAAACAAAGGGATCCAAAAAGGTTTTTCTATTCAACATCAAAAGGAAAGGTAAGGAACCCATAAGATGGGAATTATCCTACCAGACATAAACAGGGGTAAAAGCATGTTCCAATAAACCACACAAATTATCAGCGTGAAAACCAAAACGCATACAAGCAAAGAAAAGAGATAAAACCACAGACACCAAGAATTCATGAATTAAACTCAGGAACAGTTGCCGCATAATAAGTCAACTGATCTGTATGGAAGCTGATAAATGGCAAGAAGCATTCGAGATCATGAAAAGATCCCAAAATGCCACAAATCCACCCTCAGGGAGGCCTTAAACAAGTATTTGGCTTCATTGAGCTGCCTACTTATCCTCTATAGCCAAACAGAGAGTATAAACCAAAGGAAAGAGAAGGTTTTAAGACTTCCCAATTTCTAGCTTAGGTAAGACAAATTTCACATAAACAATGGAACAAATCAAAGAATCAACGAAGTAAGTTCCTGTCTCTTGGTATTCTTGTTTTTCCCAGAAACCCAAAAAGCATATGAGCAAAGCCCAACAAAGGAGATCTAACAAAACACCAGATCTAGAAACCCACAAAGAAATAAGAAATCTTTGAAACCCCAGAAAAGCTATTACCTTGTATAATTCCTCGTAGTCCTGCATAAGACTCTGATGCTTGAACATGATCCTTGGATCTTCATACATGGTAGCATATGAAGGAGGAGAAGAGTCCGCAGCAGCAGCAACCCCTTTCATCTTCTTCATGGTGTGATAGGAAAAAAAACTAGTGCCCGAAACTGAAAACAAAGAGCTTTGTGTGTTTTATGGACAGGAGGAGAGGAATGGGAAGGAGAAAGAAGGGCAAGGGAGAGGAAATATATGTAGGAAGAAGGCTAAGAGAGAATTATAATGAGAAGAAAGAAAGAGAGAGTGATGGACAAGATGAGATCGAGGAGGGGGTGATAAAGAAAGATGAGAGAGAGAGAGAGATGGGAAGGTTCTTCCTTTCCTGTTCTCTCTGTGAAACTCTGACCAAGACAAAGAAAACCCAAAGAAGCCCACATAATTCGGTGAGAAAAATGTTTTCTTTAGAGAGTTGAGACTTGAGACAGTGATGAAGATTGGATTTTTTTGCAGAAGGGTATTTCAGGCATACTGAATAATGGGTTTGTGAGGTAAGGTGGGTTTGGTTGGAGGACAACATTTGAAGACATCTACTACTACCACTACTAATCTTCCTATGATATCTTCTCTTTTCTTTTTTGTTTTTCTTCTAAACATAAATTTTGGTCCAGCTGGGCCATTGAAGAAAGAGAGAGAGAGAGTTGGGTGGTGTGGACTCTTCATTGTTTTTGAGTATGGGGTGCGTGGAGTTTCCATGTCTCTTCTTTCTTATTTGGATGACTTGTGTTTCTTTAGCTTCTGTATAGAGAGACAGTGAAAGGGTCCTTGCCAGTTTTTTCTTCCTTTTCTTCCTCGCAGTGAGAGAGAGAGAGAGAGAGAGAGAGGGTGAGATCAATGAGAATTGGTGGGGGTTGGGCTGAAAAGGCAAAGCAAAGAGATAAATGAGATGATGCTGTTTTTCTGATGTGCTGCTGCTGCTGTTGTTTCGTGTTGTTGCAGTAGTTGCTAGTACCTTATTTTTGGCTTTGGATTGTGGCGATCCTCTCTCTCTCTCTTTCTCTTTCAATGTGAGAGATGCTTTTCATTTCCCCCATTATTAACATCACAAGCACCATGTCTATTCCTAGCGCATTTACTCACATGCCCCTTGAAGGCTCCTCTGTTGTCGAGGATTCCCCCTCCTTCTCTCCCTTCCTCCTGTTTTTCTTCCCCCACAGCCTGCCAGAACCTTGCCGTGTTAAAAAGTAAAAGATGGAACAAAGCCCCAAATTTGTCTTCCAAGTCGATCGCTTTATCAATTCTCTAGCCCTCCAACATGAACTGTGTTATAAATGGGTTCCTGTGGCAATTCTGAAAAATCCTTTTCTTATTATCCAAATTTAATTCCAGCATAAATGAAATTGCTCATTTTGACCTCGGTTAGATTCAGTTTATTGGATTAACTGAATTCTGCTCACCCACCCATTATCCCACCTGCCTAAGCCGACTACATTTGGCATGGAAAAACCTTCATGGCCTTTGGTAATTTCCACCAGCTAGAGCCTCCATGGTTGAAATGATGCTGCACCATATTCCCACTTTCACACAAGTTTTTTCTCTTTATTGAATCAACAATCAAGTGATTTACCACTCAAAAACAAATGATGACCACATCCTTTTCTTTCCCATTAATGTGTACCCGTTAGAAGCTTGAACGCCACCCACCATAATAGAAGAGCAGGTAAACATGCAGAGGTCACGTGCCTGCTTTGGTTGCTGTAGATAGATAACCTAGTTTTATTAGCAGGGGTGAAAAGAAAGCGAGAAAAGCTGCATCTGAGCTGTGGTTAGCTTAGCTCCCTCCCTTCTGCTACAATTTTGTCGGTGACCAGATAACCTTTTCTTTTCCAATAAAAAAAATTTCGATCCGCGGAGAGATTTTTGACAGGGGGGTGAGGTCCATCATCCATCGCTGCTGCCTTTTTCCTTTGTCTTTTCTATCGGCCCGTGTTAATTTAATTCCTTGGCGAGGTTGTTGAGTGAACTTCCCATGTGATATAGACATGTGAATATGATATATTTTACTTGAATCGATTCAAAGGGCCTAAAAATCAAAATACATTGAGGCTAATATACTATTTTATTGTTGACATTTCCCATTTCCCAGCTCAAAAAAAAAAAAAAAAAGACTCGTGTGTTCATGGCGATGTTTTGCACCTTGTGATTCGTATCTCTATTTGGGAAGCCATAAGGAAGCTGTAATGGTTCTGAATTCCATTCTTTTACTTATCTTAATGGAGGGAATTATGGAGGATAAACAAATTTGCTGAAATTGTGGATTGAGATTGAAAATATTGATTGGGAAAGAAGAAAATAGAAAGAAATGGAGTTGTGACATACACCTACTAACCCGTCTTTATGTCTTTGCAGGTGCTTGTCTCCTTCGTTGCCTGTCATTTCTCCTTCGAGAGCTACTGACCACACCTCCATGGCAGAAATAATTACCCAGTTCTTGCTAGACCGTCACAGAACCAGTGATCCCAGATTAGTGTCGGCTCGGAAGGAACAAAAGGTAGCCAGTAGATAGCACAGCATGGTGGCAAATTATAAGCCAAAGCCACTAGATTGTCAAGTTGCCTGCCCAGAAAATGGGTTCTGCCTACTAGCTTGCACAACCCTCTTGTAAAAGCTGTGCCCAGCAATGAAGCACAAGTTACAAAAGGAAAGTCCATGAACTGAAAGGGCAAAGTAGCCGCTTCATGTCTTATCATGTGTCCGTGTCTGCGGGTTTTTTTCCTGGTAGATACAAGTTGTTCAGCATTGTTGAATACGGAAGTGTTTACTTGTGCTCTTTTTAAAAGTTGTATTTTTAGATTATTTTTTATTGAATTAATATTTATTGATGTATTTTTATAGTTTTAATATATTAATATTAAAAATAAAAAATATTATAAAATATTTTTTATTAAATTAATATACAGTGTTATTAAAGAATTTTTGGAAATATATTAATGATTTTAAGTAGAGAAGTTAAAATTATTTTTAATATCAATATATTAAAATAATTTAAATATATTAAAAATTAATTTAAAAAAATCAAATTTGATTGAGTGACGCTAAAAAAAACCAACCAATGATTAAATATCTGTTTGGAATTATGGTAGCGGTTCAAAGTATTTTTTATTTAAAAATATATTAAAATAATATTTTTTATTTTTTAAAAATTATTTTTGATATAGCACATTAAAATAATTTAAAAATATAAAAAATAATAATTTTTAACAAAAATAATTTAAAATTTTAAAAAATAGGATATAGACTGCGTTTTCATACAGGGCTACGGCAGTCAGCTAGTGATGTTATCGCCCATTATTTCAATGGGCTGGGTTATCTCTTCCAGGCTCAGGCCTTGACTCACGTAATCTTGTTTGATAACGCAAGGCGAACCGGGCTCTCAGTGATGTGGTCCAATGGCTAAAGCATCCCCAAGAACCATTGCTTCTGCAGATTAACCTAGGCCAATCAGTCGGCCCATGAAGAGTCGACGGCTGCATTAATCTACACGAATCTTGAACTGGAATAAAATGAAATATTGCTTCTATTTAGAATAAAAAGAATTGAAAAGGACAGTACTAGTGTATGGAAATTAAAAATTAATAATAATCCACACTTTTTTTCCTTTTTTTTTTTAATTTGAAAATAAGAATACAGGGATGTATGTGGTTGTGGCCTGTGCATAAAATTCAGCGTGGCCCATAATTAATTAGTGGACCGCGTGTTGCTTTGTTTGGCTGACCACCAAAAGAAAAATATGGCAATAAAATTTTAGGAAATAGGAAATATTTTTGTTTCTATTTTAGATTTTCTTATTTATTTCAAAGGAACTTTTTTTATATATAGAAGTTTAAAACAGCGTTCTATTACATGTAATTTTCTAAAACGGAAAGAAAAAATCTGGTGTGATCCGGTAGATAAGAAAAAATGTTTAATAACAATAGTTTATTTTTTAGGTTACCGTCCTTAAATGTGAATCAAGATCGATGGAGCTTTTTATAAAAACTCACATGTGAAATGATGTTGATTGGAAATGGATAAAACAACTCGTGGATAGCTAAGTTCAGAAATTAGTGGTCAGTGGATTTCAACTTTTTTTAAAAAATTATTATTTTTAAAAATTTGTTGACTACTTTTCTTTTTAAAAAACATATACCACTAGATTGCAGGAAGGATACGGGGATGATCATTCAACCCATCTGTAACTCGATTTGGATTTGTGATTGGAGATTTAATTGCTTGGTGGAACCAATAGAAATCGGATTTACAGTATCTCTAAAATTACAACCGATGATCTGTAGATGGCCCATAGTGTATTGATTGTTGGTTCCTCAAAATCAGGTTTGAGCACCTAATTTTTTATCCTCTAGGCGACTGTACTAGAATAAGTTGAAGCATAGACAACCCGACTTAGTGTTGAAATGACTCATCTTAGATCCAAGAAGGTTGAACTTTAGCGACTATACAAGGAACAATCGTCAAACCTCGGTGGCACAAGTGGTTCACTTAGGCACCTTTCCGGTTCGGGTAAAGATTCGCCTTTGCCACTGGAAAGTTCTAGAAAGTTGGAAAAAATACTGATGTAATTAACGATAAAATTTGTCCCTCAAAAAGTTCCAGAGAGTTGAAAAAAATTATTAGACTTTGCCATGGAAATTAAAGACAGAATCATCAACGAACTAAGTTTCTCGGAAAGTTTCAAAAAGTTCAAAAACAATTACAGGAACTTCCACTAACAATATGTAAATCGTTGACAGGTTAATTCTGTTGGTAATATGAATTCAATCACCGATGGAATTACAAATAGTCTTTTATGTCAGTGACATGTCATACTCAATGGTTGAATTACTGAAAGAATAAAGCTTGTAATTTTTTTTTATTTAGGGTGTTTTTTATCTATAAATCTATTGGTGATTGTATCCGTGATAGAACATAAATAATTGATGATAAGTTTTTGGACAATTATTTTTTGGCAATGATTCCGTAAATAATATTTTTCCCAACATAATTAGTATTTGAATACAGAAAAAATATTATATCAATATTATATAAAATTATGGTCGTGATAAGAATTATTGCACCATATACATGGTATAAAAAACATGAAATAACTTAAATATATGCTTGGGAAAAACATAACCAATTACATTATTTGAACTTTTGTGCTGATTTATAAAGATATTTATAGCCTGAAGAGAGTTGATTTATTGATTAAAGAAGTTGTTTTTTTTTTTTACTGATTAAATTCAGAACTCAAGTTTATAAATAAAATTCTCACAAACTTACTAGATGGCTGGAGGTGGCCATTGGTTTCAAAATTGCTTCTATTTTTTAGTAGCACGATGGAAATATTTTTTAATATAATTATTAAAAAATTAATTTAAAATTATATATAAAATAATTACTATATTTCGAAACATTCCATAGTATAATGTAAAATGTTTTTTAAAATATTTTTCAACATTATAATTAAAAATTTAATTTAAAATTATATATAAAATAATTACTGCATTTCCAAACATTCCCGAAATCGTGATGGTTGAATGCAGTTCGCTGGATCAACTTTTTATCAGACTCCTGGCTTATTGAACAATTACAATAAGTCAAGCCACAGCAATAAATAAGAATTATACCAAGACGGAAGGGGGATCGGGAGGAATGATTTTACTGCAGTACAAGACATATTTTGTTTTGGATTACAGTCATAAAATTACTTTTTTTTTTTTTTTGCTTTTCATTCAAATAACAAGTGGATTTACTTGATAGAGTATTAAATCAATCACAATAATTATTTTAATTTATATTTTTGTTTTTTTTTATATAAGTTTTATTTTTTTATTCATTGATGTTAATTTTTCATATATTTTTATTTTTTTTGTTAACTTTTTTGTACAATTTTTATTAATTATTAATCTCATTCTTCAATTCAAATTTATGATGTGTTATTTTTTTTAATTTTATTCTATTTTTTTCTTTTTTTATGTTTGAGTTAATTTTTTTAATTTAACTCTCTAATAGAAAAAAATTAGTTATCTTTAATTTATTTTTTATTTTAATTTCAACCCTCATTATTTTAATTATTATTTTTTTATTTTAAATTCTTTTGTAGAATTAATTTTTTCCCCTTTTTTAATCCAATTTAATGCTCTTATTTTTTTTAAGGTATTGTGATTTTTTTTAAAATTCAAATACTATTATTGTTTTTTCTTTTATCATCTAATTAAAATAAAACTAAATTATTAATCTCAATCACTATTATATCTCAAATTATTAATTTCTGTTATTTTTTTAAACACATCCTCATCACTTCAACGTTATATCTTTTAGAAAAAAAAACAAACCGACAAGCATACAGCAGACCCGTGCCCAGTTTTTTTAAAAAAGTCAAGAAAACGGTGTTTTTGGAAGATCATAACAATATTCGATTTAAGGAATCGTCTGTCTAATCCTTCACACAGCTAAACAGGACGAGCCCCGACTCCTCTTGCTCCAGAGTCCACAGATCGGATTATATTCGTACCAATCAATGTCAAGCAAGACAAGGGGATAATCCAAAGAGGGAAAATATATATATATATATATATATATATATATATATATATATATTATTTGTGGTTACTTTTTTTATCTTTAATTTTTTAAAATTAAATGAAAATCATTAGAATATAAATATGAATATCAAACAGCAACAAATTTCACCGTGTTTGTTTTTATATTTTAAAAATATTTTTTTAAAAATATTTTTTGATATTTTTAAATTATTTTTATATTCTGATGTTAAAAATAATTTTTAAAAAATAAAAAAAATATTATTTTAATTTATTTTCGAGTAAAAATACTTTAAAAAAATCATAACAACACTTTTAAATACACTCTAAACAGGTCCTGTGTTTCCAAAAATTCTAAAGATAAAAAATTAATCATAAATAACATCAAACATTTTTTTTTGCTTTTATATTTGGAGTTTTTTTAAAAGAGTTTTGATTTTTTTTTTTTAATGTGGCTGGAGCTCTCTCGAACTAAAACATAGTCAACAAATACACACCCGCTAATCTAGGCCGTCCGATGGAACTACCTCGGAAAATAAAATTTTGTTTTAAAATTCAAGGCCATCGCAAATACTACGGGGCGTCTTTGAGGCCAAAGGACAAGAATCTAATATAAAAAATTTCTTTCTTCGTGAAGTTTCAAAGCAAGTATTTACGGATCTTATCTGGCATGCATTCTTTCATTTACTACGTTGAAAAGAGCGCCACGCATTGAACACCCAGCCATTTATTTATCATAAAAGTAATCACAATTTTTTAATATTTATTTTAAAACACATATTAGATTCAAGGAGAGGAAGTATAGTTGCGATAATTTTTTAAAATTATTTTTGTTTAAAAATATATTAAAATAATATTTTTTATTTTTTAAAAATTATTTTTAATATTAGTATATTAAAATAATCTGAAAACACTAAAGAAATATTAATTTAAAATAAAAATAAATAAAAAATTTTAATTTTTTCAAACACACTTTTAAAACGCAAAAACAAACAGACCTATATAGACCGGTTATGAATTTTTTTCTTAAAACAATAAATAACATGCACTATAAACTTTAATTTATTTAAGATATATATTGAATATGATTTTATAATATATAAAATCAAAAAATTCATCTAAGTTGCTAGGCACTTGTTTGTAATCTGGAATGTTGCTGTTTCTTTTAAATACTTAAATTATAATTTTAATTAAAAGCCATAGCTGATTACCACTTCCACTAGTGTCTTTAAGGCCTACGTGGTTTCTTGAAGGCCAGACACCAAGTCTCCGCGATGGATGCTTGATTTTTCTAACATCGTGTGTCTTGGCTGGCACATTTACGACCAGGCAATGTTCATGTGTTGAATGTTGAAAAATATTTAATGCTCTTTAAAAAAATTAAACACGCATATTAAATTCATCTGATCACGTGTACGAATAAAAATAAAAAATAAAAATATTTATATTAATTTGAAAATATATAAAAAGGGGAGAACATGTTTTCAATTCATTGCAATGATTATTGATGTAATAAATCAAACTATTTTTAATTTTGTACATTCTAGTCTACATTACCTAATTATACAAATACCAAAAATAAACTTACTTTTACTATAGAAATGACACAATTGAATTGTTTTTTTAATAGCACTGACATATTTGTAATTTTCGGTGTTTTTAGAAATCCACTTTGTAGAAATGACACAGTTTAAATTTTTTTCCATTACTTCAATGGGTACGGTAACAGTGATAAATTTGTAATTTTTGGTTTTTTTTATATTTGTTTTCTCTTTATACTTTGCTTTTTATTATTTTATATTTGATCTATTTATTATTATTTTTTATCTTCATTCTTTGTCATATTTTTTTTTCTTCTAAAAACATATTATGTTTTATTTTTTATACTTTGAGTATTTATTACTTTATACTTTGTTTATATATTTCATTCCTTTTGTTTTTATCTTCATTCTTTTATAATTTATGTTTTTTTTTCTTTACACTTATGTTTTTTTTTTTTAATTATTATACAAAGACCAGTGAAATAATGTTTAATTATAGCAATAACAATATTTTTTTTTTATAATACAATAAAAATTAACTTGAGATCTCATATATTTTTATAAATAGACATAATTTTTATTTTATTTTATTATATATAAGCATCAATCTTTTGATTTAAGGTTATATTTTTTATTCGATATAAAAGAAACATGTTATTAAAATTTACATATTTATTATCTTGTATTAGAAAAAAAATATTTGACTTGTAATTGTGCTAGTCAAATAGACTTGTTAATACTTTTTTTTATATTTATTAATATAAATAATTTTTAATTTATTTAATTAAATATTTATATAAAATTTTTAATTTAATTTATTTTTTAAAACAAAAATATTTCAAAAGCTTGCATGTTAATTTTTTTAAAAAAATGTTATTCAAGGCATGGTTAAAAAAAAACCAGCAATAACTAGAATAGAATTAGAATTAGTTTGGTAGTGTGGTTATAGTTGCTTTTCAAATAATTTTTTGTGTTAAAATACATGATAATGATATTTTTTTATTTTTAAAAAATTATTTTTAATACTAATATATAAAAACGATTCAAAATATACAAAACATATTAAATTCTAATAAAAAATTTTAAATTTTTTAATAACACAGTTTACACCGAATGCCAAACAGTTTACAATTTGGCTTGTACTTGTATATTCATTGCTCATAATTGTGGCTGTAAAGGGCGTCACTGCCATTTCATTTCAACAAACCAAGCACTCTTCCACGCCGCAATCTTCTCTCCATTTCTGTCTGATTCTCTCCCTCCATCTGTACTTCTTCATCTGGTCTCTTTAGCGAGGTGAGTGATCCCTGTTCTGCTCGGCCTTGTTCTTGCATCTTGACAGGTAGCTGTGTTCGCATTGCTTGTTCATCAATAAAAACTGAGCACGTACGTTGCCGATGTTTGAGCAATAGTGAAGTCGAATTTTTTTATCTCGTTCAAGTCTTTTTTTTTTTGTTTTTTGCAGAGCTTTACATAACTATACTCTTTGATACTAGCTTTTGAGATCATCTGGACAAGGCTAATCCATTTTGTTTAACAAGGAGAATGAACTATCATGAAGAAAAAGAACAATTAATTATATTGCAATTTCTAATAACAATAATAATATCGAGCGGGCTTGGATCAATCAACACAAATCTTTTAAGTTATTACAGTTTATATATGATCATCGCAGGTGTTGAAAAGATGAAAGTTGATGTGAAACAGTCAACTATGGTTCGCCCTTCTAGAGAGACACCCAACAGGAGCCTATGGAGCTCAAATTTGGACCTCTTGGTACCAATGTTTCACGTCCAAACTGTCTACTTCTACAAGCCAAATGGTTCTTCCAGATTTTTCGAAACCCAAGTGCTTAAGGATGCTCTAAGTGATGTTCTCGTGCCGTTCTACCCTGCAGCAGGGAGAATGGGAAAGCACGAATCTGGCAGAATTGAGATTCACTGTAATGGAGAAGGAATTTTGTTTGTTGAAGCTGAAACAAGTTGTTCTATAGATGATTTGGGTGACTTCACCGATAGCTCGAAGCTGCTGCCCCTTGTTCCGGAGGTCGACTATTCGGGCGGCCGGATCTCTTCTTTTCCACTAGTGGTGTTACAGGTACCTTAACCTTTCGAGCCGCCGTTTGGAAACTTGTTCTAAACATTGTTTATTTTTTATTGAAATGATTATTTTTTTATATTTTAGATTTTTTTTCAGCTTTTGTTATTAAAAATGACTTTTTTAAAAAAAAATTTAATATATTTTAAAAAAACTATTATTACATTTCTAAAACCTGTTAATGTGTTATGAGTTAATCATAATCTTGCCTTTTCGTAAAAGTAATCTATAATCTTAGGGATCTAAATAAATATATTTACATTTTTAAAACATGTTAACTATTATTACATTTCTAAATCATATTAATATAAACTTTTTAAAAATAATAACAAAAACATAATCAATCTATATATATTCCATCAAAAGCATATCTGGATGCTTCAATGATTCGTTTTCTTAAGACACTATATAAAATGTTAATTTGGAAAATATTTGAAAATGTACTTGAAATTGTATTTTTAATTTTTTAATTTAAATTATATTTTTAATTTTTATATTATTTTAATATGCTGTTATTAAAAATAATTTTTTTAAATAAAAAAAATATTTTTAAATAAAAAAATATTTTAAACTATAATATCTCCTCCTTCATGCCATGTAAAGATCTGTGCACTTTATACTTTGGGTGTGTTTAGTATTATATTTCGGAAGTATTTTTAAAAAAAATTAAAATTTTTTATTTTTTTGTTATTTTAAATTAATATTTTTAAATTATTTTAATATACTGATATTAAAAATAATTTTTTTAAAATAACAAATATTATTTTAATATATTTTAAAATTAAAAATATTTTTAAAAATAACCATCACACTTCAAAACCCATTATTTGTTATCAGCTTCGAACTAACAGATTTAGAGCATGTTTAGGAACGCAGCTGCGACCGTGTTTTTAAAAGATTTGAATTTTTTTTGTTAAAATTTAATATAATTTATATATTTTAGATCGTTTTAATATACTGATGTTAAAAATAATTTTTAAAAAATAAAAAAAAATTACTTACATGTATTTTAACACAAAAAATTATTTAAAAAATACTTATAACCACACTATCATACACGTTATTAAATTCAGACCCTTCTCAAAATTCATTCCCAGTTTCGTACCGAGACCTGACACCGAAGATGACGTGGACATGTGATAACATTGTTTGAAAATCTCAGCACTTCATAAATGCTCTCTTTCGTTTTCTATCCTTCCCTGCACTTGATATCACCTGTATATAGTAAATACGTACACTAAGATTTTCCCACGCACCCAGCAACTTTTCTCATTACTGAATCCCCCACTTTGTTCAATTAATTAAAATAATATTATTTTAATTTTTAAAAAATTATCAAGTTTTAACTAATTTAAAATTATTATCAAATAATATAAATCATATTTATAATTTTACTTAATAACTTCAACTTTTAAATTAAATTAATTTTTTAACATGATATCAGAATTTTAATGATCAAATCATTATAAATTTGAATTTTATCATCTCTATTTATTTAATAAAAATTAATTATAATATAACGTGAATTTATACAAATTTTAAATTTAAATAGTTTTTACTTAAGAGGATATATTAGAGAATAATATAAATTATATTTTATAATTTTATTTAATAATTTAAATTTTTAGATTAAATTAATTTTTTTTTTACAGGTATTAACTCTCATCTATTTTTGTCTTAAAACCTTGATTTCGTTTCTTGTATCAACTCCCCGAATTGGTGAAGATGAGTTTACGTGTACTATCAGTGATCTGTTTCCTATTTCCTTTAATTAACTATACATAGTAACGACAAAATCTTGTTGATAACCTGGGTTTTTTTTTTGTCTTTGTTTGTGCGCCCGCAGGTGACCCACTTCAAATGTGGAGCCGTCTCTCTTGGAGTTGGCTTGCATCATATCTTAGCAGATGGGACTTCTGCTCTCCATTTTATCAACTCATGGTCCGACGTAGCTCGTGGCCTGCCGGTTAGCACTCCACCATTCATCGACAGAACCCTACTTCGTGCTCGTGACCCACCAAACCCTACCTTCCATCACATTGAATATCACCCTCCTCCTACCATATTGAACAGTACTCCTCCCCAATCGCAACCCAAAACCACTTGCACTAAGATTTTCAAGATCACACCAGAACAACTTGGCAACTTGAAAGCCAAGGTCAGAATAGAAGATGGTGCAGTCAGGCATAGCACGTATGAAACCATCACTGCACATATTTGGCGTTCCATGTGCAAGGCACGCGGACTCTCTGATGATCAAGCGAGTAAGTTATATATCTCAACAGATGGAAGGTTTAGATTGAACCCTCAATTGCCACCAGGTTACCTAGGTAATGTTCTTTTTACAACTACGGTGATGGGTTTATCCGGTGAAATACAGTCAAAACCATTAGCCCGCACAATGGAGAGGATCCATGAAGCACTGGTGAGGATGGATGATGAGTACCTGAGATCAGCCCTAGATTATATCGAAGCTCAGCCAGATCTCAACGCTCTCAAGAGAGGGCCTCACACATATGCAAGCCCGAATCTCAATATTGTGAGCTGGATCAGGTTGCCTGTACACGATGCAGATTTTGGGTGGGGAAGACCCGTTTTCATGGGGCCAGCCAGAGTCTTCTGTGAAGGAAATGCCTATATACTAAGGAGTCCGGTCAATGATGGGAGCTTATCCCTGTTTATTTGCTTAGAGGAGCAGCACATGCCACTCTTTGAAAAGTGCCTGTACGATTTCTAGGCGATAGAATCCATGGTCCCCCGTGAACTATGCACGTTGTAGCAATTGTAGAATTTTCAGTGAGTTTTTTTTTTTGTGTGGCTTTTGGACGTTTATTTTGCTACCGGCGATTGTATTTGTATTGAATATCTGGTTGTAAGAGGATGCAAATTCTGTTGGCAATAAATGGTGAGACGTGTCATGTTATTCGAAAACCCCTTTTTTTTTTTTTTTCAACATACGAATTGTGATGGTCATCTCGTGAAAAAAGATGACAGAGAAATTAATTTTTTTTTTAGTGGTAAAGTTATCCTTCTTTATTATTACTATTATGATAAATTTTCAATACAAATACTATTACTAATTAATCTAGGTTGATTCTAGTATTTTTTTTAAAAAAATTTATTGATTTTTTAATTTTAATTATATTATTTAATATTAAATTTATTACGGATTGAGTTTCATAATTTTTTTAGTTGAATTACTTTAATTTCATGATCTAAATTATGGATTTGACAAGCAAACTTGGATTTACTTTATAATAAATCACTCAAAATATGGTTTAATTTGTTAGAGTAATTTCATTGACTCTAAATGATCTTGAATATAATTGACATATTATGTGATAACACTTTGCTTTTATTTTCTTATAAATCACACTTTTTTATCATACTATATATATATAATTGATAATATTGAGTTAAACACACACAAATCTAATAAATTAAAAAAGTTTAAAAATATTACAAAAATATTATTTTAATTCACTTGTTATCCAAAATGCTTTTATAAATGAAAATATAATAGATTTATAATTGCAAACGCCTTGTATGTGAATACACTTACCATTTTTTCTAATGAATATACCAAATAGTTTAGAATTTGTTTTAGTCTTCTTCTTCTTCTTTTTCTTTCTAAAAATGATTATAGCTAATGGATTTTAGCATTATAGATTTGGCTCGGAGACGAACTTAGATTCTTGCACAAGGACATTTAAATTTCTTGTTAGACTTGGTAATAAATTGGTACATCTAAAAAGACAATTATCCACCTTTGAGTTCATGGTTTCACAAATTTTTATGTGGCGAAGGCATTTTGGATATCAAACTTACTCAATTTATCAATTCAATCAAACACTTTTGAATATTAATTATCGATCTACCAAGTTGATAATGCATCCACAATACAAATAAATTCTAATCATCATTGTTCTAGGCTCCTGGAGAGGGAATGATGTGATAAAGGCAGTTTTGAGGTGAGCTTTCTGCATGCACCCGAGTCTTTTCCAATCTTAAAAGTTAGTTTTTTTTAGAAAATTTATTTAATTTGTGGTTAATTGATATATTTGAAGCTAAATCATTTATTTTTAGAGTTAAAATTTTATTGAAATTTAATCTTAAACACAAGTTCTTTAACATGAAATATTAACATGATTTAAATAAATTATAGATGAATAAAAAAATTATTCTAAAAAATTCTTAATTGACATGTTTTAGTGAAACCCAAAACCTATAAAAAAAACTATATTCCACAAAGAAAAAAAAATTCTTGGTATTTATATAGTAAAAGGCTGAGAAGTTAATTAGACTTAAAAGAACCTCAAGTTTCTAAAGATAAAAAGTCTTAAGCAAAGTTGACTTTGAGCTAAATTTTGCGCAAGCGAGGGTCTGCCCATGCTTTGGGTCAACCTAGACTTGGGTTAGATTTATTGTAAAATAGCTTTTCAAACTATAAAAAATAATTTTTTGCCAATTTAAATTTGGGCTTACGTTTGGTCTATAAATATTTATTCCTTCCAACCTAGCCCTTTATTTTGTCCAACCCATAAATGTAAGGAGCTGATTAATTTTTTTCAGAATTGTTTTTACAGGACATGAACAATTTTTTTCAGCTTAGAAGATATCTGATTTAAATAAAAAATTAGGTTTAATTATGGTTTATAGAGGGTAATAAAAGATGATAATAAGGGGAATTCCATTGGTTTTTATTCCTAAAATCATTTATAAAAGGGGCTAAAAAGAGTGTTTTGGGGTTGGTTTTTCTACATTGTTTAGTACAATATCGTTGCAGAATTTTTGATTTCTTTCTTACATAATTTTTATATTTTTCCTCCTTTATTTTAAGTTCTTGTTTTGATCTTTTTTTTCTTCTTAATCTAGTGCTTAAAATTAGTTTTTAATGAGAGATTTTTAGTCAGTATTCCTTTGATTTGTTAGACCTTGTTTAGGAGTGAATCAATCTCGAGAGGCTTGTTGAAAAAAGTTTTTTTGCACAAAGTGAGGAGCAATAAAACTTTAATGACAAATAATTAATTATTGACAACAACAACTTGATTATATTCTAAGAGTTTCAATAAGTAAGTACCCTAAATTAGTTTTGTTTAAATATATACTATACACTTTTTTAGTATGCATATTCAAATTTTGTTTTAATCTTTCATATATATATATATATATATATATTAGTTTAGTAATTAAGCATGTTATCCTTTGTATGATTGCAAGTTTACTATCTTCTTATTATATTGCATAATTAAACACTAAACAAATATGCTCACTTGTCTAATTATTTTGTGATTTTGAACAACAATCTTAATGCTTTATTTCATTTAGTCTTTTTTTTTAGTTTATAATCCTTGTTATAACTTGATTATTAGTTAAAAGAATATTAGAGTCTTTGTGTTATAATTTAAATTTTATCTAGTTGTTTTTTTTCATGCTTTTAATTAAATGCATGTAACATGTCCTTATGAACTAAACAATAGAAACTTGTTTATGTCTACCATATAATATTTGTTAGTTATTTGCTTTGTTTGATATAACAATTATAACTCAAGGTAATGCAATCAAACAAGGTATGCTAATTGTTTAATTTATTTAAACAAACATATTGTATGATGCATGTCATTAGGATAATATTTTAATATAATCTCTCATAATTGAGATTTTTTTTATTTGTTTAGCTTCTTATACTTGTCATAATTTTTTATTATCAAACTTTGGTTTGTTAAAATTTTAGTTTTGGTTTACATTTTTTTATGTACTTGTTAAAGAAGCCAATTTTATTTGTATAATCCTAACTATTGTGATGTATTTATATTTTTTATTTGTTGAGAAGCCAAGCTTATTATATATATTTTTGCCATTATTTTACAAAAATATTTTATAATGCCTTCAACTGAAGAGTTGGTTATTCTAGCCAATTTTTCTTTGGCAAGTACTACCTTGGTTGCGAGGACTCCACCATCACCTTTTATAATGCATAATAAGAAACTTGAAAAGTTTAATAGATTGAATTTTAAGAAATGATAACAAAATATGTTTTTTTTATTTGAACACCTTGAACTTGAGAAGTGGTTGCAATTATTAAAAAATTAACACCATCTTGGAAAGAATTAAATAATTATCTTAAGCATAAAAACAAGGAAATGAGAGTTGAAGATTTTTTTTTAGACTAAAGGTAGAGGAGGACAATAATTTGTCTAAAAAAAGTTAAATCTTATGGTGTAGTCATTAAAGTAAACATTGCAGAATAAGTGTTAAAATTCCACAATAAAAATCAAAAGGAAAAGATTGATGAGAAGGGAAAAAATATTGATAAAAAGTTTAATGATAATTATTTTATCTGCAACAAAATAGATTGTCTAGTTAAAGGTTGCAAAAATAAAGCTCAACAAAGTAACCCAAAATAGATAATGATTGTTAAAGTTAAGATTAACCTCACTACCAAAGGTTCAAAAATGAACATATCTATTTTTTTTTTAAAATCAACCTGATAAAAAATCTTGAGAAATGATGGATTGATACAAGCATATCAAGATATGTATGCATCAATAAAATATTGTTCTCCACTTATAAAGAAGCGGATAATAAATATTTATACATTGGAAATTCATCAACCTTCAAAGTACCAGGTATTGAGAAAGTCATAACAAAGATAACTTATGAAAAACTTTTGACCCTCAATAATGTGCTTCATATTGCTAATAAGAATAAAGTTGAAAATCAACTTAATAAGAAAATAAAGGCAACAAGAAGTGACAATGAAAAGATTATAAATCATCATTTCGTGAATTCTGTCTCTAAAATAGTATTATCTACCAAACTATCGCTCTTTATTCACCTTAATAGAATGACTTCGTAGAACATAAGAATCTAATTGAAAAGAAATGATGAATGTCATGTTGACAAGTTTGGGAGCTCCCCAGAATTTGTAGAGGAAGACAATCATAACTATCAATTATATACTTAATAAAATACCATACAAAAAGCTAGAGAAGACATCATTTGAATTGTGAAAGGTATAACACCTTCATATATTTACCTTTAAGTATAAGGGTTTTTTTTTAAAAAAAGGCAAAGCTTGATCCTAAAAAGTCAAGATAGGACTTATAACTATGGATTATGTATTTATTAGATATGTTTATAATAGTAGTGCATATCAATTTTTTATACACGAGTCAAGTATTAAAGATATTCATCCTAATACTATAATGGAATCAATTGATGCTATATTCTTTGAAGATGTGTTTTCATTTAAAGAAGCATAAGTAAATAATTCATTTAAAAGAATGAATAAGGCTAGTTTAAGTAATCATTATCAATCAAAAGATGATGAAGTTTAGTCTAGGAGTAAAAGGACAAAAAAAAAAGATCAAAACAATTACTTTGAACTTTTTAACATACTTGTTATAAATTGAACCTATAACATACTATGTGGTAATGTCTTTTCCTGAAACTTTTTATTAAAAGAAGAGAATCAATAATGAAATTAAATCCATTATAAATAATTATACATGAGAACTAGTAAATCTTTCACCTGGAAATAAACCATTAGACCATAAGTTAATCTTCAAAAGAAAGATGAAAACTATTGGAACCATTAGCAAATATAAAGTAAAACTTGTTACTAAGGACTTAAACAGTAATAAAGTATGGATTATTTTAACACATATTCATTTGTGTCAAGAATAATTTCTATTTTGACACATGTTATAAAGCCATCGAAGATTTATTTATTGAGGTGAAATAAGGATGGATATTAATACCCCGCGACAGGGTTGGGAGGACCAAGTTCAAATTTGGGTTATCCATGGCATAATGGTTTGATCTCAGTGTAGAAATCTGATACACACACAATTATATTTGTTCTTTATTCGATAACTCAATTTAGAATCAAATGACCCATTATCTGCTCCTATCATTGGAAGTTAACTATCTAGTGATAAATTGATTAGTACTCGTTTATGTATTTTATTATGTTATTTCCATGTTGTCTTTATCCATAATGTGAGTATAAAACTATCTTTTATTCAAAAATTCAATCCGGGATTAGATGACCCATTGTCGACTCATATCATTGGATATTGACTATCAACTATTTGAATTGACAAACATGCATTTTTGTCAACCACTGTGTACTTTATATTTACATGTGATGCATAAGTTGTTTTTTTTATTTGAGAACTCAATATAAGATTAGATGATCCGTTTCTAACTCTTATCATTAGATGTTGACTATCAGGTGTAAGAATTGGTGAATACATTTTTTTGGCATTCATTGTGTGTTTTGTTTAGTATGTGGTGTATGAGTTCTCACTTATTTTGAGAACTTGATTTATAACTAGAGGACTCATTCTCGTCTTTTATTCTTGGATATCGACCATCCAGTATTTAAATTAGTGAATATATATATATATATACATACTGTGTAATCATATCATAATTTTTTTTAGATACTATTAAACATCCACTGATATAAAATCAACCATTATGTTTTTCTTATAGTACATTTAAAAATAAACACAAATACATTTAAAAGGTTTTATATATAATGTAAGTCTAAATTTGTAGAATTCCATCTAACATAGGTAAACTATGTAGCTCAAAAACTCTTTATTAAGTATTTAGGGTTTCATTTCGTGTGTGTGCAAACTTAATTGCCTTCATCTCGTAAAACAATATAATCTATAATGGTGCTAATACATGGAGGATGAATATAGTCGACGATTATGAGTTGAATGGTATGTTTGAGGAAAAAGAAAACTCTATTTTACACATACATGTTTATTGGGAAAGTTAAGAATTGTATAAAAAAGTTCAAGGTGTCACATGTTTGTAATTATATTGATGTGTGTTGTTTTGGGAATATTTTCCTTGATGATGCGAGCAAGTTAGGTTGGATCGACATGTTCTAACATGAAGCCATTAAGAGTGAGTAGTTGCTTTCAGTTCCATTCCAATCTGTATAACAACGTTTATCAATAACTAATCATCTTTGATGGTTTGACGCCGAACTATTGTTAAAGTGGGGATTGAGTCGTTCTGAGGTCTACAACCAAAACTACTATTTTAGTTTAGATTTTAAAACAAAACATGTCACTTTAATGTATAACCAACTCTCTTTGTTTTCCTAACAAACAATAATGCAATTTATCTTAGATATGATGCATATAATGATTTTTTTTTTTTTATCTTTCTTATTACATAACTAGTCATTTATCTACAATATTTGAAGACCAATTAGAGTTTGTAGTTGCTATAAAATTAAATGACAATTTTGTTTTGTTTTTTGTTTTTTCACTTTTATCTTTTGTTTATCGAGATGTTTATTGTGACATATTTCAAGTTTAAAAAAACAAAAAATCAAACCAAATTAGGAATTTTTTTGTTTTAAATAAAAAAATAAAAAAACCCAAAACCATTACATTAAAACCTGTCAAAAAAGCTCAACTAAAACATGTATGAAACAATTTAGGTTTATTTTAAATAAAAAATCTACCAAACTATTTGATTTGAATGATGATTTAATTTAATTTTTTAAAAAGCTGATTATGTTGAAGTTTTTTAAAGTTCTTTTATTATTTTGGTAGCGAATAATATTTTAATGTATTTTTTATTTATAAATATATTAAAATAATATTTTTTTTAAAATTTATTTTTAACATTAAAATAATATAAAAATACTAAAAAATTAATTTAAAAAAAATTAAAAAAATTATTTTTTTAAAAAATACCTTTCAGAACATAAAAACAAACCAACTCTAAATTCAAACTAAACTGAACTATAACCGACGGCTACGACCCCTAAGTTTTAAGAAACAAGGTTCATTCAACAAAACTGGAGATATTTTTAGGTACATTCAAAACTGAAATGGAATAGGATGGGAGGCGTGTCCTCTGATCATTGGTTTGTGTCCAATGATATATGACCAACAGGTAAGATAAAATCCATGGCAAAGCAAATCCTGTGAAGAACATCAAAACAATATCAGAACTCAAACCCCCCCCCCTCCCCCCTACTCTATCCTCTCAAAGCCTCTCTCTCTCTCTCTCTGTAAAGATGGCTTCTACTACTGCTGTAACTGCTCAGGTCACAAACCTTAACGGGCTATGCGACTGGAAAAGGCCTTTCCCTGCTTCACTTCCTTTAGGTAACTTCACTTCCTCTCTGTCTTCAATTGCCATTTGTTTGGTTCCTGAATAACAAATGGAGCATTTTTAAGAGAAAAGCTTGGACCTTCCTCTCTTTAGTTTCCACTAAGTGAGACTGTTCATCAGCTTTTTTTTTTTGTTAATTTAGGGTTTTGGTATTTATGATAAAAATGTCAAATTTTAAGTGTTATTGAGTTTAAATGTTGTTGGTACTTTGTCAATTTTAATTGCAATTGTTGAAGTGATTGAATTAGCTCAAAGAATGGGGCATTGAATCAGAGTTGGATAATTCTATAATGGATTTTTAGAGTGGCTACTTGTACATGTTAAGGTTTATGCCCGCGTTTTTACTTTATAGTTTATAGAAAGGTGGCTTTTGAGATGCTATTTTGTTGTTGTTGTTGTGGGATGAGAAAGCTAACCCTTATAACAGAAAACAGAGGTTTTTATTGTTATTCACTTTTTTTTTGTCGCAGAAATTGACTTTAATAAAAGATTTAATCTATGATTAGGCAAATGTATTTGTAATCGGTGGAAGTAACTCAATATATCTGTCTATTAGTTGAGATTTGGTTATGGATATGATATGAAATAGCCGTTCAAACTGTTGTTAAATAAGATTGAGAGGAAACAGAACCCGGAAGAGAAGGATAAGAAAAGGAAAAAGGAAATGAAAAAGGGACTTGTTTAATGCATCATTATTGTTTAAGCCATCAAGTGTCTTGGTTTCTTCACCAATTTCTTTTTTTACAGAGAGTTACGGATCAAACTCTGCTAGTATTTTCTTATTATGCCTGTTGCTTTCCGGGAACCAAAGATCCATGTTAGTTTGTTTCCTTTCAAAACTTTGTTTGCTTGCACTTCTTCTGCTTATGCTTGTGCTAATCATCAAATATGTGGGTTTACTCTTTTCCCCTCCTGTTTGGCTTTCAAGTTCATTGGATATATAATTGCATAGTTATGGAAATTTTCGATGTAAAAATTATATGGACCTTTTGAACTATGAGTTACCTGCTTATGATTGTAGTAGTTGGCTCTTAAAGGAGTTTACTATCTAGTTCTTTGTGTTTATGTCATTATGTTTATGTGCTTCTCAAGTATACATCTCCATTGCATTCTCTCCTGCTTCTGTCTTTAATACCATGTTGCTTACGGAGAAACTAAAAAGAAAAAAAGGTCTTAAGTGTATCATTTATCATATTTTATGGCTGTCTAGACACGTTGTATTGGGAATGTTGTTGGCTATTGGTGATTTTGGAATATAATTAAAATTACTATCAACAACTTATTGCCATCGTGTCATTTTAAGTGTTAAGATTGTTCAAATTTTCTTATCTAGGTGGTTAGTAACTAATTGATTGTTTATGCTTGCTTCCTTGCTTAATAGCATTTTCTGCCTTGCGGATTGAAGTTGCAGGAAGACATTATGGGTTGGAGATCATCCTTTCAAAATTATGTCCCTTTTACTTGGCATATTCTGGTTTCTCTGTGAATGTTTGGCTGGATGCTTGTCCATGCTTTATATCTAATGTTGAATTTCTTGTGACTGTCTTCCACCACTGCTTTCAGGTAACCTGAATTTAAATGCAAATGTTGTTGGCAAGCAGCTGTTGTCTTGGTCTGGCAAGCAGAAATCTGAGCGAAATTACAGATCTTTCCGTGTGATTGGTTTATTTGGAGGGAAAAAGGAGAATAGCGAGAAGAGCGATGATGCACCTTCAAAGGTAACCTGTGAACCTTCTTCTTCTAGTCTGTGTCGTGTTGAACTTAAGTGTCTTCTATATAATTAGATGATAATTGCCCCAATCTGACTGAGTTTGCTGTGCTTACATTGTGCTTATGGAGATGATATTTCTCTTTATTTATACTCTAATATTTCCCTATTTTTTTTTTTATCAAAAAAGAAAAAAAAATATTTCTTACTGTTTTTTATTACAGTTCTCTAGGTTTAACATTTTATTTGTTGAAGTCTAGGGGTGGTTTATAAAAATAATTATAATGTGTAAAGGAAAGCTTGTGTACTAATGCTAAGTTCTTTTGTGGCCCACCCATACTGTGTTTGAGAAGACAAGTTAACATTGTACTGTACTGTGTTACACATATCCTTTATGTTGATGGCAGCTCTCTATCAGAAATATCTGGGAGCTTGTTAATTGGTTCTAATAGCTGAGAAGGTGAGAATTTGGCCAAACTACCAATCATATAAGAGAGCTATCTTTGTATCTGCATAAAGATCTTAAAGCAAGTGTCCAATGGTATCATTTTGTCAGAATCTTGCCATTATCGGCTTAAAATTTAAGACATTATTTTGACACATAATATGCAGGATGTTATAATAGATACATGGTGCTTCTGTTAGGGATTGCAATTCTGTCTTCCTTGAGGAGTTTTTTCTTGACCTGAGGGATTTGGAGTTTGCATCTTGGCATCAGTGCTCAGTCATCATCTAGGTTCTCAATTATCTTTTTAAAAACAACAAATCAGAAAAAAATCTTGAACGATTCCATAGCTGTGCCTTGTAAGAAATTTTTGCATTTAGTAATCAAACTCTTTTCTGTTCAATTTGCACTAATTTTAGGAAACAAATCAAAAAATCCTTTTTTTTTAAAAAAAAAATTACAAACCAAACCGCAAGAATAAATATAAATAAATCCACATATAAGATCTAATTATCGAGATTGGATTATGAATATGGCCTTGTATTATTGTGCATTCACTGTTCCAAACATTTCCTAAAAATAGATGACAAGTTCTTAGACTGAACTCTCTTCTCATTAGGTTCCAAGTTTTTTTTTTTTGGGGATAGGAAATGAAGACTTCTGAGAACAAATATCGAAACAGGAAGAAAAAGGGAAAATAAATCAGATTGATTTTTCAATCCAAAGTGCTATGTGAAATTGCCAATGCTACTTTCTTGGCAAGAACAACCTTTTCTATTGTGATATTTTTGGCTTGGAAAGATAGACTGGGATCCTTCTATTTGACACCAGTTCTCTGTTTGGCTTTAGGCAGGAATATTTGGAAACATGCAGAACTTATACGAGACTGTAAAAAAGGCACAAATGGTTGTCCAAGTTGAGGCAGTTCGGGTGCAGAAAGAACTTGCTTCGTATGGATTACATATTAAATGAATCTTATCTGAATCTTTAATTTTGATGCCTCTGTGAATCCTCAATTAACTTCCTTTTGTTTTATTGTTTGCAGAGCAGAGTTTGATGGTTACTGTGAAGGTGAGCTAATCAAGGTATGCTATTCTCTCTACGCACATGTCTGAAGCGTGTGTGTGTGGTCTTACTATTTTAGTTATGGTGGGATGAAGAGATTTAAAAGCACCATTTGGTTCCCCTTGGGTGATTCATCATATAAAATGTCAAGTATACAAAGAAATGTAGTTCAATGAGAACAAAAGGTAGTTATTCTACATTTGCCAGATACAGGAACAGCCGAATGTGGTGTTGTATGCTTGTTGCTCTTATCTCAGGAGTGACCTTTCCATGTTGTTGCTTTTGAGAAAGCCTACGATTTGTGTTTTAATGGTTGGAGTGAAGGCTACATAACTGTCAATCTTGTAAGCATTAACTGCACCTCCATTGGCTTTCATGGAAGTTTTGAACTGTGATCTAGGTAACACTAACTGGCAACCAGCAACCTGTACGGACAGAAATAACTGAAGCTGCAATGGAATTAGGTGCAGAAGTGAGTACAGTAGTTGCTTGATTTTATATTTTCTTTTGCTAAATCACAGAATGATGATATCTTTCATAATTATTTTATCAGTTCTTTCTCAATGAAGTTAATGAGTGTATCTGTTCTCATTGTATGATTCAATTGTTTATGGTTATGTGCAGAAACTCTCACTTTTAGTTACCGAGGCATACAAGGATGCTCACCAAAAGAGCGTCCAGGTAGAACCTTTGCTTCTTTTAGCAGTGAAAACCCCCTTCCATTTTTTATTGTTAAGCTAAAATCTGGACCTCGTAACTTTCTCAGGCCATGAAAGAAAGGATGAACGACCTTGCCCAAAGCCTAGGAATGCCACCAGGACTCGGTGAGGGGTTGAAGTGAAGGTGCATTCCTCTCATGATGGTGTCCAACGCGCCCATCAATTTTGTAACTGGACTGGTTAGAAGTGCTTTTGGTACCATGACTGGAAATTTATTATCTGTTTATCGTAATAACTGTTTAGATTCAAAAGAAAGAGTATTTTGAAATTTTTGATCGTTGTTGTTATAACATTCAATAATAATTGGTTGTTAAACTGAATCAACTAGGCAGTCAAATTCTACTTCATCCCCCACAAAGGAAAGAGCAAAACATCATGAATTAGTGGGGAATGTAGGCAGTGCAGTAATGATACATTTCGGTAAAACTCTGCTTCTCCATCTCTTCTTTTAAGAGTTTAGTAAGAGTTACCAAATGTTTTAAATGCATTTTCTCATTCTTTTTTGAGAGTGTTGTATTATTTTACACTGAGAAATTTTCCCTTTCAAAGTTATCTTGTCAATATTGGCCAGAACCTGTGAAATTTCCGTTTGGGCCATTCATGAAGTAGATGGGAAGGGATATGCATTAACCTGGTAGAAAAGCCTGAAGTATCATGTATTTGGTGACATGAATGCAAAAATCTTTCGTCAACTGACATTTTTGGCTACCGTAAGCATTAGTGTTCCTGATAGGCAATTTTGTTTCTCAGAAAAACCTTCAAATTCTTCTGCTTGCACAGATGATTTTGTAGATGGTTTGGCATTTGATTCAGTGACCATCTGGAATGACAATTAGAATCCGTCTATGAAACAGAATAGAACATGTTGCCTTAAAATATAGTATCTTCTCTGAATGGATGACCCTACCCTAGCTGCTTCACCCATCATTTGTATGGGGGTTCTACTGATTTATGGATTGCTCCACATATCAATTACTCTCCCTCATGCCATCGTCTCAGTTTATGTCAAGATTTGGGTAGTTCTTTCCCACCCAAGAATGATCTGAAAAGAATGAAAGCTCTTTCTGGTTGAAATAATGGAACTTCATGGCCTGCTCCTCTCACAGTTGCAAAGGTCAGCCCCTTGTAAACTTCTGTCCATCCTCCAACCTATATCATAGGTTAAACTGTTAGTTGTTTTTCAAGCTCTCTTTTGTTACTGAAATATAACTTAAAGAACAGTTAAAAACCATGCTGAAAACACATTGCGCTTTACCTGGTCGCCTGAGTACCAAGGGTACCACCTAGTTTTAACAGGGAGATCGAGGTGACTAAGGGAAAACCTAGTGGCAGTCACCGGAACCACTGAATCTGTGTCACCGCTGCATCAAAAGAAAAACAAAGTCATTGAAGTTACCTCAGTTATTTTTTAAAAAAGGGGTTTTCAAATGAATCATGCATTGGATACATGATGGTGAATGAATGATGGCTTCTATAGCTGGAACTCTATCACACTAACATGGCAATTGGCTGGTTTTTCTTTTTTTTTTTGAGTTTAGCATAAATTTTTTTTAGAAAAATATAATAATCTAGAAAATATTTAGAAAACAACACAATTTAAAAAGTCACATATAATACCTACAATTCATGAATTATATATGTCTAGCTATTCTCAAATTGTAAAATGATTTTACACAAATTACAATAAAAAAAGAGACAAATTATAAAAAAAAATAGAAAGGAGAGGGATGAAAGAAAAAAAAAAATTAAAAATATCATTAAAAAATTATGTTTAAAAGTCATTATATTGTTAAAGACGCAATCTAATAATATTAAAAAAAATTATAAATATTAATTATATTGAATCACACGAACCATTTAGAGATAAGTAAGTTTATGATTTACAATGATTTGTTTTCAGTATTATTAAATTTATTCCATCTAAAATTTTTTGACAGTTGCAATAATTTGGCACTTGTTTTTTTATCTTCTATCTTTTAACTATAATTTATGAAGAGAAAGAGAGGAGAGGGAAAAAAAAAAAAAGAGCTCGCTACACGAGCCGCTAAAAAACACACAAGCTATCTATCACCCTTGACGGCTCATTTCACGTTCTATGATTACCGTTAGTAACATTGGTATAATTGAAATTCTTTTGTCGATATCTCTATGACAACAGTAATGGTGTCGATATTGAAAATTTTACTTTCTCCTTGATTTTTTTCCCTTTTTTTTTTCTCTCCTCTTTTTACTGTAATTTGCGTAAAGATCGAGAGAGTAACTAACACATGCGACTCGCTCTAAACTGTGCTTTTTCCAAGTGGCTGTGAAAAACAATGATGGTAAAAAATCTCATAATCAAAAGCAGTCAAACTACCAAGCAGAAGCTCCCGCATGGACAGTCAAACACTCAGCCTCTCTATAGCATAGCACTCTGTCTTTTACAGTAACAGAGCTTGCAGTCAAAGAGATTAGAGGACCGGTCAATAGTTATTTATGTGATTTGACACCTTTCCCCTCTGGACCATCTGCTTATATTTCTGTTTAACAGTGATTATTAACAGCATAATTAACCAATGATCTGAGGTTTGTCAACGGGAACACATAAGAAAATTACCTGAAAACCCAGATTCTTAAACCAGCCGCAATCAGCTCCTTGTATATGGGTAACATGGAGGATTCAGAATCCTTCCAGTTTTTATTCAGCACATTACTGCCAAATAACAAATATAATCACACTATCAGATCAACGAAGGAGGAAAGCATCACGTCTTGCCTTTTTTTAGATGTAGGATATTACCTGCAAGCAGTCCATTTGTAAGGAATTCCGGTAACATTAGCATGCATTGCCTCTTGCACTTCAGGTCGATTATAGTATTTCTCTGCATAATTCTCAGTACATGGATCATAACCAGAAACCCTTCTACGGAACAGAGTATTCTTCAGCCTCATAGTACTATCTGGAAGTTGCATGCAAGATGGTGTATAAATGCTGTATGGATCAATATTCCCAAATTCATGGTATATTGCATAATTCACAGCATCATCACATTTTTTAGAGGTTGTGTCATCTGTGAAATTGCAATTATCAAGAATTTCTCGGTAAGTCTGATCCGATATCATTGAATGTGTCCACCAAAATGCAATAGTTCCAATGCTGTCATAGTAGATATCTGTGACTGCATTTCCTACCTGTAAAAATATTTCACTCGAAACTTAATATCTTCTTGAATCTTAAATATCAGCTTAATTAGTATCTCGCAATATTTCTCAAATTTGCAAATATATTTTACTCACAATGAATCCTTTAAGATTGATGATGGGACGTGGATACGCTTTATTGTAGTCATGGATTTTCTTTGCCAACTGGGGGACATAATGCCCTAATAAGTACATGAGAATAAGATCATATCATCCCCATATCCTTAAGAACTAGCCATTTACTACTTATTTTCTTTAATATATTGCTGCTTAAATACCTGCATAACTTTCACCAGCAATGTAGAACTCTCTATATTTGTATTGAGGAAATCTTGACATCCACCTAATGACAAAAACTAGAGCATCCTGAGCTGTTTCACAAAAGAGGATATCTTATCATTACACGAGCATGATCATCAATCGCATTAATGTAATTGTTAGATGATACATTTTATTATTTTTTATATATTATATATATATATATATATATATATATATATATATATAAACCTGTCCTTTTGTCTCCAGAATCTTTAAGATTAGAGCTTGTGTTTGTGTATGAGAATCCCACACCAGCTGGTGATTCCAGGAACAAAATATTTGCTTCTGTGAGCATACAAAGGAGATGTAATCTCAGCATTAGAAAAATTTAAGAGAAAACTTTAACAAAGTAAACAATGTCGGTACGTAAGAAGTTGTTTTCTCTAAGAAAGGAAAAATAAATATATTATTGCGTGATAGTTTTTATTTTTATTTTTATTACCTCTATTCCAAGAATATTTGTTCATATAAAGAGATGAACCGGTTCTATTTATCCGAAATGGCCCGATTTCTTCCGATGCTCCATATGCCACTGATGAACAACCTGGTCCTGCACTCTCTCACACACACACATGATTAAATCTTACACCAGTGTGATTAATTATTTTTGCCAATACTTGATTGGAATTTTAAGCTTGATAGTGATATTCAGAAGCAATCTCAAATTTATTACGCGCAATATGGAGCAAAAAGATGAAGCAATTAAAAAAAAAATAATAAAAATAACTGTCTAGAAGAAAGAGGAACAATAATACAACAAATTAGGCCCAACTGGACCAGTTCCACTTTACCATGCTTCTCTTCCTGTCCAGCAAGGCGATGAAGTTGTGCCCCAGTCTAGTGACGCAGAATTGTGGAAGAAATTTGTCAAAAAAAAAAATTATTTAAGAAAAAACGAATTTTCTTTTTTCTTTTTAGTTTTTTTTTTAATTTTCATTGTTTAATAAAAAAATAGAAAATGTGTTAATTTGTTAAGAGAAAAGTGAACTTTTTCACGGGAAAAATAATAAATACATCAAAATTATAAATATTTTTTTATAAAAAACAAAACCTTATTTTATAACATCGATCTTAATATTTTATATTTTTGATACCGTAATTATAGAATATTAATTATATTTCATTAAAATTAAAAATTATCATATAAAAGTTATACTTTTAATTCAAAAATAATCTTTGTACGTAAAAGAAAACATTTGTATTGTTCATGTCTTTTTTTTTTTAATTGGAAACAATGTAAAGCTTACAAAGAAAAAATTATAATATTACTTCGTGTTGATTTTAAATTGCGAAATTCCATTTTTTTAATATAATTCCAGTATTTCAGAAAATTATAATATATTTATAATTTTCTTCAAAGCTCAATTTACTTTGAATAATCTGCAATATATAGGGCCCTCGTAGTAAGTACAACCACATTTTTTATATGAGAAATTGTTTATGAAGTAAATTTCACTGTTTGTAATCAGTTAATTATGCAATTGATAGAAGATGTACTAGTTTTTACTTTATTTTATGTTTTGTTGTCTCGCATGTCTTCCATTATCAATACACGAGTGACCCACGTTATCATTGTTCATCCTTGTGCTTCGTTTTGATCTGATGATGTTCAAACTCCCCCTCCATTTCTGGGTCACCAAAAATCATCATCATGATGACCATTTTCTTCTTCTGGATGCGCGTGCTTCGAGGAATGAAGTGAGCAGTACTGTTATATAGACTAATAGTTGCCACAAGTTTCTATCTTTCACTCCTTTTTATCCCTTCTCCTTCTTAGGTCAACTCGCAAGACAGAAAAGCTAGAGCAAAAGAGAAGAAGCATCTTTTTCCTTGGGATACCAAGGGACCTGCGTGTGTTTGGAGGTGTTGTGTGGTGGAATGTGATAGTTTTTTTTCTTCTATGAAATCTATTTGAAAAAACAAGAAAAAATACGTAAAATTTATTTTTGCTAATGGGGTTCTGTGCTTTAAATAAATTGTATATTCAAAACAAAAAACTATCACACCCAACCTATCCACGCTACCAAACATGAAAAAAAAGTTGGTTCTTTTTCTGTGGCCTTTTTGGCCTTTTCCTTCGCATACATTATGAATCACAAAAAGCAAAAGAAAGTGACTAGAAAAATCAAGGAGTTTAGACCTTTTAAGGTGTTCTAAAGGTGGAATAAACGTCACTTGTGGAAGAAGAGGAATAAAACCCTAAAAAGATGCAGAAAGAGAGAGATCACGAGAGCTCATGTGGCTTATTTTGTTGGGTTTTGGCTGTGCCTAATAGACAACTAGTCGTTTTTACTTTCTTTCTTTCTGACTTGATAATCTTTATCAATTTTTAGAGTGGGAAAATTTGGGATTTTACTGCCTTGTTCACCTGCAAGAATTTAAGGGTACTGTCCTATTAGAAAGGGCATTAAAGCCCAAGGCAGAGAGTGTGCTATGTGTTAATTGGAGCATGTACAAGAGGCAAGACATGTGTTGGGGCTCCATAGACGTCATAAATAGGCACGCACGTTCCCTTCATTTATTGAGAGGCACAGATATTTTGGCTTATCATTAGGGCATCATACAATGTAACTTCAACTATTAATAATGATCTTTGCTTAGCTCAAACCAAATTATAAATGGTGATCAGCTAATATATATCAAGTTATTAACTAACTTCATGTTTGATTCTAATTACAGATCATTAAGGGAAGCAACCTTCATGGTTTTGACTTCTTTGCGTCTTTTGTATTTTTGTTGAACTCACTTCTATGAAAAAAAGAAGCCAATCCAAGGCCCAATGGATTCACCTTAAAGTCAACCATACCATGCATTTGCGTATCGAAATGTTTAAAAAATGCAGTAAAATCACCAGTGATTTTGATCCTGTAAAAATTATCTTCCTCGTTTCCTAGCTACGATCACAGCTTAATTTTTGTTGTATAATTCAATTGAAATAGTTCAAGTCAAGATGATAGCCAAGAAAATATACCAGGTGCTTTAAAGGGATAGTAAGAATTTAGCTAAACTGACCTCCATTGAGCCAAAGAACAAGAGGTTTCTTGTCAGGAGTCGTTGTAGCTTCTGTCAACCAGTAAAAGAGTGCGCGCCCATGTTTCTCATTGACAGTAACATAGCCAGAAAACTGTGAAAATGTGACTGGTGGTTGACCAAGGAGAGACGAGATTCGATCCAGTTCTTGCTGTTCAGTCAAAGCAAGAAGGGCTGTGGTGAGTGACGAAATGAGAAGTAGGCACAAGATCAAGAGATGGGTGGTTTTGCTTTGAACTGCCATTGCAACCTCCACAAAATGATCAGAAGGGTTCCCTCTGTCTTTCAAGAAACTATGAAATAGTAGTAGATACTGTTGCTATGAACTATACATACTGTGAGATATTATACATAGAACTGAGTGAAGGTATTGATAGAACTTCAAGTTAATGTTGCTGCTTTACCACACTAGTAGTGCAGAGCTAATTAAGTGGACCTCTCTCTCCTCTCTCTCTCATGAGATTTTAGAGAGGAAGAGACAGAGAGAAAGAGGTGGGTGTGTGGAAGGGAAAGATGGACCTGGATCAGAGCTTGGTTAATTAGGAACCACCCACAGGAGGGATCATTAATGCATCACAAGTCCCTCTCTCTGTCTGAGCTGTACACAGTACTTGCACCGAACAACTAGAGCTCATTATTATCTTATTTGTTATCTTTCATTTATTAAACGGGTATTAATTGGGACCAAAAAAAAAAAAAAACTCGAGACCAGTCTGTATTTTAATATGCAATTCATAGATGTATTTTGTTAGTGTTACTCATGGAAGAGATAAATATAAAAAATGTAGAAATATTTTGATTAAAAAAGTATTATTAAAATAAATTTGTTTTATAAATAATTTTAAAGTAAATTTTCATTTCAGAATAGAAAATACAAGAAAACATGTATCCTCGCCTCTTTAATTTTAAGAAAATAATCAAATGCAACCTAATAGTTTTTCTAAATATATTCTTTTAAGAACATAGAATAGAAATATAAGAGAAACAACACACTCTCTTGCCTTAAGTTTTCTTTGAAATATTTTTGAATCTTCAATACATACTGATACAATAATACATACATACATACATACATACATACATACATACAGATACACTCACACACACACACACACACACACACACACACATATAGTGATATTCATGACATGATGTTGTGATTTACTTAACGTTATAGTTATGATATCATGTAAGTAATTTGGAGGATAACAACCTTATCAGATGCTGGAACCTGCCGTGACAATGCTTCTTCCTGGATCTGGAAACTGTAAGTAATTGCTAGAATTGTATATGATCTTGCTGGGATTGGAGGTTGTGTAATCATGGTGTTAATGCTGAGATTCCTTGAACTAATTGCATGTAATCTTGTTGTAAATGTCAAAACTTTAGCTGTAACTGTAGGTTGTGATTTAGGGTTGTTAATGCTGACTGTCCAGTGATCTTGCTGGCTTAAAGGTTGTTGTATGTGTAAATATTAATTGCATGAGAATCCTTAACCATCCTCCGCAAGGTCGTCTCACCATTGGTGATGTTGATCCTGGACCTGAGCGTTTCAAAACGAGATCGAGGATGAGCTTTATTTTATCATCAAGTCAACAAGCTGATCATGTGATGAAACATGACTAACATTCAGTAATCCTTTTGTAACATAATCACGAGCAAAATGTAAATCAACATTGTGTTCATATATATATATATATATATATATAGTATAATAGTACCATTATTTATAATATTCTATTACGAATTACACAATACAAGATATATATTATTTGCAAAATACATTACAAGGTCTCCATACAAAATTACATACAATAACCATACAACAATATTGTAGGATAACAGACCTAATTACTCTTGATATGCCTATGATGGTCCTGAAATGTGAGTCGTACGTTGCAAGTTAGTGGCAGATCTAGAAATTGAAGATCGGGGGTGCCAACATGAGGTTGATGGATTGTAAAGAAAACTAACCTTAAGAGGATCAATTATATAGGCTTCAAGCTCATTAGAATTGCCTCGTCTATCAATGAAGAAATATCTCTCTTATTTTGATGTATCATTGCTATATTTTGATAACAAGGAGCCAAAATGCTATGATAGAACCAGAAAAATGATGCTAAGCAGTCTTTGAGGCAATCATTAACTGGACTTTTCACGTTGAAATTCACAAACTTTAACACCTTCATGAAAAATTTAAAAAGGAAGCAAATCAAGCTCTGAAAGTTCTACAGAAAGAGGTGGCTTGTTATAGACTAGCAAGGTAACTAAGATGCAACTGAGATGGTTGCTAAATTGCAATCAGAAATAAGGAAAGGCTCATTATCCAACCAGCTCCTAACAAGAGTTTCAGTACTAGTCTTGGTTTTGAGCTTGTGGGTGTCATGGCAGTACCTATAACACATGTTGTAGGTTCGCCACTGATTGCTTGACTAGTGTTGGAACCTGGCAAGACAATATCCCTTTATAAATCTATAATTGTAGCCTATGTAATTGCTAGAATTGCTTGTGATCTTGTTGGGATTGCATGCTGTGTAATCATGGTACGTATTAGTGACAAGATTCCTTAAATTAATTTCTTGCAATTAATCTTACTATAAATGCCAAAACTTCAGCTAAAATTATAGGTTGTGATTTGAGGCTATTACTTTGTATGATTACTTATCCATAAATAGAATAATTAACTCTCAATATTTGCCTAAAATTTCTCGGTTCATAATTCATATTATACTTAATAACAAAACTTAATTGACCTTGAAAAATACTAAAAATACTGTAACTCCAAACCCAATAACACTATTCACTAGATAATGATCATTTTGCCTCTTCATTTAAAAATTTAACACTAACTTTCAAGGACATTGAAATTTTTTTACAAGGCTTATTAGTCTTTATAAAATTAAACTTGGCATTAGTCTAATTATGCCGATTTTTCTATATCATTTCTTTACCCTATCTTAGCATTTAAAAATATTTTTTTGCTAAAATAAAAATAAAATTTCAGAAGAGTGGTTACCAAGGCTAGCTAGCTAGAACATGGACTGTTCTAATTTCCCCGTATCCTTTAATTAAATTTTATATATAGGATGTGTGGGAAAAGATTTAAAATAATTAATGTTATATGTGAATATTTTAAGGTTTTTAAATAATCAACATCTCATTTAAAACGACAGTATGCACTAATAGCCATCAAATTCTGTAGGCGAATGAGTTTTATTCCAATTTGAGCCTTGTAGCTATCGTTTAAAGTACGGGCCCTGCAAGCAATATTTTTCACAATGAATGCAAACACTTTCTTTTAATCTTTATGACAATCCTCGCGACAAGCTTCCAAAGTAGTCCTGTGCAACGGCATGCCATCTCCCTATCACCAGTGTCCTCTCGTGGTCCTAATCTGAAGGGCATACAAAATAAGAACTCATAAAGCTCAATGGCTGTGGGGTTCGGCTCTTGTGACCTCTCCTCTAATGGCCTGTTTATTTGGTCCCTCGAATATACATGGCATGAGACCAAGGGTGGTAGCTAGCTGGCTGGCTGGCTGGGTAACAGGTCTGGTCAAATAGGTTTTCAATTATTTTTTAATAAAAAAGTCCCTGTCAACTAAAACCTTTTAATGTTTTCAATTCACTTATATAAATTGTTATGAGTCAAAAATAAAGGCAAAAGTACCCTCTACCAATTATGGTACGTATAGCTGAATTTAATAAGTCAAATTAAACCTAACAATTAAGTAGCAGCAACTATCAATGTATAAAGAAGAATTAATTGTCATATGGGATTAAGTAGTAGTAAGTTGTTAAACTGATTATTAATGGTGGGATTGGTAGGGTTCAAATGGTTGACCAAACCCTCTAAATTAATCACCTTTCCATATCCACTACACTAACGACAGATTAATTACTAATTAATTAATTAATTGCAGCTGAATTGTATATTTTCATAAGATTCATTTGGTATGAGCTGGTGGTTAGTGTAATTTGCTCACCAATCTGTCTTTTCTTTCGTTACAGATGTTGCAGAGAAAATCCAACCTCGCACATGTTCTAGATTAACCTTATGTTATTTTGAATTTGTGAAGGACTGCCAAATTAACTGAGATCATCGATCAACTATAATTTTTATTCATTCCATCATGAAGAAGATTATTAGAAAATAATATAAATTAAATTATATTTTGAAATTTCACCTAACAACTTAAATTATTGAATTGAAATGGTTCCTTGACATGATATTTTAGCCTTGATGACCAAGTGGTCTCAAGTTCGAATCTTACAATCCTCATTTATTTGATAAAAATTAAACACAAGGTAATGTGAGTCTATGCAAGTTTCAAGTTCAAAGGACTTTCACTTGAGAGGGTGTGTTAGAGAATAATATAAATCATATTCTGTGACCTCACCTAACAGTTTAAACTATTGGGTTGAGATGGTTACTTGACAAAAATTTATTAGAAAAAGAACTCTTTGTTTAAGAGATTTCTATTTTCATGGCAAAGAGTTAATTATAGTGAGAATATCCTCTAATCAAATTCTATCACTTACATTTTCAACTTATATATACATGTTTGATGAATTGGAGATCTTGAGTTAACATGCTCTTCTTGTAATTTATTTCTTTAAATTTATTATGAATGTGCTAAACCATGATCTCATTCCTTAAATATCGACCCCTTTATATATATATATATATATATATATATATTGCTACCCAATTATCCAAACTTGATCTGAATAAAAATAAAAATAAATTGTTAAAAGAAGTCCATGCTCGATCGAACAGTTGAATCCCACATGCACTGATGGGGTTTTCTGCAATACTCAAATAGTGAACCACAACACACAAGGCATCAATAGTCAGAGTCAGACCTAATTATATCGATCTACTAAGGTTGCTTGCATTGTAAATAAACTCTTCATATATATGAGATGAGATCTGCCCATGATTTCCGAGATGGGTTCCTCACTCTTCACTGGTTTTTATATATTATTACGATGTGCGCACACATGCCTTAGGTTACGTGAATGCAGGTGTGTAAATTTACTTCTGATCTGCGGAAGAAGAACTTTAAATTAAAAAAAAAAAAACTGAAACCTAAGTCCAGACCGTTATTATTGTTTGATGGAATAATATAATGATTCTTATTTTTTTTTCTTTTTACTAAATTGATTTTGTTTTTCAATTTCAACCCTCAATTAAATATAAATTTTATTTATTTATTTATTTTAATTATGATCATTATTTTTTTAATTTCTATTTATTTTAAATTCTTTTGTATAATTAATTTTTTTTCAGTTTCATCCTTTAATATTTATTTCATTAAGAATTGAACTTTATGGGTTTTTCAGATTTGGTATTTTAAGTCTAATAAATCAATTCACAGATTTGAAAAGTTTATATGAATTTTTTTTTTAAATTAAACTTTATAATTTTCTTTAATTTACTAGATTATTCCAATCACATAATCTGGACTGCAAATTTAGTAAAATATTTCAGATTGACTCATCCCAAAACAACATTATTATAAGTTTATAATGATCAATTTTTTATATTTTTTTACTCCATTTCAACACTCGAACATTATTTTTTACACAAAAAATAGTCTAGCCCTTCCAAGTAGTATAATATATAATATCCAAGTACCGTAAATATTGTGTTCAATCTCTTTGATTTGCAGCCATGGCACTACCTGGAAGCTTCCCTGCTTTAAATCTGAAGAATGTGAGAATATTCTTCCCACAACCAGTTATGATGAATAATATTCATTTTGCTCAGTATATGGCACGTTCGCGCAATGTCAAATATCAGAACGTGAACCAACTAAGACAAGAAAATACAAACAAATTCATGCTGCCATTACATTCCAAGCTATCCGCCTCTCATTTGTCCTACCCATAAACGCCATGTTCCTCTTATGATTTTTGACTTGCAAATTGGAGCTCTTTTTTTTTAATATATATATATATATATATATATATATATATATATTAGAGTAGACTGGGATGGAAAATAAATTGGCAAAGAAAATGATGGCTCATGGCAAGTGGCCTCTGGATCATTGAAATTGTTAAATGTCTTATACTGTAGGTGTATGACTTCAGAGTTCCAACCATCATCTCGGCTACAGCACCGGACTTAATGATGTTTGGAATAGTAATTTATTGTGTTTTTAAAATAATTATTTTTTAAAATTTTAAATTAATTTTTTTTATATTTTTGAATAGTTTGGTTTGTATCAATTAATTGCTCAGCTTTTATTATAGTTTCAATTCCTCTCCCCGTTTCCATGTATTTCCTTCCATATTTGTAATGGAAAATACATATAAATCTTAATTCCCTCCTGAATTGTTTTTGAAATAATTCAATATCACTAAAAAAGTATTGAAAACTAAAATAGTAATAAATTAAATTAAAAAATTTTTAAAAAGGATTTTTGTATCAAATAGGATGAAAAGAGTTTCTTTTCTAGTTTACAATAGATGTTTTTTTTTCGTTGACACTTTTTAGTAATTTTGAATGGTTGAGATCTATTTTTGATGGAAAACAAGAATTTTATTAATCAACTCATTTAACCAAAAAAAAAAAACATGGCTAAATAAAAGAAGAAATGTAATAAAAAATAAGCTGGAAAATTATAAATTAAACATGAATTAGCTAAACTTAATTAACCATCTTGTTAACTCAGTAAAGCGCACAAATTAAGCAAAATATAAATATATATAAGAAAATGACTATAACCATGCAATCAAAATACCCTACTTGGTCAAATGATCCATGACTTGTTTACTTTCTCTATAGATATATGTAGAATTCATAGGAGAAAGCATAAGATAGACATTGGAGATGTAATTGAAAATACCTTGTAACCTCCATGGCCTCATGACATTGTTTTTTTTTTTAATCTAAGTAATTGCATTGTAAGAATCAAATTCTAGAATCCAATCCTAAAAAGATACATAACAACAATGAATACTAGGAAGGAGAATTTTCTGAATTGACAAAACCTCAACTTCATTGGATTCCTTAATACATGTGGAATAAGAAAATATACAAAGGAATTTTCCTTCATAGTCCATTAGAACTCCATCAATCTCTGAGGGTCCATGCTTGCTATAAATGCATCTACATTCCATTTAAGCATACCTTGAGAAGAAAGAATCCATGATGGTTCATTGTACACTCTTGCCTTGTTTATCCATATAAAAATATTATTTGATGATCTTAGCAAGTTTATCCTAATATGCATGCCCCTCTAGTTTTCGGTCTAGTTAGGAAATTTCAAGCCACCTTATAGAGAGATTATTTATTCTCGTCTTTATTCTATACGAATCGCCTTGTATGGCAACAATATTTTTACTCCACCATGTGGAATTTTAAACAAAGATATATAATAAGAAGGAATATTAGATAACACTGATTTTAACAAACAAACTCTTCCACTTAGAATCCTGCCTTAATTTTTAAATCATGATCTTTTCCATAACTAGTTTCCAAGTGGAACATGGTCTTGGATTTGCTTCTAGAAGAAGCCCAAAGTGATTAACATGTAAATAACTTGATTTACTTCTTAAAGATTCAGCTCCTTCTTTAGTAAATTTTAAATTAACATTTATACAAATTAAAAAGCTGGTGGAGCGAATTATTCCTTAATTTATTTATGATAAGCGTTGTTCATTATTATAATTATATGCAGTGATGAAAATATAGTTAGTAAACTCGACTCTGTTCAATGGATTGATTCGAAAAACTTGGTATCAGGAGTTTAACTTAGAACGAGGTAATTTTCAGACAGCCTTTTTTTTTTTGTTTTGGAGGCAAAAGAAACAGGTTGGCTAATCTTACTTCATGCTTTCTATACTTCACTGATTTGACCACAGGTTCTTAGGGCACAGCCATGTAGCTAAAACCCTAAAGCTAACAGTTTCAGTAACTATAGCAAGTCACATTCAGCTAAATGCTTTTCTTCATTGAGGAAAAGTCTCAATCCTAATTAATCTTTCAGAGGCACAATTATATATGATGTGTTGTGCGGATATTACTTCTTGTAGTTTTCTTGTTTCCTTTTTATGAGAAGTTCTTTTAGATAGATGTGGTGGCTAACTAAGCAGCGTTAGTAGAAGCTTTACCTTATGAACATCCTTTCTTGTTTTTATATGAATTAAGATTTAATTAGTTGGTGGCTCGGTTCTTGAGTGCTTGTTGTCAACTTGGTACTTGTTTTTTAGGTTGAAGGTCCATGTTCTTACTGAAGGATACCAGTGACAATTAATACTTTCTCAGCTTTAATTAATTTACTAAAACAACAAGAAGAATGGTACGTAGTTTCTCCTCTGGAAAGTGTAAACAGGTCAAGCTTAATTGGTTTTACCAAATTTGGAATCTTGCAGGACTTCTTCTGGATCAGAATTGCTAAGACATCAACACCAGTAGACTTTTTCAGTCACTTCCTTTCAGCAATGTATGAGTACGAGAATTTTGCATTGGAAGTCATGTTCAAATCTTGATGCAACCATCCAAACAAGCTAATTCATTTGGAGAAACCATTTATGGAGCTTATGGAGAGAAGCTCTTGGGATCAGGCTCAGCCTATGTGCAAAGCAATGTAAGTAAACATAGTGACTCCATAACCATTAGCTGTACCTAGTTGAGCTCTTCTTTTTTTTTCTCACGTTTCATGTAATTGGTAACACAACTTACTCATGATTCCACCATTTGTTACAGATTAGCAGATATTTATCCAACCCTCAGTATCATTGTGGGAAGGCTTTTGTATGGGAATATGTGCTTCATCAAGATCATGAAAAGAATTTTGATTGCTGAAGTTAGAAGTTCCCAGAAGCATTCAAGCAAGCGCCACTATCTCTTGCTGTTAATTATAGCTGTTGCCCAACTCCCACTGCTGTTTTTGCTTGGAAATGTTTGTGTTTAGAGCTTATTGTCTGAACTAATCACATGTTATTTGGTGCTGAGTTGGTTTTTAAAATATTTTTTATTTTTAATATTAATATATTAAAATAATTAAAAAATATATAAAAAATAATTAATTTTTTTTTTTTTAAAAAAAAACAGGCTTAACTTTAACCTTGGAATTTGAAACATAGTCTAATCCTGCTCAAAAAAATTCTGTGAAAAATAAAGTCTTGCCTGTCTGGCCCGTTGGACAACCAAGCCCAGAATTATGTTGGAGGGCCCTATCAAATAAAGACTTGATTTTGTGGACGAGGTTCAAGCCCATTCTGTAAAAGGCAAGGTTCTGAGCTAAAGATGCGGTGATGGCAAACTTTCATTAAAAAAATAATGTCGTGTATTATGTTTTAATAGAAAGGTATATTAAAATAATATTTTTAATATTAATATATTGAGATTATTAAAAAAATAAAAAATATTAAAATTTAAGCACACAACTTTACTAGTCTATGTAATCGGGAATTGGAATCCAGGTATGATTGCAATACGGCTAATCCCATCTTGTGCCTATCCAAACACAACTTTCCAACGCATTTTTACAATCATTCCATAAAAAGCAACAAGCACCAAATAAATAAAGCTAAATTTTATACAATTTCTGTATTTCTTGTTTTTTTTTAAAGCTAAATTTTATGAATTTTTTTATTCAAGGTATTTTAGATAAAATTTGATTATTGTTAATAAAAATAAAGATTATGAAGGAAGAAAATATATGGCTCTCTATGCTTTCTATTTTAAAAGTATATAAATGAACTTGAAAATATTTATTTAATATGTTCATCCCTATTTTTTTTATTCAAATATATTTTCATCTCTTTTATATCTATTTTTTTTTTGCCATAAAACTTTAATCAAATGTAAAGTTCGTGATTTGAACCCGAAATTTAAACTAAGTTTTTTATATAACTTAAAATAAAATTATGTTCAATAATACTCTTAAAACATCAAAACTCAACTATTTTAAAATTAGCTTAGAAGATTTTATAAATACTGTCCCAATTGAATCATTCCTTTTCAATTTTGCTTCTACACCGAAAACTTTTATGGTGTATATAAAATAATATGATATTTTATTATTTATTTTTTTGGATTTAATTTGAAAAAAAAGATAGATATAAAGAAAAGTTAATATAAAATCTATAACTTATCAAAAATAATAAAAATATTTTCATATAATTTTTTTCTCTTGTAATTATATTTCTTTATTTTAAAAAAAAAATAGACGTTAATTGATATGATAGTATAAGGTATTTAAGAGTGTGATACCGGTTACTTACCAAAAAACAAATTTACTCGTAAATATATTAAAATAATATATATTTTTTTATTTTTTAAAATTTATTTTTAACATCAACATATAAAATAATTAAAAAATACTAAAAATTTTATTTTAAAATAAAAAAATAAAATCCAATATAAAACATATTGAAACTTAATTTCAAATTTCACGAAGTATAGTTTTGAAACTCGGCCTAACCTGGTGGGTCAACCCGGGGCTGAAACAGGGCCTAGCTTAAAAAAAAATAGAAAAAAGGCAAAATTAGGAGTGTCCCGGCTAATTCGGCGACCTGATAAAACCCAGTTAAAAATATGGTTGCAACTCGTTGATTGTTTTTATTAAAATGATGTTATTTTAATTTTAAAAAAGTAAATTGACCCAAACAACTTAATGAACTAATAAAAATCTAATAACCCCATCAAAACCTAAAAATCAAATCTTAAATCGGCCGAGTTTAAAAACCATCCCACAAAGTAATCCTTCCACACCCAACCAGACCGTCAAACGCGTAACAGTGTACAGGAATGCCCATTAAGAGCGTCGGGAGCGGCGGGCTTTCAAAAATTAAATTTTGTTTTGCTAAAATTTATATATTTTGTTCGGTATCAAAATGATTTTTAAAAATTAAAATTATTGGCAGAATTTGGAACTATAAAACAGTCAAAATAAGCGGTTAATTTACGTTTTAACCCCGTTAATATTTTCCGGACTCAAGAAAAGGTAAGGAAAAGGTCAGTCCGTGGTGGCGGCGTGTCCAAATTTTCTTCGCCGTCCAACTAACCTAGTCAAACCCCCCCCCAATTCAATTAATTACCCAAAAAAAAAACCTTATCATATAAATAACCGAATGTTCACAAATCCTCACATTGATTTTTATTTTTCTTTTCTTGTCTTGTACTACTCCTTTCCCTTTGCTTTTAGTAAATTCTCTCTCCCTTTCGAATCATTTTCTAGAACAGGAAATTAGGTAAGTTATTTCTTTCGATACCTTCGAATTTAATCGTTTATTTATCCATCAACAGATCTCTAACAACAATTTCTTGTGCCGCCGATCCGTTCTCTGTCCCTACGTTGTTACTTTTTTCTTTTACGATTTGCACCAATTTTTTATGGTTAATTCTTAATTGGACTCGATTTGGTTTGGCTGCTGCAGGTTTGGTAAAAAGATTGGAAGATGTTAGAGCAGCTGTTAATATTTACTAGAGGAGGATTGATTTTATGGACATGTAAAGAGCTAGGAAATGCGTTAAAAGGATCGCCGATCGATACTTTGATTCGATCTTGTCTGTTGGAGGAACGATCAGGTGCGGCGTCGTATAATTACGATGCGCCTGGTGCTGCCTCCTACACGCTTAAATGGACTTTCCATAACGAGCTTGGTCTCGTTTTTGTCGCTGTGTATCAGCGAATTCTCCATTTGTTGTATGTGGATGAGTTGTTGGAGATGGTGAAGCGTGAGTTTTCGGAGATTTATGATCCGAAGCGTGTGGAGTATTTTGATTTTGATGAGACTTTTAGGCAGCTTAGGAAGGAGGCGGAGGCGAGGACGGAGGAGTTGAGGAAAGTGAAGCCGATGGGGAATGATGGGAGGAAGCAGCAGGTGGTGAAAAAGGGTAGTGGTGGGTTTGATGGAGGGAATAAAAAAAATAAGAGTGATGCGAAGGAGGCTGATGGTGATGATGGGAAAGGTAGGAAGTTGGAGAATGGACACTCCAATGGGAACCATAATGTTGTTGGTGAAGGAAATAGAGGGATGGGTCTCGCTAATGGTAAAGAAAATGCGAGATCCAATAATGGGGCTTTTGATGTCAGCAAACTTCAGAAGCTGAAAAGTAAAGGTGTGAAAAAAACTACTGATACTAGTGTTGTTGTTAACAAGGATTCGAAAGCGGACCCGAAGAAAAAGATAACAAAGAAGAATAGAGTTTGGGATGATTCACCTAAAGTTGCGAAATTGGATTTTACGGATCCTGTGGAGGAGAATGGGAATGAGAATATACAAGTTGTGGCAGCCGATCAAGGTGAAAGCATGATGGACAAAGAAGAGATAATTAGCAGTGACAGCGAGGAGGATGAAGAAGATGAGGAAGTTGGTAAGGACAGCAAGCCTGATGCTAAGAAGAAGGGATGGTTTTCATCTATGTTCCAGAGGTAAAACATTGCCATCTAAATCCTTGTTATTCATCGCTTTGATTACCACCAATCCATTAAGTTGTGTATCGTTAAGGTACTGGATATAGAGCATCTCTTCAAGGTCTATTTTTTTTACAAAAAAAAATAAAAATAAAAATGCAGCCTCTTGTGACTTTTACTAGTGTTTTTGGGGTTTGTCATTGTGGCATCTGAGTTAAAGACTCCAGCAATAACTATTATCATGGGTTTTTGGAATGTACAGTTAGTTTTTGGGTAATTAGATCGTTATTACCTTTGCTTTATCAATTGAGCGTCATTACGTCTCTCAGTGTTCTCTGGCAAATCTATTATGTAGAAAAGTTCAAGCTTATTCTATGCTTTAATGAATAAGGTATATGATTCACAGTATATATCTAACTGTTCTGTTTATAATTTAACATCTTATGAGAAGTTTCTTCCTTGGAATTGATGTGTATGTGAGACTGGGGTGATGGCTTGCCCAGTTGGCATTTTTTCCCTTCACCATGAATGCATGCTTCCACAATTGTTTCTGTTGTCTCTCCTGCGTTATGAGATGTGCAACAAACTTTATGCATGAATCTTTAGACAGAATGTGGGACGCTAGCATTAGATATGCAGGGTTTGACTTTGTCAAACTGTCTGTTGGTATGTATAAGGGCATGATATTCCTTTTTCAAGGGTTCTCCTACTGAACTCAATCAAAGTTGAATCTCATTATTTGGACTAGGCTTTTCTTCCTCATATGACCCTTACATGAATTTTGTTATGCTTTCCTTGGCTCAGTATTGCTGGTAAGGCAAACTTGGAGAAGGCAGACCTAGAGCCAGCTTTGAAAGCTCTCAAGGATAGGCTCATGACCAAGAATGTGGTATGTTCCTGTATCTGCTAGATATTCAGTCAATCATTCTTCCCTGTCCTATTTAGCATTCTTATGGAGTTACTGTCCTGTGGCAATCTCAGGCTGAGGAGATAGCCGAGAAGCTTTGTGAATCAGTTGCGGCTAGGCTTGAAGGTAAAAAGCTGGCATCTTTCACAAGGATATCTTCCACAGTGCAGGTTTGTTATATCAAAAGTGTCTTCATTTTTCATCTTTCCCGTTTGATTTAGGAATAAGCTTAATCTCATCTTCATACTGATTTTATGGCTGCAGGCTGCTATGGAAGAAGCACTTGTCCGTATTTTAACTCCTAGACGCTCTATTGACATATTGAGGGATGTACATGCTGCAAGGGAACAGAGGAAACCATATGTTGTTGTTTTTGTTGGTGTCAATGGGGTTGGAAAGTCCACAAATCTGGCTAAGGTGAAGCTAAGCTCGTATCATTGTGATTATTATTATTGAATTATCATCAAGTCACGCTTCCTTATTGGGTAGGGCTGTTTTTACATGTCATGCTGCAGGTTGCATACTGGCTTCTGCAACATAAGGTCAGTGTTATGATGGCTGCTTGTGATACATTTAGGTCAGGAGCTGTTGAGCAGCTGAGGACTCATGCACGTAGACTTCAGGTACAGAATTGATACCCACATATTAATGTTGTTGAAGTTTTCTGGCCTCTAGATCCAGTGCTTGTTTGTTTCTGTGATTCATGCCTGTAAAGGAAGCTTGACGTGATCGTCTTTTTTCTCTGGTTAGATCCCTATATTTGAAAAGGGCTATGAGAAAGATCCAGCGGTTGTTGCAAAGGAAGCAATTCAGGAGGCTACACGCAATGGTTCTGATGTTGTTCTCGTTGATACTGCTGGCCGAATGCAGGTGCTTTATGATTTAATGTTTTATCAAGGAGATTGACCTACTATCTGGTGTATTCAAATTTTGTTATTAATTGATCGACTCTCAATTTTGCTACAGAAATTGTGCGGAAACTTTTTCTGTGAGAACACCATTATAGTATCAAAATGCTAAAGTCAATACAAAAGGAGTTGGATAGAATAGAAGAACCAAGGGGGATCTATGTTTTACTTTTACCTGGCTTTTCTATTTGCTTTTTTTTATTAATTCAATTTTCATGTGCTTCAGGACAATGAACCATTAATGAGAGCTCTCTCGAAGTTAATTTACCTCAACAATCCTGATCTGGTCTTGTTTGTTGGAGAGGCCTTGGTAGGAAATGATGCTGTTGATCAGCTATCAAAGTTCAATCAGGTTTAGTTCTTATATCCTCGCATTCGCTGTGTTATTTTGTTTTGTTGCATCCACATTCAGTTTATAAAGCAACATCCCTTACCCTTTTTCTTTGCAGAAATTAGCGGACCTATCAACTTCACCCAATCCTAGATTAATTGATGGGATTTTGCTCACCAAGTTTGACACAATCGATGATAAGGTAGGGGTTACAGAAGGCGGTTATTTATTTATTTTCCTTCCTTTCGAGTTATTTGTTATATTTACCAACTAAATGTTGCCTGCAATTCTCTTTGATGAGTGTAGGTCGGAGCTGCACTGTCGATGGTTTACATCTCTGGCTCACCGGTCATGTTTGTAGGCTGTGGTCAATCGTACACAGATCTCAAGAAGTTGAATGTGAAAGCTATTATCAAGACTCTCCTTAAATGAGTGCGTTCCTCCTTCGATGAATGTTTGTTGAGCAAATGCTGTTCTCTTTGTTTGTCTGCTCTGAATCCTACGGCGAACGAGTAACTCGCTGCCAAACTAGTATATTTGTCAAACTCAGTGTGTTGTAGGTGAATCAGTCCCTTGAGGCTGTATGTTATGATAATTATTTGTTTTATTGTTCCTTCGCTTCCTGTTGTGTTCAAGCTTCTCTCTCAGACACACTCGCACTCGAACTCGCAGTTTGTTGCCGTCCTCACGTCAACGTATGGATCCGGGCAACTGTCGATGTTGGATTTGAGCGTGACAATTCGTTCTTTCTCGCCTGTGCCCGCGCAACGTTAGTAGCTGGATCAAAATATTTTTTTTAACGTCAAAAATTAATTAGGCTCTATTTGCGTGCGCACTATCAGTGTGTTTTTTAAAAGCAATAAAAATTTATGACTCGGTTATATGCCCAATTAAATTTAATAAGTTCACTTCATATAATATATAATAAATAGATAATCATGATAAATCACACTAGGACACCTGTTGTTTCATAGACAATATCCTATTATCATTCCAAAAGTTAATAAGTTCGTTTCATGTAGTCATATAATAAACATATAATTGTGATAAATCACACTAGGACACCTGTTGTTTCATAGACAATATCCTATTATCATTCCAAAAATAAGCTTAAATAAAAAAAATATCACCCTAATAATTTTAATGCAAGTGTACTCAAAAACATAAAAAATAATAATACAACACATAGAACTTGGATTAGAAATTTCAAGATGATGCAATCTTAGCTCAACTTATATTGACTTAAAAAAAAAGAAGAAATTTCAAGATGATATACTCTTTTTAATATCAAGACAATAATATTTTGGACAATGAGTTATTGAATTGAAACATGTTAACTCGTTAAATATGCGATCCGAGTGATGGAATTGATCGAGTTTAATAAGTTTATTTTTTTTAAATTATATGATAATAAAAATTAGCTGTCAAAATTAATAAACCTACTAAAATAAAAATAATAATAATTATAATAAGCTACACAAAAAGAGCATTGATTAAGAATGAAGTAAAAAATAAATAAAATCACATAAAATAATATATAAAAATCTAATCTAAAAATCTAAAAGAAATTATACATGCAATATTCTAAATTATTTCATTCTTAAGAAAATTAATATCATTCCGACAGGAAAACAAACAAGTCAACTATGCAAGCCTATTAGCTCGACATAGTTGAGCCTCAATTTTTTTATCTTTAAAATTAGTTATTTGCCCAATATTGTTTTTTTTTTTAAAAAAAGTAAACAACACATCGTTTACATGTCTAAGATTTAACCACTATAAAGTGGCTAAAAGTTCAAGCTTTACCCTTTTTATCTTAAAATTTAATTTCTAACCTATTTTGACTTAGAAACATTGAAAAACATTCAACCTCGAGAAACTAATTATCCAATTCAAAGAATCCTTAAATTGGTTAAAAAACACACAAAAAAAAAAACAAAAAAAAATCCCTCAACCCTAATTTACCTTTTCAAGAAATAATAAAAGCTCAAAAACACTTTAGTGATACTTTTCTTATCAAAAGGGAGACTAACATCAAATGTGATCAATTTGGTAAAGCATATCAGAACAACCAACCTCTTTCTATTTTCTTCATCGTTTTTTTAAGAGGTTCTCTTTCCTCAAACTCACAAACTATATCATAAATAAATAAAGTTATGTACCAAATCATATAATTTTAAAACTCAAGGTATCAAGATATAAACTTGAAACAAAATTAAGCCTAACAGGCGTTAACACCCTTTGGTTTTGTTTTTTAAAAAGAAAGCCTTCTATATTACTAAGGTTTTAGTTTTGGTGCCATCATTATTAATTCCTCACAATTAATAAATTCTTGTAAAATCATCAAATAAAATAAAAGAATAACTTGATAAGAGATAACAGTGCAAAACAAATCATCAAATCAAATTACCAAATAACACAATATTAAAAAATAAAAGTAAAAAAAAATTAATGGTCTGACTAAATAAAATAATCAAAGGATAAATTAATTAAGAAACATTTTCTGATCAATATGCTTGAAAATCTGGGTATCTTAGCAATGTAATCTTGAGGAATCTCTATATACAATATGTAAACAATAATGTCGATTTGATTTTCTTGCACCTATGTATTTTTTTCTGTCCATATATTCTGTATAAACAGAAGGGGAAAGAACTTGGTTTTCCCGGCCGGCCATCGTGAAGAAAACAAGTAATAGTGGCAACTTAAGCTATACCGAGGATGCCGATTCTTTCACGGGCTCTGATTCCTACGCTTCAGACAAAGATGGTTGTAAATGAGGTAGAGATCCTCCTGCTAATCTCTCCTGAGAAAACACAGGATATTCTTTCTAAACTCTCTGTAGAAACTTGGATATAATTTTGGATTGTGGTAACAAGATGCCATCACTTGAGGCCTCCTTTCCTTTTTTATTTTTAAGTTTTATTTTCTATGTATTAAAATGAAATACTTTTAAATAAATTGTTTCAAAAATCATTTAATTATATCATGTTTTTATTAAAGAAACCTAGATATTTTTATGTTATGTTTTTTTTAATAATTATATATGAAACTAATATGCACATTATTTTCTTAAAAAAAAAAACTACACATGAATTCTCAATGATAGTAGTTGAATATATATATATATTTATTTTTTTTTATTATTTCATTGCATTAATTATTTTTTATTTTCTATATAGTCGTATAAAAATAATTAAAATATTATTATTTATTTAAGATTGGTTAATGGTTATGATAGATTTTTATATAAATAACCCTGCTTTATAAAAGAAATATTCTTCATTAAAATAAAAAAATAATTTTAACTTAATAGTTTAAGCTGTTATATGAAGTTTCAAGATATGATTTATATTATTTTTTAATAAAAAAATTTTAGTTAAAAAATACATGTTTTCTACTAAATTTAAATCATTTGAACTTTTATTTTAACTGTTTTAAATTTTTACCCTAAAAACAATGTTGCTAATAAAAAAAAAGTCATGGATTTGTCGGGTAAAAAGTAAATTTATAAAATAAAATAATAAGAGATATATGAACAGTGAACTAGCTAAAAGATCTGGGGTGGCTTTCAACAGTGAACTAGCTACCCAGATATTTTAGTTTTCCCTCGTTGTTAATTCCCAGACCAGGCGGCCCTGCCTGGTTTTAACCTTTAACAGTGTTGGCGGAAGGGCAGATCATGTAATTATATGCTCCTTCCAGCCCTTTTGTGTCAGTATGGTAGAGAATGTAATTTTGTTCTCTTTGGGCCTACAGTATAGATTTGGACTGTGCCACTAACAGGACCAGAGGAGTGCCCATCATGGGAATATGCGCTCGCAGCCTCCCAATGGTGGTTTTAGATATTGTGGTTGCCAAGTCACTGATTGCAGACTAAACTAGGTACCATATGCACTGAAATCCGAAATGGCAAACACAGCTAGATTTTTATTTTTATTAACATAGAGGAATCTTTTTTTTTTTATTTAGCTCTTTTTTTATTCTTTATTTTACTATCTAGCAACCCGATATTTTCTCTTTTTTTTAGTTATGTAGTTGCCTAATTATATAAATTTGAATTTTTTTTTATTTATATATTTTAATGTTGAGTTTATTGAAAATTAAATCTTATAATTTTTTTGATGTATTTTATATGAAGTTAACCCAGTTTCATGATATAGGTTTTTGTTTTAATGTATTAACCCGAGTTGACTCGTTTATTTTTTTTGTTCTTTTTTATTTTATTATTCAAGATTGGGTTGCTTGAAAATTGAATTTTATATATTTTTTTCTTATTTACTCTTTATGGATTTATTTTAGTCTCATAACCTGGATCACGAGTTTTACAGGTTAATTCAAATTGACTCATATCTTTTTTTGTCTTTTTTTAATTAATTTTTTTAATGTTGTCCTTTAAAATTGAGTTGATTGATAATTTATTTTTATTAGCCTTTTAAGGTGTTATCAAAATCACATGAATTGGATCATAGATTTGACAAGTTAACCTGGGCTAATCCGGGTTGATCCATAATGTTGTTACCTCAATACTTTTTAAGAAATATATCATCTGATATATATATATATTTATTTATTTATTTTAATTTTACTTTTTATATAATTATTATAATCTTATAATCTAATCTAGGTTACATGTTTTACTGAGGCGACTAAATTCACTCGGTTTCTTAGGTTAGCCTCCTTTCTCTCTTCTTTTTGTTTCTTATGTTTGTTGCATAAAATGTACACAGCTGCATGCAAATGCCTGACTCTTTTCTTTCTTTTTTATCTTATTGCTAGGGAATTGATGAAGCAAAAAATAGGTAAAAAATAGCGAATAATATATATATATAAATATATATATATATAGATCTATGCAGTTATTACCTATAATTTAGAGGATGCTAGCCATTTCTCTAGATATTTGGTTTTTTTTTTTTAGAATGTTTCCGATGAGTTCAGGTTCAATAAGAAGCAAAAAATTACGAGTTCCGCATCAAAGTTTTCATTAACAAATAAATTTATTTTTTTTTCCAAAAAAACCAATTTCTTTTATGCTTTCTAAGATATATTTTTATTAAATATGAAATTATCAATTTATTAGTAGTTTTGCAAGAAACTATGTTTTTTATGATAACTAGGGGCTAGCTAGTTTGGTATCATTGTCATTAATTGTTTTTTTTTTTTTAAAAAAAAAATTGTTATAAAAAAGTTTACTAGCCTTCATCATCCTTTCTTTTCTTGAAGTCCCCACTTGTTATTTATTTCATGATTATTTTTAAATATATTGCCAGTACCAAAAGGCAAATTTAAAGAGTTGGACCTTAATTATAATTCTTTAATAATTTCTTTTATATCTATGTTGATGATGGAGATGATATTTAATTTATCCGTCTTTCAAATTAAAACCTTTTATTTTTTTAATATTTTGGTATTGTGTTTGTGTTGAATTACTTTAAATTTAAAGTTCTATTAAAATCTTAATTATTTAGAAATATTTTAAAATTTAAAATTATATTTAAATAATTGACATTGTATATTTATGTTTTGTATTGTATAATTTAAAATTAATTCATTTTAAAATTTAAATTAGAATGATAAATATTGAATTAATATTATGAATTAATTATAAATGATCCGGGACGAAACGTGAAAATATTCTGGAATGGAAACACACACACACATATAGTAAGAAGCAAGGTTGTTAAAATCGCGATTTAACTCGTAAAATCGTATGATTTTACGAGTCAATGTAGGCTTTACGTGCTAAATCGTTTATAAAACTCGAAAATGAGTAAAATCGAGTAAAATCATTAAAATCGGGTGAAATCACGTAAAATCATGTTTTTACCACCGATTTAACAATTGTACACGCAGAAAATAAATTGCAATTGCTATTGGTGGTGTCGACTAACTATTAGCGGTGTCGATTGACTATTAACATTTGGTGCAGTGCAGTGTATGTGTAGCACGAGAAACAATGAAACATGTCCTTGTTCATTGTTACTGTTTCCTTGTCATTTTAAATTAATTTTTGCGTAAGCTAGACGGCTCCTGTCATTTTTCATGTCTCTTCTACCTTGTTCTATCATGTTGGGCAACTTACCCCTTCTAACATGTTGTTCGATGAATGTCTATCAAGTATCAACTCTAAATAATTTGGGGCTGCAATTTAGTTAAATTAAATTGAGTGTAGATCTTGACAGTAAGAGAGAGTTGTCGATTGCAATTTACTCTACTTCTTTAGAATATAACATTGCTTTATATTTGTTTTAGTTGTTTTTTAAAAAATTAACTTTTTTAAAATTAATTTAATTTTGATATTTTTAGATTTTTTAATGTGTTGATATAAAAAATTAAATTTTAAATATATATTATTTTAAATTTTATAATATTTGATAAAAATCTTATAAATTTGAATTGTTTATTTAGATTCATACAAAATGAAGAAATCGCGATGAAGTTGGTTTTAGTTTACATAACACACCAGCAAATTGTTTGTTTTAAGTTTGTTAATTATTAGTTAATGAAAATTTATTTAAATTATATATGAATTTTATTTGAACCATATATTTTAAGGTACTTGAAGTATGTATGAATTTTTATTTGAAGCATGAATTTTTTTAATGTATTTTAAAATTCCTTACGATTTTACGATCTATTTTTTACGATTCGAGTTTATTTTGTATTTTCCGTATCATGTTAAAATCATGATTTTAACAATCTTGGTAAGAAGCTCTCCTTCCCATGCACACGTCGTTCATTACTGGAAAAAAAAAAAGGAAAAAGGAAAGAAAATAAACAACACGGACCATTATACAGCATGGGATTTAATTGTACCGGGAGAGAAGGGTGTAACATACTGCTATACTCATAACCCAGTTGACCCAATCAACTTGGTGAGGCCAAAGGTGATGGCCATAGCGAACCATCCTCCGATCAAAACCCTAAGGGATGACTTAACAGTCGGTGCCTTCCCCAACACAGCCCCTAACCACCCAAACGCCATTAAAGCCAAGGTCACTGCCCCAGCCACCACTCCCAGCCTCAACTTGTACTGTCCTATGAAAGAAGCAGCTAGAACTGGCACTGATGCACCAAGTGCAAAGGCAATAGCTGAAGCTGCAGATGCTTGCGTTGGGCTTGGCAAATTCGCCTTCTCTCCCTCTTCTTCTTCCGGTACTTCTTCGCTATCCCTTCTTTGCTTGTTTCTCTTTATTTGTGCCAACTCAATATCAAGTTGAGACTGCACAGACACAAACTCGCCTATAGCCATGCTAGAAGCCCCAGCAACCAAACCGGCACACCCGGTTAGTATCATGGCCTTAACATCTTGTTTCACAGCGCCGACACCCATCATCAATGACCCGATGGAAACCAAACCATCGTTGGCACCAAGGACAGCGGCACGTAGCCACTGTGATCTTTTCGAGTAGTCGAAGTCTTTGGTTTCAACAATATCTGATGTTGCTTGTTGCTCAAAATCATGGCCAGGAAGGGGAAATCTGGCATCATCAATATTAAGGGATGTCTGGTTGGCGGCCATGGAATTGATGAAAACTGGACTGGAAATAATGAAGATTTGATTAGAATATAGGATGGTATATAGAAGAGAAGACTTCAGACTGTGGAGGACACACGCCTCAACAAGGGTATATATAGAGTATATATGTTTGCTACGGTGGAAGAAAAGGGGCCAATATGCTTTATATATCTAACAACATCAATTATTCTATATCATTACGGTCCATATTTCAGGAAAAGTATATGTAGGGCAACGATGCTTTACCATACTCAATTTATAATGTCTGCAAGAGATTGTTAAAACTAGGAAATGGATACATTTGGGGCATTTAGAGAGTCATAGTGTATGGTTTTAATTAGGGTTTTATGCGGCCTATACACAGGTTAAAGAAATCTGTATGTGGACAAACAAGATTAGCATCCATTTTATGAAGCAATATTACTGTTCTGAGACTTTTTCTCAGTTTTCAACGGGCACTAATAAACATGGGGAAAAGAATACTGATAAATGAAATGGTGGCGCATCCTCGTCATCATTTACAGCGATCGTGGGGGGAAACAGGATGCCAATGCCCCTCCATTTCATTAATCAATATTCTTTTCCGACAGTTTGTATTTGGACAAAGTAACAAGATTAGCCTCCATTTTATCATATTATTATTGCTCCGAGACTTTACTCGGTTTTCAACGGGCACATGGGTCTTATTTTTACATAAACAAACTGTCTGGAAGGAATATTGATGATGATAAATGAAATGGGGGCATGCAGGCGCATCCTGTTTTTGCCCATACAAGGCCTATTAATTTGTAGCTAGGGTGTCCATCTCTATTACGTCTCTTATTTGATTCGTGATCATATATAAGATTAACTACACCAAATAAATTTGGTTTCCCTATATATATATATATAAGGAAGTGATTCTTTTTTAAGAAAATTAAAATTGTTTCTTTTTTTTCTATATTTTTTAATTTCATGGATATTCCACTTTTTTTTCTTTCCATCTATTTTTTCCCCATTAAATGCTTTTAGCTTTTTTTTTTCTTTTCAGTTTTATTCTTCAACATTTTATTAATTTTGAATTCATCATCATAATTTATTTATATTTGTTTTCTATAAGCTTATAGCAACTTTAAACAAACATCCTAGTATTTAATTGTTTTTTAGTTTTTAAACGTTTATTTTTGTTATTATATCATTAAATAATAATTAATTTTAAAAAACAAATCTTTTAAATCCAGTGGAGTTTATGATTCAGGTTGCGGGCTTGACGAGTTAAGTCGCGAAACCCGGGTTGTTTTAATAAGTTATCGTCTTAATATTCCAAAAAAAATTCATCTCTTGAATTTTTTTTAAAAAAATCAAACCACGCTTTTACCAGTCGTTCAAGTTAGTTTTGGACCCACCAAGCCGAATGGGTCACATAGTGGTAACTCTCATGCTGGTTAATTTTAAAATCAAGTTAGGCAAGATGTTAGGTTGGGATGTTTCAAGGTTGACTCACTGGGTCAGATTTAATAACAATGTCAAATAGTTCTCCTTTTTTTTTCCATCTTCTATATTTTTTTATTGAATCTTTTATTGTTTTTATTTTTCAATTTTATTCTTCAATATTTGATTGATTTTATATTGATCTTCATAATTTGTTTCGATTTGTTTTCTACAAGGTTATCGTAATCTCAAACAAACGTATCGATATTTAGTTAGTGCTCAATTTTGCGAGCATCTACTTTTATTATCATATCATAAAATAAAAATAGTTTTTTTTTAAAAATAAAGTTGTTAAATTCAGTGGAGCCCATGATTCGGGTAACGGATATTATGGTTAAACTGCGAAGCCCAAATCAATCTAATATGTTACCGTCTCAATATTTAAAAAAAATATCATCCTAAAAAAAATTAAAGTCAAACCATGTTTTTTTACTAGTCATTCGGATTATCTTTGAATCCACCAAGTCAATTGAATCATATCGAAGTAACTTTCATGTGACTTAAATTAAACCTGAGCTTGGTAAGGAGTGGTTTAGAAAAATTCAAAGTTAACCGCTAATTAAATTAAGTTTAATAACAATATTAAATACATTCCGTTCTTTTTTATATATAAAAGAACTTCGAACCACCTCGCAACATAGCATGTACGTACTGGGAAACTATTATACTCTACATCGTGAAGAGCAAACTGTTTCGAGATTTTATGCTTATGATCAAGACTCCAATAATTAGAGACGTATTAGTGATGTACAACCACTTGTATATATGGGGAAAAACAGGATGCGCCTCCGTTTCATTAATCGATATTCTTTTCCGGCAGTCATTGATTTTCATATAATATTTCAGAAGGATTTTGCATGCTTGTTCTCAAGACTTCACAAGGCATTTGATTATTTACAGCGCTTCCATCGATCGATCGTGTCGTAGGTGGTATAAACTTGAAATGTTGGAGTTTTGTACAAAGAAAAGAAAAGGGCACAACACTCACAATTTCTTCGAACTCTCTATTTATTAATGGCTTACTTAGACAACGTAGAATACATCGTATTTATATATAGGCTTATTTGAAAATGCTAGAGGTGATCTTACAAAAAAAAAAAAACTGATTTGAATGTATTTCTAATCCAAAAACAACGTAGAATACATATTACTTTTGTTAATATTCATATTCATAGAATAAGTTTAATACCCAATGGTAGAAAAGGGATGCCAAGTTAAAAGTCATCATCTGGACTTCGAAGCAACCTCTTCAGTGATGAGGGTGATTATTTTTTGTTCAGTTTGGTTTTTATAAAAAAAAGTAATTAAATCGAATTTTTTATATAAAAAACCGAAACTAGTTCAAACCAACTGGTTTCGGTTTGGTTTGATTTTTTGATTTGGCTCATTTTGGCTCGGTTTTTTTTCAGTTTGGGTTTGGTTTGGTTTGGTTTTTTCAGTTTTAAGCTTATAAAACCAGAACCGAACCAAACTGGTCGGTTTTTTTAAAATTTTAATCGATTTTTTTTCACGATTCGATTTTTTCAGTTTTTTAGTTTTTTTACTCATCTCTACTTTCAAGAGAGTGTTTTTCCGAGATCATGAATGCAATAAGAAAATGTACCGAAAATATAGCTCACAATCATCCTATTAATGTGTAGGAGTATTCTTGTACATCAAGAAATTCCTTATTTCGATGAGGATTTATCAATTAAAGATATTGTATGCTAATTAATAGATATTAACAAAAACTTATACCTCGATCGGTGGGAAAACTACTGTAAAAATATCTTGATTCATTACGAATTAAAACAATGAATTTATTATTTTGTTTTTTATAAAACTAAACTATCTATTAAGAGATAATAAGGTCTTTTCATAAGATTCTTTGTCCATTATGGAATTGATGACGGAAGCCTTTTCTTTTCATTTTTTTTTACATAGTATAATTATTTAAATGTTCTTAAAAGCAATATATATATATATATATATATATATATATATTTAGCAGAATGTAGTAGTATTTTCAAAATTTTACTTTTCACAACATAATTACCCTTAAAATCAAAATTTCTTCAACTTATCTCCAGGATTTTATTCTTATTTCATCTTGGTTTTTTTTTGCTATAATAAATATATAAAATAAGAAAAGTAGTTGGCGTGTACAATACAAGTAATTCGTCTCATCGTGTTCAAGCAATATGTTTGGTGGCTTATGGTTGCAAAAAAATTCTTCCTTTGTGTTTTCTGAATCATCATGACAAGGCCACCTCCCTAATCGGTGCTTTATGGGTAATTCTTTTTGGTTGGGTGTTGGTTGTTTTTTTTTTTTTTTTCCCTTGATTTTCACATCTAACCTTTTAAAATTTTAAAACAGTCTTTTAATTTATTTTTCTTTTAGTTTTGACCCTTATATTTTCAATTGATATATTTTTTTTATTTGAATTCATTTATAGAATTAAAACTTGTTTTTAATTTTATCCTTCATTTTTTTTATTGGTTAGATTTGCTTTTGGTTGATATTTATTTTATTTGAGATCATTTTTAAATTTAATTTTTTTTGCAATTTCATCCTCTAATTTTTTTTGCTTTTTTTTTTCTATTTTGTCTAATTTTTTAAATTGATGTTTTTTTTTCGATTTCATCATTCAATATTAAATTGAGCTTTTTAATTGAGTTCGAGTCTAGGATTTAACGGTTTGTGAATTTGAAAGATTAACTCAAATTTAGAAGATTCATACGGGTTCATTTTCTTAATTTCTTTCTTTAAGCTTGTGTGTTCTCAATTTCATCATTCAATATTTGATTTAATTGGAGATTGAACTCCATTATTTTTAACTTGCTTTCTATAAGATTTTTATATTAATTTTGAAAATAATTTAGGTTATCTCAGGTCTTTTTATTTGTCGCTCTTTGTTAAATTTAGTTTTTTTTTTATGAAATTTCAGTTTTGAATTAAATTAAATAAATTGCTTAAAACACTACCATCTTGTGAGAATTTTTTTTTAATATTAGAAACAATTTGATCTAGCCTGCGGCGCAACATAGACCACCCATCTAGGTTTGCTTTATTCAATTTTCCTGGGTTTTTTTTTAATTCAATGTTTTTTTTTTCTTTTTTAGCCTTTAATATTTGGTTGATTGGGATTGGACTTTCAATTTTATTTTGATTTGGGTTCCATGGGGTTATCACAATCCGAAACCTCAAATCGCAGTCAATGTGTTGTTCTTTTAATATTTGTTTTTTTTTAAAAAAAAATATATTGTCCAATATATCACCATCTCAATATTTTACACGTATTTCGTCTTGTATGTATAGAATTTTTTACTTTCTAATGAAGCATATTTCACATTTAAAGAGATTGTTGATGATCAAATGGTAAAACTGATGAGAAAACATGTTTAGTTAATCGATCTTAATGTAGGTATTGGATTCGGTTAATATTCTAGGCTCGAAGAGGTAAAACTAAGATTTTGTTTCGACAACACTCATAGGCCATAGAAGAATTATGCTTTTATGATTTTATGCTCATTATGACTAGTAGAAATTTTGTATTGAACAATAAGCAACTGAATTGTTATCACGGCGAGGATCGTTTTGTGAAGTATTATGCCAAAAGATAACCTAAAATTGCAATATTTACATTAAACCTCAAAATATCAATCCTATATATGTAATTATTAAGTCTTAATTAAAGATAATTTGCAAGTTGATGAAGATCTATAAGGTTAATTAAGTGAAAGTGTCGTTAAGTCAAAAGTTAAATCTTTCAAGCATAAGTGAGCGTTGAATTAATTATGAGGTTCTGCTGTTTTGAAACAAGTTGCTTCAACCAAATCTCAAAGAATCGTCATGGATCGAGTAGAATGACACCTCTTTTTTATCACTTGATTCAAGGGCAGTATATATATATATATATATATATATATATATATATATATATATATATATATATATATATATATAGATTTTTAAACTAATATTGTACAAGATTCTTCGGAACATAGGATAAGTGGATAACCTCCCCGGCCCGATCGATAAAGAACATAGGATAAGTGGATTTCTACCCAGCAATTTCTTTGAAATCATGACGGAGCCCTTCTACAATTCTCGAACAAAATAAAGCAAAATAGCCTATCCAAAATTTCTTGTACTTGAAAACATGTTGCTTAGTTTTACACAAGTTCACATGTGTTAAATTAATTAGGTGCTAGCTTGGCAGTGTTTCCGAACGTGTATTTTTTAAAAATTATCTTGTTTAAAATTAATTTTTTTATATTTTCACATCATTTTAATATATTTATATCAAAAATCATTTTTTTAAAAACAAAAATAATATTATTATGATACATTTTTAAATAAAAAAAACTTCAAATTACAACTATTACTAAAATTCTAAATAAAATAAAATAAAATAAAATAAGCATCCATCCTTCTTGACCGTAACCTACTAAAAAGAATAAAGTAAATGATTGCTGAATCGGAGAGCACAATGAGTCGAGAGAGAGGATGAGATATTATGATATTATACAATGAATTAATAAATGGAAGGAGTGTGCTTCCCACACGAAGGCCACCCTTCTCTCCTTATTTTATTAATGAAAAGCTGCTCTTCATAGGAGTGGGTGCGTCTCTGTCGTTCCACTTTTCAACGTTCCACTCAAACACGGCTCTGAGCTTTCAGTCGGTGGCTTCTGCAAATAAAGTATCCATTCCAGCTAATAACAGAGGAAGTGGGAGACGATACGCTTCTCTCAAAATCCTAATATATTCGAGGCTTTTACTTTCGAGATTCTAAATTGAATTATTGGAGAGGTTCAATACATGAAGCATTGACTACAAGACAATGTATGATCAATAACTGTATGTTTTTTTGCAAACAACTATGTATTTTGTTGGAAAATAATTGTGAATATTTTACACTAAATTCTCAAACTATTTAGTGACATCTCGTTATTACGTTGTCAATGCATTATTTTCCAGTTGCGGTGGGAGGGAAGATAGCTGCTATAAGGCGATGGAGCAGTATCATTGTTGCCTCTGATGGCATGCAGTGGTACTGTAGAAGGAGGTGAGATGATTGACAGGGACCCGAGCATATTTAAAGAGAGAGATATCGGAGTCTAATTCTGCGGGTGACTTGGTTTGCTGATGCAGGATTTACACCACTTGAGCAGGATATATATTGCCTTCGTATTAGCAAGAATTCTACAAGCGACCAGTTTTTCACAAACTTAAAATAATTGTGGAATGAAACGATAAAATCACTATTTTGACTTTCAGAGAAAAATCATTAAGCCTTCTAAATAGAAGTGGAACGGTCTTTTCACTATATTTCAAGAGTCATTTTCGGATGGAACAGGAGCTTTTTTATATTTTTGTGTTTTTTTTAAGTATATTAAAATAACTCATTTATTCTTAACAGTAAAAACATTTACCTGGTGTCCAAGGGTTTATATGCCTTTTCATCATGGTTTTTTTAATAAACAAGTTGATTAAGGGGTGTTTTAGTAATTAAATGCATATAAATATTTATTTTTTTTTTTGAAAAGATGGTTTGTACGTGCATTGCACGTGTCAGTACGTGAAATGAGATCGCACCATTCAGCAGTGCATGAGAGTTGGTCTAGTGGTCAAACAGTTGCTTCCAGGGAAAACTTTGAATTGTCTCAAGGTCGACATGCGTGGTCAACAGACTATTGAATTGGTACAAACAACTTTTTTTTTTCTTCTTCTTATATCTCTTCCCTGGATATTCACGATTTCCCCTTCAATTTGTTTTTTCCTTTAAATTTTGTCCGGGTTTTTTTATTATTATTTATTTTATTTAAAATAATTTATAAAATTGTAATTTATTTTTCAATTTCATACGCCTTCAATTTTTTACATCTATCATATTTAGTCTTATTCTTTTTATTGCTATTTTTTTGTTCTTTATTCTTATCTTGATTTATTTTATTTTTTAATTTCATCCCTCGTTATTTTATTTTATTTAGTTTTTATACCATATTTAGTCCTTATTATTTTGATTACTATTTTTTATTATTATTTTCTTGATTTATTTTTTAATTTTATACCTCATTGTTTTATTTCATTTAATTTTTATATTAGATTTGATCCTCATTCTATTGATTGCCATGTGTGTTTGTTTTTTTTTGGATGATTGAGAATTTTGCTTCATGATTTTTTTGAGTTTGTCTTCTATGGGGTAACCCGGGTCATGGGTTTTGAAAATTAGTTCGATTTGACTTTAGTTTTTTTTAAATTGATTTTTTTTTATTTTCATCCTTCAACATTAAGTTGTTGAGTCTTCATCTTTGCGATTTTAGTCACTTTCCTTTCTATGATGTTATTTCAATCTTGCATCCCGGGTCACGAGTTAGTCGAGTTAACCCGGGTTGAGTAGTTTTTTTTTATCAGTTTTTTCTTTCATTTTTTTATTCAATTTCTTTCGTATGAGGTTATTCCGACCACACAACTAGACCGCAAATCTGACATGCCGACTCAAGTCAAGTTTTTTATCCTCTTTTAAAATTGATTTTTTTAATTCGTCATTTAGTGTTTGATTTGCTAGTAATTATGCTTCAATTTTTTTTTTATTTTTCTCTTTATATAGTTCTTATTCTCATTTAAATTTTACTTTGTTATCAAATAATATCTTTGAGACCTTTTAAGAATACATATAGGATATCTTCTTATAATATTGACAAATGTTTATTTTTCAAGTAATCATTGTTGTTTTTTTTTTTATTATCTTTGGCTTTTTTATATAATTATAATATTAGATTAACGAGGTTATTGAACCTATTTGAATCAAGTCTCTTATTTTTCTTGCTCTTTTAAAAATGTTACCATCATCTAAGTCCTTCTTTATATTAGAAAAAAAAAAATGAACTCATCCTACAATACAGCGCAAGCCACCGATCTAGTATTCTATCTAAATCAGATTTCGATGGTTTTCGACAGTGAGATTTCATTTTGCCAGGGGAACTAATTTAGTGCTCGACTCAAAGAGTCATGTTTGACCAGGTCTCCCCAATGCTTTCTGCATGGCTATTGCCTGTTGGTTCATCCAATCAAAGGAAACGTATGGGCCATTGGAATCGTGGCATGACAAAACACATGGGCATGGAAAATATATGTTCAATGTTTCACGTCACTTGGAAACTAGACCAACCGATATAACGCGGGAACGCATGCATTAAGAAGTGAGGATTACTATTTTTCATCCATTTATCTTTTGTTTATTAACCTAGTTCAGTTTATGAATGATGTAAGAGACTTAAATCTAACAATTTCTCTTAGCTATGACCTAATTATGAGTTTACGTTAACTTTCTAGGAATTGACTGAACTTTTGGAGGGGCTTGATCGACATGAAAGCACAAGGAATCTCAAATTGAATGAAGCTGAGCTTACTTTCGCGCAACTGACTTCCCTGAATTACTGATGTTGAAGAAACTACAATTTTAAAACCATGGATGAAACAAGTAATACAGAGACACGTCAACAGAATCACCATGTAATTGACCAAGAAAACACCCAAAGTTGATCTAGAAAAACAAGCCAAAGTACTGAAAAACAAATGTCAAAATCCGTCCCCTCTTGACCTTTGAATCTCTTATCCTTCCATGGCCTGTAAAACCAAGTTTCTTTACCATTGCCCTTTGCCTTCTCTGGTTTCGGATTCTGAGATGTACAGATTGCGGGTTGATTTCACGATTAAAAGTATATTTTATATATAAATTGCGAGGACGCTGAAGGACTAGTTGACTTAACTTGATCACTGCTATGAGGACAATGCGGGAGACGCTAGCTCAACCGCCTAGAAAGAGCATACATTGTTCTAGCCCTTGTGAGCAAAGTTAATATCAGAATAACAATCAGTTGACAGGGTTTAAAACGAGTGGTCATCCGTGACAAATCAATCTGCATCATCTGCAGTAAAATCAGGTTCTGGGGGTTTCTGTAGTTTCACTAATTCCCTGGCAGTCTTGGCATTCCGATTCCGATGAACGCCACGGAGAGCATTTGCCGCAAACCTGGTTGCCAAAAAGGTAGCCCCAATACTATATGAACCTCCTCCACTCATATTGCTACGGTTACCATCTGCCTCTGCTTCATCCTCTTCTTCCTTCCGACGAAGCTCCAGACTCTTCCTCTTGGAATAACGTCGCCATGCAGCTTGAATAAAGCACGCAGCCCAAGTCCTCCACTGCTGTGAATAAAATCGGAAGGTGTGCTGAACTTGTCTGCTATGAAGGCGCCTGAACTGACTGGCTACAAATTTCAACTCTTCAGCTATGAGTGCAAAGGCCTCAACCTCTCTTAGTGCCTTCACTGTCCGAGTAGAAGAGGGAAGGTTGACACCGGATTTGGGATCCAGTGCCCAGGTCAAAAGCTCCTCTCCACAAAAATCTCCTTCCATGAGTAAACTGCGGTTGAAGAAACCACTTCTCCCACCATCTGTAGTCACACTCTCCAGGCGACCACGTATGATAAAAAGCATTTCATCAACTGGATCTCCTTCTCGAACTATGTATGTGCTCTCTGTAAATAGACATGGTTTCAGCCGCTCGCAAATGGCATCAAGCAACCTCTCATCCATGTTCTCAAATAAAGGAACCTACAAGTGCCTCAAATCAGTTAAAAACAATTAACAAAAACAGATGCTAGAACCTCATATACTTAAAACATGCAACGCAACAGAGGGGGAGAAAAGGAATGGACAAGAATGGAATAATTCTTTCCTGCAGACCATGAACAAAAGTTCCTTCTACCCGTTACATGTTGAAGTATAAATTAGAAGGTTCTTAAATTATCCAATCAAATTCTCAAAGTCTGGGTTCTAAACTCACTTTAACTCTCATCTCTTAACCAACTGAATCCTAATGCGCGCTTCCCAAGGCTCAAAAACATCATGGTAGCAGGAGATTCTTGTTCCTTTGTTTGCAGAATGATATATGTCCATGCAAATGGCCATAAAAGAAAAGCAAATTGTTCCATCCAAATTGTTCTTAAGGAACAATTTTCTCCAGAACACTGACTTGGTTCCCCCAAATGAACCTTTGATGGCATTTCCTTAACATATCAAGAACCATAGGAGATAATTTTATGTCTGGAAATTTATAGAAATATGCTTGAGCAAACAATACAAACTAACAGAGCCAGTTCCCACATTTTTTTATAACTTCATACTTTTACATGCAGGAAGATGTGACTAAGCATTGAAATTGATAATATTGTGTATTTTAGGAACCAAGAAAAAATAAAGGGGCATTCTGTCCTACATACACATGGCACAAAAATTTGGGAACTCTGTCAACAGAACTGAGCATAGTTTTGTGCTATATATTAATATTGAAGTTTTAAGTTGCAGATGCCTTTTGAAAAGAAAACACCCAACAGTATTTATTACTTGTACTTTACAACAATGCATGAAATTTGTTGTGCTGCACCAGTTGATATAACCCCCAACCGTCTCCTGCTAGCACAAAACTTAGATACACAAACAAGGGAGCGATAAGGATTAAGAGGACTTACCCTCCTCACCAAAGCCAAACAAAGATGCCGTTTGATATCTCTCCTAAGATCCTTTGGAAGGCTCTGTACCAAATTCTCTTCATCCACCCCACGTGTTTCCAACCATTTGTACTGGTCATAGCGTCTTACCCGTTCCCTAAGGTCTTGAGGAAGTAGGCGATGGTGCATCCACTGTTCTGAGTCGCGCCTTTTGACTCTCATTTCTTCTAACCGAATAGTGAGTGACTGAAGATAGGTCTGTGCCAATAGCAGAAAACAACAATTTCAGTATCATCAGGTCATATCATACTTACATATTACATATCTATTTAACAAGCAAGTAATACAGTGATTTTTTTATTCTTAAGGCAGCAGAAGCAGGAATCAATAGCAGAAACCAGCAATTTCAGTATCATCAGATCATATCATACTTCCTTATTACATATCTATTTACCAAGCAAGCAATTAATTACAGTGACTTTTTATTCTTAAGGCAGCAGAAGCAGGAATCAGTTAGCTGTAAATTAATTTGAATCTACTAAAAATTGGATAGGAATACATTAGCATGCAAAATGAGGACATGTTTTCCCTCATAGACTTTGGTAAACATGAGTAAGAATATGTGTAACTACCTATAAGGAAGTTCAATAATCTACCCAATGATTCAGATATCTGTATATGTTTTCCCAGTGCAAGTCATCAAATAGATTCTGAAATATTTAATTTATCAAATAAAATAGGAGTGATGAGATTTGAACTCGTGACCGAGTAGTCAGCAAGGTTCTGATACCATGTCAAAGAATCATCTCAACCTAAAAGATTAAGACGTTAGGTGAAGTCTCAAAATAAAATTTATATTATAATCTAACATTTTAAAGGCACGCAATAGATTACAAAAGAAAAATAAGGAAAATATAAATGGTAAAAAAAGAAGAAGGTATGTGTCACTCTTGAACTTATTTTATTCCTTAATTCATTTACTATATTGTATACACCATTCTTGAAACAACACCATTATGCAACTAGATTGGTGTACTTCTACATGTCTCAGCTACACTCTTTATATAATAATAGGTAGAGCAGGAAAAGAGATCATAAATATGATGGCTTCACAATCACATACATCAAAGCACAAAATTTTGGTTTCCTTTGTCTCTTTGATGAATTACAACTGTCAGTTATTTCTTTTTCCCTTGTCTAGCCTCCATGTTATGATTTTATAAATTCAATAGCTACAGCCCTAAATGAAAGAATATCCTACTAATTAAGCAGCTATATCAAAAATTAAAAATAAAATAAAATAAAAAATAAAGAATACCACAAATTGGTTCTACTTACCTGCATGTTGCCAATCAGAAGAGCAAAGAGAATGAGTCCAAAAATGGCTAGTGCTATGGAGAATATAACCTCTCCAGGATAGGTGCTGGTTTCAAGCCCCTGGCCAAGTGTACTATGATGAAATTAATGAAAAGCAGTGTTAGTGTCTACATAATACTGATGGTCCAACACTCGCAATGAAAACTATCAGAAAGAGCAACATATATTTATGAACTAATTGCTAAATAAGGTAGGCATATTGCCTTTATCCTCATCAACAAAGTTTAACACGGACCCTGACATGGAGAACTTTCTTCATTATTCTTGGCACAATCATGTTTATTGCATTATTTCATTGATGGCTAAGATTTTTAGGTTTTGAGTAGCTTGTAAAGAGTCCAAGATGTGGTTTGGTAAAACAAATATAATTTTTAATTCGAGCATTGGATAGAGCTGAAATTTGATAGAAGATTCTAAAGGCCCTGTTTCATATTGAGTAAAATTTCATGATTATCAGAGATGAGGAATGTCTTCAAATAAGGCTAAGAAGTTATTGTGTAGGATTGTCTTTATTTACCTTGTTATATTTGAATTCTTTTTCTATTTAATTAGAACTTTTAATTTAATTAGTGTTTTACTATTTAGAAATCCTAATGTTAGATGGAGTCTATTACTTAAGTTTTAATTAGAAATCATTTTCTATAAAAGATTTTAGATCTAGAACTAATATAAATAGGGGTATCTAGTTTATTTTGAGAAGATTTAGACTATTCAGATTTTTAATAAAATATCAAAGATTTTCTCTATTACTCTACAATGTTTACAATGTTGTCAAAGGTGAAAGGTGCCAAGACTATATATATATATGACTTTACAATCACTCAATTTTGTAGTCAGGATCCATTGGTTAATGAACCAATAAGCAGACAATGACATGATAACATCCCCCTAAAAGATATTCCATGTTCAAAAGTCCTCCAAAACCCAGATGCCAACATAACGACGTAAAAAACATGAGCTGGTAATTATTTTACGACATACCAGCTTGTGCCCAAAAAAAATACTGCTGCTACATGTATATTAATGGAACAAGGCAAGGGACTATAATGGATTTACAAAGGGATGTGGGAAAGTGATATTTGCAAAAAGACATCTATAGAGCTATATAAACTCAGAAAAGCTCGGCCATACCCATGCCAGACAACAAGTCAGAGTAGTGATCAATTAATTCATTTTACATTTTGTGAAGTTCGTTCTTTCATTTTATCATAAATTTCCAAATGCATAATGATCCTACACTCACAAAACTTTTCCTGAGTATGTTTCCAGGGAATCGTTCTCTGCAATCAATACCAGCAACCTTTATCTCAAATTTGATTAATTCACACAGTCCTCTAGGACAACTTTCTATTGATTCCAGGATTTTGCTCCTTATTTAGTGTTGGACTCTTTGGAATTGGGGTTTTGGGCTGAGTATACAGGCACACAAACAATGAATTATGTTATAGCCATTTAATACATGAAAAATTGAGTTAAAGAATTTCCTTCTTCTTGTGAAGTTCAAGAAACCTAGTTTCTTGAGGAGTCAAAGATCTCCTTATGGATTTCAAGGCCCAGTCTACTGAAATATAGGAAGCCTAATAGAATATAGGTTTTCTATCACTCTCCCTAATTCCCTGTTCTTCTCAGAAGTCTTCCTTAAATCATATGCTATAAAAAATGTCATGCCATACTGAAGTTCCACATAAATGGAAAACACATACACAGTATGCTGATACAGAAGAATTAAGTTACCTCAAATTCTGAAGCCCCCACCATAAACAGAAACAGTACTTGGAAACGAAATTCTTAGATGAAACAATGCCAGAAGACAAAGCATTTGAGTAGATTCCATAATCAAATTGGTTATTATCCTCTGCTGAACAATTTGAATTAAGAATGGAGCTGTCCCAGGCACCATAATCTTCCATACCCCGATTGCCACAGTACAAGAAATCTTTTTTGCATTTTACAGCAGCAGTACAATTCTTCTGCCAGCATGCATCATTTCGCTCTACTGCTAACAAGTACCAGAACGAACCAACTATCTGGAAAAAAAAAAACTCAAAAAATAGAAACAAGTGACAATCTTTGCATCAATATTTTGAAGGATTAGTTGACAGCAATTATGAAAACATAAGAATTCAGATTTATTTTTGATATGATTGCATATCATAAACAAACAAAGAATTCTTATTCAGATTATAACTTTTAAGATTGGAATTGAATGAACAAACAATCAAGACAGTATGAGATATTATTCTATCCAATAGCATGAGAAGAATAATATTTTTTCCAGGTCCAACTACTCAAAAAAAAGGTCTAAGACGAGAACAATGGCATTCTGATGCTAAAAGAGAAATAAGGATTATGCTGGTTAATGTGCAGCTTCTATGTGAAACATACTTATACCTATACTCATGCTACAGAACAACAATGCCAATATAACAACATACCTATACTCATGCTACAGGACAACAATGCCAATATAACAACATACATGCTAAAACTGAGAGTTCCAATGAACAGAAAATAGAAACTGCCAAAAGAGAAGGCTATTGAACCAAACAGAACTTACATGACTAGCAAGCATGTATAATAGCAAATAATATGCAGCTCCAGCCCAGGCTGTTTCGGCAAAGACACCTGCTGTCCTTTTTAGTTCTGAAGTTAAGGGCAAGATTCGAAAGAATCTAGGAATATATTGAAGCACGATGATGTAAAGCAAGGCCTGTTTTGTAGCCAAGACATCTGAACCTTTTGACCTCAGAAGAAACCTCCAAACCACAATCTGCGCACAAGGAAAAATAATCAAAAAGACTAAGAGCTGTTTGCATGTGCAAAGTACTTGTTAGCTTGCAACTACGATATGATGAATTCAGCAGACTAAAATTGCAATCCTCTTCCATTATTAGTTACAATAGTTCTCAAAGTAACAACACAAAAGCATTCTTATAACACCAAAGGAACACCATAATTTATAAAGTCCCTGTGATGTGGGGAAATTTCTTTCATGTTCTTGGCATAATAATGTCTATTGAAATATTTCATTAATGGTTAAGATTTTTTGGTTTTCAGAAATTTAAGAAGTCCAAGACAGTTTTGTAAATCAAGCATAATTTTTAATCCAACTGTTGGATCGAGCTGTAATTTTGACAGAAGATTCAGAAGGCCATGTTTCCTATTAGGTTAAAATTTCATGATGATCGGAGATTGGGAAGACCTTCAAATAAGGCTCGGAAGTTACTGTGCGAGATTATCTTTATTTACCTTGTTGTATTCGGATTCTTTTTTCAATTTAGATTAGGACTTTTGATTTAATTAGTATTTTACTATTTAGAAAACAATATCTACTTCTCTGTAATTCACATTTCCAGTGGTACAGTATACAGAAGTGTATAGTGGTATAAGAAAAAGATATGATTCCAAAAATATATAGTGAAAATAGTCAACCATCATAAAGCATGTATAATAACCAAACGAGAAAGAGGAATTGATAAAATTTCAGTAATGCAATTGATGTAGCTGTCATGGAAATGAAGAAAACCAGCATCTTGCTCAGGTATAATATACAAGTCTAAACAGCGGGGGAAAAAATCAAGGGTAAAAGGGGAATAAAAAAGGCAACAGAAAGCATGAATTAAGGTCCAAAAGGATCAGAACAGGAGGGAGATATAAGTTTTTTTTGCAAAAGCAAATCAACATACTGAGGGTGCCACAGTTTCTATACCTGTGGTAAGGGAAGGACAGAAAGCAAATCAATGATGAAATATCTCTGCATGTACCGCTTGGCTATTTGTGTGGGATCAATAACAAGTTCACCTCGCCCAAATACCCGAGAAGACGGTGCAATGTAAGCTGTTCGGAACTGGAGAGCCATGCGTATAAGATAGAAAGCATCAACAATTGTTCGCAAAGTTGTTGCTATAGTTGCTAATTTGCGATCTATTCCAAGACAGGTCTCTGAATCACTAAAAACTGGAAGATAAAAAAATAGAGGGTCCACAGAAACTGCCAGAATACATGATATGAGAAACAGTTTATTGCAGAACTGGAGGAATTTATCTTGAGGATCAAAAATTTTCTTTTCTGACACTTTAAGATCTTCTGGAAACACTCCCCGTGCGACCCCGAATCTAAGTGACCGACCAATAGACTTGAGTCCCTCAGACCCTTTTCTGATTCCTCTCTTGAAAGATCTCGATGGTGTATCTGCTCCTTGACCAGTACGTCTAAATCCTTCAATACCAAACACACAATTTCTCCCTCCTGCACTAGAAGGTGATGATAGCCTAGAATCCAAGTCATCCAATCTAAGATACAGAAAAACGACAAAACCGAAAAAGTCAGATGCTCAAGGAAAAATATTTCATCCTACAGAACCCCTGGAAGCATGAAAAAGTAAGGTTCTCAAAATGGTAAGAAGGAAGTCCTAACATAATTAGAAAAATAAGCCTTTAAAATCTATTGAAGGAACCTCCAACTGGGTGAATAATGCAGTCAAACATTGGATTCAAAACTTTAATAATTTAAGTACAGATTTTGAACATCCCATATACTAGAACTTTAATAAATCAAGTGTTAGATTCTGAACATCTCATCTACTATCCACATAACCAGTCAATATTGGAGAATGATGACATAAACTGAGAGAACAGGTACATAAAGCTACATCAGTGCATCACATAACCATAGAATGGGTAGATGATAATTATATAAAGCAAATTGTTTTGGCTGGGTATGACAACAGAACTGTTCATAAGCACCTTTCTTACATAATAAGATTTCAAAATGGGAAAACATCACTCTCACAGCATCTTCCACATAGCAGAACTTGTTTTCTATGATACCTTACCAGCATAAACTATAGAATAGTACTAGACTAGCAGATACTGATATTGGCCTCATTTTCTGATCATATATAAAATCATAAGATCCTAAGTTGCGTATTATTAACTTATTTCAATATCCTAAAATCCTCCCACAAGCCAAGAGTAGTACAAACATCATTGAAGCAAACATAAAACATTAACCACAAAAAGAATACATATATTGCAATTCAACTAAAAAAAATGTTAGAGCAGATTTTATATGACAAACTTTACAGTTGCATAGATAACACCAGCCCTCTAAACTGATTCTAATTCTACAGAAAGAGATGTCTTCAACCATATATTGTGTTATCAACACAACCATAAGCACGAAAATTAGGTTCAACTGATCAAGAGAAGAAGCTAAATACTCAACCTTGGATAAGGGCAGCAGCAACATATGCAAATAGTTACATCTACCCCGCCACAATTTTGAAACTCGTGATCATGTTTAAAATTTCAAGAACCTATTCCTACCACAACCATTTCTTCACATAGGCGTCTTTTCATGTGCTTATGAGGAGGCTTCTTCTTCTTCTGTTTTTTTTTTTTTTTTCATTTCAAACCTCACTAATGACTTATTGATTATCTTTCTTCTTAACTTAAAATTCTTTGTGAATCAGGGGAAAAAAAACATGTCTTCAATGCTTAAAAATAAAACAAAATATTCCAGCAAACACAATGACCTCTAACAAGAATTTCATTAAAACTTTACCTGACAAACTTGTCTCTCTGACCACCACCTAGATATTGCGATTTCGAACCACAATCAAACATCATTCCCAACTTCTTAAGACAAAAACATCACCTGCAAAGCTCCCAGAAGAAGAGTAATGATAATTTATTAAAAAGCATTCCAATTTGCAACAAACATCAAAATTACACTACCTTGATTAAAAAATCAACAACAAAAAAAATACTAGCATTAACTTTAGATGTATTAGATCTCCAATAACAGCACTGATTTTAATTATCTACCGTTGACCACTAAATTCATGAATTACAAGAAAGATTCCTAAGATAAAAGAGAGAGAGAGAGAGAGAGAGAGAGAGAGAGAAGTAACAATCAAAAAGCAAGAAGAACACAGATTTAAAAAAAACAAAAGCCTCGAATTTCGAAAGATAGAAACTAAATCAAAGTCTAATGGTAGCAGGCATGCAACAAAATTCCACTGAGAATCTACAAATACAACGAGAAAAAAAAGTTAAACACGAAATCAAATTAGAACTGTAAAGCACTGATTTTTTAAACTATAAAATTCGATCGATCGATTTGGCACTAAACGAGAATTCGGAAATAAGGAAATTGCAAGAGAGAGGGAGAGAGGAAGAAAGGAAGAGAGAGGGAGAGAGGGAGAGAGGAAGAGAGAGGGAGAAAGTAACTTACAGTGAAATGGAAGTTTGGGGTTTAGGTAATTAAGGAGAAAGATGAAGTAGAAATGAAGTTAGACAGAGAGAGAGCGAGAGACTTGAGTTTTTACAGGGAGAGAGAGGGAGAGTTGCAATTAGGCGCGATTATTTAGAGAGGAAGAGAGGAAATCGGAGATATTTTTTTTTAACCGGAAATTGACCCCAGCAAGAAGAGTACATACTGAAAGACCGAAGGCGAAGGAGTCAATAATGTCTCGCACTTTTTCAGTTACTGAATTGCCCCTCTCTTCTTTGGCAGCTCATCTGCAGTCCGCTTGCTTCTGGCAACGGCAAAATAAAATAATTTTCGAGTCACTTTTAAACAAAAGAAGAAAAGGAACCAGATAAATTTATACTTATTATTTCCTATCAAATGATTAAGTTGGGAAAAGCTTTGGATTATTAAATTATTAAATTAATATATGAATTATTAGATTAATTATTTTTATTAAAATAATATCGTTTTATTTAAAGAAAAATCATTTATATAACTTGACCAAGATTTAACTAAAAATCTATTAAGTAATTCAATTTTATTTTTATTGTATTAATTTTTATTCGACTTAATTAAAAATTCAATTCGAGTTACTCTTTAATTTCTTGATTTACTACATTAACTCATTGAACCAATTATGATTAACAAGTATTAAATTTTAAGCTACTTGTTTGAGCATCAAGTAAAAATTTATTTTTTAAAAAAATATATTTTTATATTTTTTTATTGTTTTGTAAACGGTTTTAAAAATAAAAATATTATTTTAATTTATTTATAAATAAAAAATATTTCCAAAATCAATGTCATAAATGTTGAAAATGAAATAAAAAAAATACTCTCATAGAATAAAAATGTTACTATTCATTAAAAAAATACATAACTATAAACCAGACCCCTGCCTATACGATGATTGATGAATCAATCCCCAGTCTTCAAAGGTTTGCTAATTTTTTTTCTTACCTTTCTTTGGTTTAAAAAGTTTGTTTTCAAAGGTATTTAGAAATATAGTAATAATTATTTTTAAAAATATTTTTATTTTAAAATATATAAAAATAATTTTTTTTATTTTTTTAAAATTATTTTTAACATCATTACATTAAAATTATCTCATAGCATAATTTGAAAAAATTGTAAAAAAATAATTGCTTTGTAACTATTTGACAGAATATTATAAAGATAAACACGGCATTACACGTGGCTTTGAAAGAGAGAGACTTGATTTGGAGATGTTTTGAAGGTAAATTTAAAATTTTATCTCAAAATTAGCGTGAAATAAAGTATCTAGTGATAGTGTTTCACTTAGTGATAGTTTGAAACACGTTGTAGTTACAGTTGTATTTTAAAATGTTTTTTATTTTTAAATATATTAAATAAATTTTAATACATTTAAAAACAAAAAAACATTTTAAAATACAACCGCAACCACACTCCTAACTCCTAAATAGATACTTCACTTGCTAATATGTAAATTTTATTACCCGTTTATTTTTTAACCAGAATGTCTAAATTAAATAAAAGGAACCAGAAACAAAGAGTACTATTATAACATTTCGATTTTTTAAAAACGAGTGTATATTTAAATATACAACGTCCATTTTTACTAATAAAAACTGAAGGAACAATAACAAAAGATCTAGATGTTAAAGTACGTAGATGTAGAGTAATCTAGTTGCGGGTATGGGTGTTAGCTGGGTCAGCGATACCAGCTGTGACTTTGGAAACATCTAATGCAGAGGCTTCAGGCTGCTTCTTCGAGTACAAAACGAAGTAGCCAAGAGTGGCGACAAGAGCAACACCACCAATGGCCATTTTCATTGGACACAGAGACAGTTTGCGACGGTGGTGAAGCACCTCTGTTGAATGCTGTGCTGCTCGATCTGACCCTGCCATGTTTCTCTAGATTATCTTCGTTGGTTTCTTCTCTTTTTTCTTGTTTTTGGCTTGTGAAAGCTTTAACTTCCGTCTGGTGATTTGCCGTGAATGTTGCAAGTTTTAGACATTGAAAGAGGAAGTGAAAGGAAAGGGTAAATGGATATGGAGAGAATGTTTAGTTGAAAATTCAGTGTGGACAAGTGGCATTGACCCATTGTGACAGACGATTTCTGTGTGAAAATCAGCAAAAGAATAGTTCCGATGTTAGAGAAGGGTGCCCAGTCTTGCTTACAATGTCACTCAACATATATGACATATTGTTGGACTTCATTATTTCTTGCTCAACAATTATTAGTGTTGGACATATCGTGTCCTTGCCATCCATGGTTCGTGTAGCAGTGCATAGAGTTTGTAAAGCAATAGTAATTTTCACCATTGAATAGAATCAGAGAAAGTTTGCGAGAGCCAATGGCCAAACTCAAGAAAACTGTTACCATTTCCACAAAGAATCTACGCGTGGTATTTCCTTCAAATATTTTACTTGCACTTTGCTACTTAAAAGAGTTGAGAAAAATACCTTAAACAGCCATTTCAGCTTCTTTAACACTGGAAGGGATCCCAATATCCAATCTCATGGTTGATTTGTATTGGTCTGGTACAGCAGCACCAGCCTGAAAGCATATTTCCACAACAGCAGGGGCTTGTCCATAGAAATTCCTCAGCTCCCTTCGCAATGGCAGCCCAACCACATCAGGAACATGCCACACATATCTTGGCGGTATCAAGTCATCGAGCACAGCAGACTGCCAACCATGCTGTCCATTCCGTTGTTGGTGCTTGTGGGCCCCACAGTTCTGTGCCTTATGCCCACTAGGTCCCACATGCACCTCTGGGCAATATCCACAAGCTCTCACACGGTACATCTGCATTAACCTCTTGGCTCCTTTCCTCATCTTTTCCCATGCTTGTAGTGTTTCCTCAGCAAGCAAGGTTTTTTCTTCTTCATTAGCTGGGGCTACTGCTTCTGAGATGGATATTTCGGTTAATAATGGCTTTAGTGGAACCTCTAGGGGAGGTTCTGGCAGATCACTTTCATCTGCATCAGCAAATTCCCTTTTTCCTATGCGAATAATTGGTTTTCTCCTCCTTTTTGTTGGATATTCAGGAATGTGAACTCCAGCTTGGATACAGAGCTCCATTACTGCAGGAATTTGGAGGATTGAAAATCTCTCCTCATGAGTAATTCGTTTTCCAAGGCGGTCGTAAAGGTGGTAGGCTTCTACTGGCACAAGTACATCTTCAATAGCTGCATTTGTCCACTGATGAAGGCCATTGCGGAGGGTAGCACGTTTGCCTTTACATGACTTGAATGGATGTCCTTCCAGTCCCACATGGATTTCATCACACCACCTGCAAGAGGTATATAGTAGCCACTATAATATAGTAACCTTCAAACCATGAGAAGAATGGTAAAGCCATATTCACCAAGAAGGTTGAATTTTGACGTGTGATAATCCTTTATCCAACCAACTTCAATGCATATATGCACAATAAAGATAAGAGTTCTTTGTTTCACACAGTTAATTTACCAACAAATTGTATGTAGTAACAAATTAACTTATCAAAATTCACTATTACCATTTGCCTGCAAAGCACAAAATTCAAGATGCTTCATATCCATGCTAAAACTCCAAACACAAGTACAATATACAATTCCCTTTTATCTCTTTATATCATTTATTTCTCAATTGTCACTGAGAGCAGATGGCACCAGATCAACTTCTGTGCACAATGAACATTGACAGGCAATAAAATCTCCTTTAGATGCAGTCATCTATAAAAGGACCAACAGAGACAACATATGACACACGAACCTTATATATTTCTTTAGCATGGTGGGGCCAGAAGTTTATGGAAGGAACAGCATGAGTAAACAGAATTTTTTAGCCATACACAAGATTGGCCAACATGGCTAAAATTGCGCATGGGAGAGCAAGACATAACGTTCACTTAAAATAACCATTTTTCTGCAAATGATGATTTGATTGGATTACAAGATTGTAACCAAGAGCCATTGTTTTCAGAGACTGAGAAGAGGAAGAAAATTACCCACATGCATGCACGGGAACCACTTTTAACAGTTTCCTGAGATTGTTAATCAATGTGATCCTTGCATTGAACACATCATAAGCAAGTGGTAAAAGGCTTTGAACGATCAACCCTTTCTTTGGAGGTGGCACCTGTCCTTTAGGTTGGCCTTTACTCTTCTTGAGCCTCTCCCTTGCAGCTCGTCTCAACTCAACTATGGGTATTGGAAAGGGCTTCTTCTCCTTTCTCGAATAATTCCGAGGGAAATCAGCATTTTGAGGATGTTCATTTGAAATAACCAGTGTGTGTGGTTCATGCAACCTTGTTGGTGTTATTCTAGGATTTAATGAATGCCTAACTTTTACATTGCTATGCTGCAGAGAACAAAGAAAATTCTTTTCAACAGAAAGAGATAAATTACCAAACAAAAAACAGAATTTGGCACTTCAGTTGTACAGTGAGAATAAAGATGACTGATTAGAAAGTCAAGTATACATCATACTCAAGAAACACTGTTTAAGGCTAAAATTGATATAGAACTGTGCCCGGACAGGAGCGAAGGATAACAGGGTTTGTTATAAGTCAAAATTCTCAAAGACCAAGAACACCATAACTATGGATGACTCTCAAAACATTTAATTTTATTCATCCATGTCTTCTTTGTCAAAAGGCTATGACAACCTTTTACATAGAAAAAACAAAAAACTGCTCATAATACTGAATATGAAAAACAAACTAGGAAAACTATACCCTTTAAATAGAAAAAAAAACTAGAAAAGCATAATAATACAGAATAGAAAAAAAATTGAAAAAAAAAATTAACTAAGAAAAAAATCTATTTTCCTGAAAAAGTTCCACACCAAACTGTAGCAAAATAATATTGTTTATTGGCAACCCTTTATGGTGTTGATGACTACCGATGGCTCATTTCAAGTTGATCTAAGCTATTTCACCAGTCAGTTGGGTGAGATATATTCACTGATAGTTTATTTCCTCCGGACCTTAGGTGCATGTGTGCAATCAAAATCATCATCTGTAGCTTTTACTGATGAAGCTTCAATCACATTATCCATATGGAAATAAACATTCATCAGTCCACATATTTCATCCACCAAAACACATAATTGATTCAACCAATTTCCCATTAAAGCTGCCAAGGCCCATAACTAATACGGTCACATTTTTCCATCAATAGAGATTAAAAATATTTGTCAACATACAACATTTTGATGTGTAAGAATTTTAACTGCAGAAGATGAAACCATTACTTTTCTCAAGCAGCACTTTTGTTTGCAGTGTAAACAACAGTGCAATCAATCGTACAGATTTTCACAAGAAATAATAGAACTAAACAAAGCCACAACTCGCAAAAGCTGAATCAAGGGAATGACAACTAAGATTACAACAAAGTAATTCCAATACCTAAACTGATCCTAGAGTTGTCGAACTCCTAAGCAGTCAATCACATTTCTCTCACTACACACAACTTTAAAAAATAAAATCAGAGACCATGTATAATATACCATAAGACTAGCCTCTTCACATACATTTCAAACAAGTGAAACAAATGTTCCTAATTAGCATGGAAAACCAATGAGCTAGAACAAACATAATAGCCTAATGAAATAAAAAAGTATTTAACCGAACAATACAAAGAGAATAAAACACATCATCAAATTTCACTTGCTTTCTTGTTTCATGGAAGAGAAGAAACCCAATACAGTAAAGTAGATAATGACTATAACTTGTAACGAAAACCCAGATTAGCCAAGCATGAATTAGTGATTACAGCTTCATGGTATACCTGAAAAGAATGGAGATAACTGAGTTTGAGGAACTCTGATCTCTGGTCATAAGAAACAGTGAAAGGCTCCATTTTGAGAGAGGAAGCCCTCGATTTAGAATGATACAAATCCATGACACATAAAGGGTAGTTAGAAGAAGACCCACAGTCTTTCCCTGAAACCATGTTTGCCAACAAGTTTAATTCAAACCAAAAAACAAAACAAAAATACTTTTTAAAAATTTGAAACTAGAGAAGTGTACTTACACGTTGCAACTGAAGAGGTAATTATCATTTTTATGGTGGGGGAGACGAGAATCAGAAGAAAAGTTGGGTGCTTTAAGCCATTGTCTACAAAGAATAGGAACTGCTGGCTAGCTCTTAGCCAAAGCTCTCTCCAGCAGACATATATCATGAGAGATGGAGATGAAGATGATCTTTAAATGGGCCAAAAGAGTCCAATTTCATAGCTGAGCTCCAGATTAAAGTTTCATGGGCCAGATCAATACAGTGGCTTGAAATGACTCATGTGAGCTAGACTGGGCTCGTGAATGGTTACAGATTAAAATTTAATGGGCTAGATAAAGTAACAAAACTGAAATACCAATAGATTAATTGATAATCATATCCTTTTTTTCTTTATTTTTAATACTATAATTATAGAATTTACGATTTTAATGATTATAAATTCACTCATCACTCGAGTTTAAAAATCTAGGAACATTCAATACACATTTTCTTTCCCCAATAATTGCTTTTCTGTTTTACAAGCATAGTTAATATTAGATTATTGCAGGTAATATCACTGCAACCTAGACAAAAAAAAGTTTTTTGGAATGTAAAAAACCATTGTCTATACTCTAGATCACCAAAGATTTGTTTTGATATTATTATTAAATTTGACATGACAATTTAAATTTAAAAAATCTCAACACAACTATTTACTTAGTTAAGATTTTAAATTAAATTGTGTAAATTTCTTGACGTGACTTTGTTTATTGGATATATTCAAAGAAAAAATAAATAAATAAGCAGGTTAGGTTCATCCTAGTCAACCCGTTAAACTTGTTATCTAGGTTATGGACTCCACTAAATTTAATTATTTTTTTCTTTTAACATATGATAAAAAAAAATAGTAAAAAAATAATTCATAATAAACTCAATATTCAATGATAAAATTCAATAAAAATCCAAAAACACCAATACACCCGAGTAGGAAATTTAAGAGAAGAATTCCATCTAATTTAGCTTGATTTTCCTTGACCTAATTTTATTTATTCATAGTCTAAAAGTAATTTAGTTATGCTATTATTGTTAATTTTGTCGATTGAAAAGTTGTATAGGCAAAGCTCCTTTTGATCAATCAAGTTTTAAGGAAATGGTAACATGAAATTGGACCCGAATTCTTTAGCATGAATTATCACAATCGCAAGCCATTAACATGATTAAAAATAGTCCAAACGTGTGGGTCTCATAAAAGCTTAATGTTTTGTACTAGTTTTTTAAGAACTATTTTAAGTATAAAAGCAATAAAAAAAACAAGAAAATAAGAGTTGAAAATCTTATTTTGAAAATCAAATGTAAAAGAGGATAATAAGTTATGAGGGAAAAGAGCTCTCTTCTCTGATATAATTCTTAAAAAAAAACTTGTTATGAACAAAGAGTTTAACAACAAATGTTTGATTTGCAATAAGATAAGGCACCCAACCAAAAATTATATAAATAAAGCTCAACAAAGCAATCTAAGAGCAAAAATAATTATTGAGTTAATATCAACGAGGTTGATCACCTTATCAATGAAGTTTTACAAATAAATATATCCACTACTATTTTCAAAGTCAACCTGATAAAAAATCATAAACAATCATGGGTTGACACTAGTGTAATAAAACATATATGCATTGAAAATAAAATGTTAATGTTCTTCAGAAATAAGTGGTTAGCGAATACTTGTATATTAGAAACTCATCAACTTTTAAGATACTACATGTTAGGAAGGTTGCACTAAAAATGACTTCTAAAAAATAATACTCTTAATTACAGTGATAAAATCAAAAATATTTAATTTTTATTTATATATATCTTCACTTTTTAAAAAACTTTTACAACTCTTTTATAAAAAAAAATAATTAGAAACCCCTAGTAAATAAACTAGAAAAACCATGCCTTCAAATAAAGAAAAATCTAGTAAAACATAATAATACATAATACAGAAATAAAAGTAGAAAAAAAAATTCCATTTTCCTAAAAAATTAACCACATCATAATTTCAACAGCACAATTGACTCATAAAACAGAACAATAAAAAAGAAGAATTTAGCAATAAAAAAAAATGGTATCGATCAGACGCAACATAAAGGTGCCATTCATGTGAATCACTCTAAGAACATGATATTTCTATTGTCTTTTTTTATAGCAGCATTCATGCTTAGCCTAATTGGCATATGTAAAATCGATTGGATATGAAAACAAACAGGTAAGATAGTCGATAGAGTTGCGAAGCACCCCACCCATGCCAGCAGGACCAGATTTTCCTAGAGAGAAATCATCTGCATTCCATTTGAGAAAAAACTGTGCTAGAAGAACCAAAGGGATGCAGGGAAGATCTACCATAGTAGATCCACCTCATGATATAGGGAAACATTGGATAAATTGCCTCCAACCAAACAGCTAACCTCACGAAGAAAACGTTCTCGATTTCTTTTTGTATTCTGTGATCTGTTTATTTCTGTAGGTTTCAGCCATTCAAAGGGAATCAGATGCCGAAATAGGTCTAATATCGGTAGCTGTTACTGTGATGATCAATGCCCTGATGCATGCTCAAAAGCTTTATGTGCAAACCAGATCCTACTGGCAACAAATATTGTTGCTGCACTGATCCATGATCGTCAGCAAATGTAGTGACTCAGGCGAGGCCTCCTTCTCTCATAGATGAAGTGAATGCAAAGATGTAAAACCATACTGGGAAAAAATTATATTAGCTATCATTCAAGTATCGAAGGCTAGAGCTTATATACCAGATGATAAGGGAATTTATTTTTATGCTGTCTTATAAGGTTTGAAACTTAAGAAAAGAGGCAAGAAAGAAGGATGTTAACTACACAGATACAGTAAGAAAATGATTTGAGCATATATGGCATAAGAAAAGCTTCTGGTATTTCATATTATTCCTCTACATTTTATAAAATATCCACGAGATTTAAATGCTTTCACACTCATTCTGTTCCTCTCCCAATACTAACCTAACCATCATCTTTCTCCATGATCTCTTTTTCTTTATACAGCTCTGATCATTTGGCCTGCCACAGCTCCTGCATCCCAAGCTTCCTTTCTACTAGTGTTAAGGAATCCCAAGTCGTAGCACTCAAGAACGGTCACCATGGCAGCAATAGATATTGCAATCCTGTTTGTAGCTTTCACAAGTCATTTTACCCTAACCATGAGCACCACCATGGTTGCACTTGCACCTGCCATCCCCAAACCTAAGCGATTGGTCACCAAACTAATTCATCGCGACTCCATCTTTTCTCCCCGTTATAATGCTAATGGCACCATTGCTGATCGTGCGAGACGTGCTATGGAAACTTCAATTGCGCGTTTTGTTCAGGTGTCCGGACTAGTCTCGGATAGCCATGACATTCGAACCACTCTTCTCCTTAGCCAGCCCAGTGAACTATTCTACATAAATTTTTCGATCGGCCATCCACCACTTCCACAGCTAGCAATCATGGACAGTGGCAGCAGTTTTCTATGGATCAAGTGTCTTCCTTGCAGTCCTTGTTCAAGCAAATCACCTATTTCAATTTTTGATCCTAGGAAGTCTCTCACTTATTCTAGCATGTCATGCAGGAGATATAGGTGTAACCATTCCAAATGCAACTCCTATAATGAATGTACTTACAATATAACATATGTTCGAGGTCCTGGATCGACCGGATCTATGTTTTTGAACAACTTACCTTCGAGACGATAGACGACACGAAGATTGTGGTGCCGAGGGTACTTCTGGGGTGTGGTCGAAATCTTGAAGTTGATAAGGTCAATACTGTCATAATTCAATTTTTGAATAAATATTAAAAAAAATGATAATAGTTGAGAATTGGGTTAAGACAACACAAATTCAAAGTTCAATGTTGAAATTTTTAAAATTTGAGAGTTAATTGGTCAAAAATTGAAGAATTAATAAGTTTGAGAATTTAATTAAAATTTGGATTAGTTTAATTAAGAAAACGGCTCAATTAAACAATGGACTTAATTAAAGGTCGGGGTATCAATTGAAGAAACAACTTTTGGAGCTCATACAAAAAAAAAGGGGGGATTAAAGTTCAAAGACCAAATTAAAGAGAAACCGATCTTTAATAAGGTTCTCAATTGAGAAATTGGAGGGACCAAATTGAAAAGGTTCATCAATCCCGTCCACTGGCGTTGGTAATATAATGGATCCTCATTATCCTTACAACCAGGGAGGCGGTTCTTGAAGATCTCGGCCTTATAAAGGGGATGGAGCGCCAGAAAAATGGAAGGTTAAAAAATTCGGGAACACCAAATCAAATCGACTAGAAAGCAGCCATGGGGGTTTTCCGCTTGAAATTGTCTCGAACACGAAACAAAAAAAACCGGTTGACAAAGAACACTACGTAACACTAGAAGGAATCAGTATAGAAGGTAAACTGCTAGAGATAGACCGTCGTATTTTTGGAAGGACAGCCATTGTTGATAATGGAGTGATCCTTGATTCAGGAACTACCAATTATTTTGGGCCAGAAAATATACAATAAAAAATAAAAATAAAAGGCGGAAAAATAAAAAAATAAAAACTAGCCATGCAGGATAAAGCAGTCGGGGAATAAAATACCGGTTTAAATTTCACTTCGATTAGTATTATCAAATTCTCTTCAGATGAATAAAAATAATGTGAATTTATTGGTTTATTCAGAAGTCGAGGAATAAAAATACGGTTTAAATTTATATATATTATTTTATTTTATTTAGCTAATTTTTAAAATCGCGAAAAAGATTAAATTTGATTTTTGTTTATTCAACGGTATTAAAAGGCATGCCAAACCAACTGTGCTACATTGGGCGTGTGAGGGAGGATCTTAGAAATAATAAACATTTGGGTTCCCGGCAGTTTAAGGGTGATACTATTTCCATTTTGCGAATGGAGCACAATTAGGCTGCGACCAAACAAACCATTGGGCGTGTGAGGGAGGATCTTAGTGGGTTCCCGGCAGTAACTTTCCATTTTGCGAATGGAGCACAATTAGTGCTCGACACACAAAGCATGTTTCTTCACATAGCTCCAAGGGTGTTTTGCCTGGCCATGGGTTCTGTCAATGGAGACAACTCCAAAAATTTGTCCGTCATTGGAATTATGGCCCAACAGAACTATAATGTGGGTTACGACATTGGTCAAAACAAGTTGTACTTTCAAAGAATTGATTGTGAGCTTCTTGCGGACTAGAGCATGAATTGAAATCAGAGTCTCCTTTTCTTTTCTTTTTAGTTCTCAGCATACGAGGCTTACAATGTCCAATGATCGAATATTTGTTATAACAGCAGTAACACTCTTAAGCACAAGTAAGCAAACAAAACAAAATGGCCACCATGAGTGTAGTGTATATATAACAGAGGCACTGCCATGCAAAGAACTAAATCGTGAACTAGAAACAGAAAATTAATCATGAAAATTTTATTGTGGACAGTAGATAGTTTACCAGGGAATAGTTTGTTAGGTGGGCACAAGCACTGATAGTACAAGGATTGATTCTCATTTCTAGAATGGGGAGTGCAGGGTGGCTGCTTTACAATCCCCCTAGATGTCACAGGAAAGGGAAACATCAAGACAAACCAGGAAAAAACTGTAAAAATAACTAGATCTACCAAACCTGTGTTTAAGATGCTAATACTATTTTCCTATGATTTAAGACTCAAAAATTAACCCAAATGGTAATTCTTAATGTACCTCTTTCCCCAAATTCTGATCTCAAGTCCCAACCAAGGTATTTGCTCTTTATCGTGTAGAAACAAACATGCCAATTCCTTTCAGGCTGCACCAAACAATTAATCAATCTTCACTGATGAGTAGATGAGCCTGGTAAACCAGAAGCAGGCATAGAAGCCAATTGTGCCAGTAAGCACAAAGAAAGCATATGAGGCAATCAGCATGTAGCCAAAGTATAAGATCCCAGACACTGGTTTTGTAATATCAAGCTTCGTGAAGAAGTAGAAAGTAGCATAGAGGAAGAGGTAAATTGCAGAGGACCCTGATGTCAGGTAAGACCTCCACCACCAAAGGTAGTCCTCACTGCACAGCTGGAAGTAGCAAAGCACAACTGTGATCTCGGCACAAGTGACAATAAGGATGACAAAGACAATGAATAGGAAACCAAAAATGTAGTAGAACTGATGCAGCCATATTGATGTAAGGATGAAGAAGAGCTCGATAAAGACAGCTCCAAATGGAAGAATGCCTCCAATTAGAATAGAGAAAACTGGGTTCATGTACCAGGCCTGTTCTGGAATCTGCCTTGGGATCTTATTCGTTTTCACTGGATCCTCAATTGCAGGCTTCTTGAAACCAATATAACTACCAGCAAAGACAAGTGGAACTGAAATGCCAAACCATAAGAATACCAGAGCAAACATGGTTCCAAAAGGCACTGCCCCAGATGATTTCTCACCCCATATTAGAGCATTCAAGACAAAGAATATGGCAAAGATTGTTGCAGGAAACATGAAAGCCGTTTTCAGAGTAATTTTCTTCCATTCTGTTCCCTTGAACATCTTATAAAGACGAGCTGATGCATATCCAGAAAAAAGACCCATAAATACCCAGAGAAGGAGCATGGCTGTCATCAACCCACCTCGATTCGATGGAGAAAGGAAACCAAGTGCAGCAAATATCATAGTAACGAGAATCATCCCAAAAAACTGAACCCCTGTCCCAGCATAGACACAGAGGAGGTCTGAGTTTGTTGGAGGCCGGAAAGCATCCCCATGGACCAATTTCCATCCTGTCTCCTCTTGGGCTTCTTCTTGGGTCTCCAGTTGGTTGTACTTGGAGATATCCCGAAAAAGTGTCCTCAACATGATCATAGCCACCATCCCCGAGAGAAAAAGAACAATCATTAAAGAATTGACAATTGAGAACCAATGAATTTGATCATCAGCCATCAAAAGATAGGTATCCCACCGAGAAGCCCACTTCACTTCACTTTCCTGCAGGGTAAAACAAGACATGTGCCAACAGTAGAAAGCAACACTATAAGCTAGAGTCATAGAAGCAACCAGCAAAAGTCACTTCTTTACATGAAAGTACAGGACTGACCTCAAATGCAACATCATATGTAAATATCACATCCTTCTTATCCTCAATCACTTGAGGAGATTCAGAGCTAGTAACTGCACGCCTTGCGTGGGGATCACAGGTTGTTAGGCGTGTATTCTCATTCTTCCACTGACCATCGTAATCATGTTTAACGCTGGATTCATTTAAAATGATAAGTCTTAGAATAAAAGAGCAGACTGTCATTTCACAGACAAAGGGAAGTTAACAGAAAAAATGCAATTTAGAATCATAGAATCAGAGAGAATAACCTGAATGGTTTGACCTCAAACCCAACAATCCTGGCTAAATTTGACTGAGAGTCTTTGTGAAATTTGACAGTAAATGTCAAGTGATTGTGGATAAAATGTTTTTGATCTTTGCTCTGCAAACAAAAATAAATTGCTTCAGTAATCGCTATTCAGCATTCAATAATAATAATCAAAACAGATTAGACAGAGCAAGAACTTACCCCAGCATACTGCCCTTTAAGACCAACTTGGAAGCCATGTTGATACACTACCGCATTTTCCTGATCAAACCTTGGAATGGGCACAACAAGTGGAAGATTATCCAAAATCCTGTTCCATGCAGCATTAACCAGAAAGTCATAAGAGATGTTATTCACATAAAAATCATAACCAAGAGTGTAAGGAATTAGCACTCACATGTTCACCCGGTAATCATCATCAATCTTTTCCTTGAATTGTTTTGCTGTTTTTGCATCAAGGGTTATACGACATAAAATTTGGCACTGTTGCGGTTCTCTCATTTTAAACTGCAACATAACATTTTATGTCAACTACACAGTAGCCACAGGAGAGGACATATGCAGAGAGAACCGACTAGCAAGCTATATTAGGACAGCTTACCACATAAGGAGAGTTTTCAATACGATCACCACGAAGAACTTCTCCAAGATTCTCTGCACTGTCAACTATACGATCTGGAGGACAATATGGGAGGGAATAGTATGAGTACGGAAGTTGTGTTTTTGTAGAAGTCAGTTTGTTTACTTTCACCTTTAACTCAGCCCCCTGTAATGGTAAACAAAATATTGGAACTTGGCAGGCATAAAAGGATCAAAACAACAATAGATAGAGCTCTTCTTCATTAAATGGAAAACACATGCAAAGCATATAAAGAAACTATGCAGGAGACCATGCTTGATGTATCGACATTCCACGATGAGAAGACTGAATTAAAATCCTATCATCATAATTCATTGAGGGTAACTAATGTCACAAGCACTAGGACATTAACCTTGGAAGCATCACCACTAGCCATTTACAAACCACATAATGCAATGTTAATGGGTATGAAAGTACATAAACATTCAAGCATTGAAATAACAATCAATATTTGAGAACTTGGCTTTGATGGTAACAAGGAACATACCACACTTGCTCGGTTCCCTCCCCCAACCCCACCCTCTTCTCCATACACCACAAGCACATGGATCAAACAACACGATCATTATACATATATGTGGAAACCAGATAAATTCAAGTTCCCAAATTCAACAGAACAACATTCGCAGCAAAACTCTTTGATCTCACTTAGTTCAGAGAGATAAAAACGAAGCGAGTGATGAAAAAACACCATCGACTGAAACACAGTTAAACACGGAATAGATCACTTGAACCTTCTAAGTTACCAAATTTCCATTATAAAATCAGATTTCTATGATTAACCCATTATTTTCACCTCCAGATTGCAAAATCCCAATCTTAAAAAGGAAACAAACAAACAAAAATTTACAAATCTTTTCCTTAAAAAAAAAAAAGCAAATGTAAAATTAAGCCCATAAAATCACAAAAGAACAAGAATCAAAAGTTGTCAAGAAAAAAACATTAAAAAGAAAGAAAGAAAGAAAAGGGATAAAACAAAAAAATATATATCCCATGCAAACAACAACAGAATCAGTAACAATCCATCAAGGGAAAAACAAGAAGATCTAACCCAAAATCTTCGATTTCTCTGCAAAAGCAGCATGATTCTACATGCATGCATGCGTATTTAATAAGTGAAGTAAGGTGTAGAGTAAATTACAGTAACGAAATCCTGAGGGGCGACACCAGGAAGATAGAAGGAATGGGATTGATAGGCTAATAACAGCAAAAGCAAAGAAAACTTCATGAAAGAGATTCCTAATCTGAGCGCGAGAGAAACTCCCGCCATGACTGTTATTGCTAGCTAGCTAGCTACCTAGCTAAATCAGATCTCCTGCTAACCTGCTTCTCTTCTCTATCTCTCTCTCTCAGTTTTCTTTATTCCATCTCTGTTTTCTTCTTTGGTCACAAGAAATGGAAACGGTAGTGGAGGAGGAGATACGTGGGTGTCTCTGTGCGTGGGCTTTGTTCTGTTGTTTTGCAGTTACCAAAATGGATGCCAATTAATTAATGTTTTTTAGTTGGTGATTAATTAATTATTGATTACTTATTAGTAGTGGCTATGTTCTTGTTTTTCTTCTTGATGTGAGGTCGAGATTGATTGTATCACGGAAATTGAGGGTCCTTTCTTATTATTTTCTCATTTTATAATAATTTTTTTTAGTTTTTCTTAGAAAAATTAGTGTTGATTACCCTCCTGTTTTCATTATAAAGAGTGAATGTAGTGTGATGGAGTTTTTTTAAAAAAAATATTTTGAAATTAAAAAAATAAAATATATATATATAGAGTTTTTATTTTTTTATATTAATATATTGAAATTATTGAAAAATACTTAAAATATATTAATTTAATTTTTTAAAAATAAAAAATATTTTAAAATATACTTTTAAAAACAGATTATACCACAAAAATAAACTATCTATATTTGTTTTTGCGGTACAATTGGTAAAATATATTATTTTTTTGATATTTTTAAATTAATTTTAATATTATATTAAACACCACCATCAAGTAAGATATTTTATTTTTATTTTCATGTTTTTTTCTTTCCTCGTTATAGTGCTAGTGAAATTCCCTTTTTTTTAATATTACTAAAGTTTACCCAAGTGGATTATGCCTAAATTCATTCTCGAGTTTTCGTTTTCATTATAAAAAAATGAAGAGCTTTTTTAGTCTAATGAACGTGCTTATCAAGTGAGAGTCCAAACCTAGAATTATTTTTGTATAAACTATAAACTATTGGATAATATAGATTTTATCAAGTAATTATATTATTTGATTTTTCAATTAAAGATTTATTTTTGGAACCATTTAACATAGAACATGAAATTACCTACATAGTGACATTCTTTTTTAATTTATTTAATTTTGTTAAAATTTATTTAAGGAGTTAATAATGACAAACTACTTGGAAAAAAACAATTATTAATAAAATTTTAAATAAAAATTCTACACCGGAGATGAATTTGATATCATATTATAAAATCGCAAAGATGAAGAAACAAGAGCTAGGGATAAATACCAAACATTAATATATAATAAAAGTTATATGGAACAACATCATGCCCTATATTCTTTGGTTTTAACACAAAGTTGTTGCACAAATAGCAAATAATTATTTCTTGAATTAGAATCATGAGGAAAAAGAAGGGTGTAGAAAAATCCTTCTTTTTCTCTGGCTCCGTCAAACACCAAACAAAGGAATACACATTTTGAGAGTTGGAGTGACCTTGCAAGATTGTGGAGAACACAAAAAGGAGAAAAGGAAAAAGTGAGATCGTGGAGTGGAATTGGATCCCCCATGATCCCGTCACCACGCAACCATCTTGCTAGATTGGTTCTTGGGTTATATTGGCTTTTATTTGCTATTTGTGCAAATAATTGCTAATATATTTCAAAAATAAAATTAATTTGAAATTGAGTTTTTTTTTTTTACAAATGTATTTTAGGGAGCGTTTGGCTTTGCGGTTCAACCTGCTTTTCATCGAATTTCAAATTTTTTTTTTTTGCTAAAATTGAGTGCGGTTTGTACTTTTTGGATCATTTTGATGTGCTGATATCAAAAATGATTTTTAAAAAATAAAAAAACATCATTGACATGTATTTCGGCACGAAAAGCTATTTGAAAAGCAACCACTACCACACTGCCAAACACCCTCTTAGAGAAGAAAAGAATATCTGTTGTATCTAAAGACATTTTCTTATTTTTTATCTTATATTTTAAAAATATAAAAATTCATCTTAAAATGGTTAAAAGGACACGTTTATTTTTATATATTTATCTTTATCTCTTTAACCAACATGCTTCTATCATCGTTATCTTTGTATTTCTATCCCATTATAGTAAACAAATGCCATCTTAAATAACTATAGTTTTTAGACTCGGCCCGATTCAAGACTTGAGTTATGGGTTAATTGAGCTAATCTAAGTATATCCCAAAACAATATTATTTTAGTTTTTTTATAAAAGAAAAATTAGAAACATCATTTTTTTGGATTAAAAAAAAAACCCTTAGAATTGGACTAAGAAGATCTTTCCTGGGTTTGGATAGGTCAACCGAGTTATGGATTGCTTCGTCAGGTTATACAACTTTGATCAGGTAAATTTCTTAAACAGGTCAAAAATAACCCTTGCTTAGTTAGAATTTGAGTAGCTAAGTCATTGAGGGGTCAACTCGTTGAGTCGGGTATAATTATGGTTTTTTCAATCTTTTCATTCACTTTCTTTCCATGTTTTTCTCTTACTTATTCCTCCCAAAACCTCATGCATATTCAACAAATACTCTTAAAATTTGAAAATCCTTCTCAATACTAAAACATTTAAGCTACCATTTTTTTTCTTTTTTTAATCTCCTATCTTTTTTTTTTCCTTTCCCTTTTAATTTCATTTTTTTTTTCAATTTGATTATTTTTTTTAATGATCATCTAGGTTACTTTTGGATTAGCTAGGTCGATTAGGTCATGTCGGGCCAACCCTGCATAATTTAGTTTTGAATCCAAGTTAAGTAAGGAGTCAGGTTTTTTGTTCTTTCAATTCATTTTTTTTCCTTTAATTTCATCCTCAAATATTTTGCCGATCAATCGGGTTATTTTTAGACCGTTCAGGTCAATTGGACCATGCTAGTAAGACTCTTACACATCTTAACCATGGCTAGGCAATGAGTTTGATCAAGATGTTTTTTCTTATTAATATTATATTTTTTTCCTTCAATTTTACACAATTTAAAAATTTTAAATTATAAAAACCAAAGTAGAACATTGGAGTATTTGACCAAACATTTGACTTGCTTGGTCTTGGGTTCACAGGTAATTTAGTCCATACGCAATAGCCAAACCTAGATCTAGACTTTCTTAAGTTAGAAAGGCCAAAAAAATGATTTATTTCGTAACTAACAACAAGCTAGTCCTTAAAAGAGGCTATTCATCTTTTCTTTTAAGAGGGAACGAGGGTATTTGGAAATGCAATTTAACCATGTTTTTCGAAAAGTTTGATTTTTTATTTTTAAATTTTTTTTTTTGTTATTGTTTTAGATGGCTATACTATATGAAAAATAAATTTTAATATATATATATATTATTTTGATGTATTTACAAACAAAAATTATTTTAAAAAGTAACTTTTATCGTTGTCTCAAATATCCTTTTAGTCTTTGTGTATATTTTATAGTATGATAAAGATTATTTTTGAAAGTAATTTTTACTTGAAAATATATAGAAATAATTTTTATTTTATTTTTTAAAATTTATTTTTAACATTTATATATCAAAACGATCTAAAAACATAAAATAATAATTAAAAATTAAAAATAAAAATATTTAAAAATATTTGAACCGGAACACTAAAAGTTTGACTAAGAGCTCGAGTCAAATAAATGATAGTCAGCTTCAACCCACTCGTTATAGGTTCCATATACTAATTGTCTTTTTTAATCAAAGTTAATTTGCGTGTGAATCGTCTTGAGGTTATACTTCTAGATAACTTGTTAGGTCAGTCACATACGTGTTTATTATTATTAATTAATCAATAGTAATTAGTAAATTACAATTACCGAAGAGCTTAGATTATATCATCCAACTAATTAAATTATTCATGTCCTGAAAATTAATTGCTTACTATGCGCACGGCGTCCGATGGTGTTTACTGACTGAATCCTAGTTTAGCAAGCCTTTGGGGGTGGAAGAAACTCGATTTTGTTGGCTCAGTAAGTGATTGGTTTTTGTATTTTTTTTTAAATGTTTTCAAATTATTTTTTATTTTAAAAAATATTAACTTGATAATACTTTTAGCTTTATTTGGATAGTTTTAATGTAATAATATAAAAAATGAATATTAAAAAATATTTTTTAATTAAAAAAAATTCTGCACCATAATAATAAATACACACTTAGAAACTAATCCCAGTTGGGTGCATCATCACAGTGTTTTTCCTTTATTAATAAAATCATTTTTATATCCCATAGGTCATAGGGTCTTCAATTTTTTTAATTTTTTTTTCTAATTTACTGGAGGCATATTAATTAACTGATGGATTTCTGATTTATTAACAATGGGCCATTTGTCCGAAATTTCCCCTTGGATTGTACAGCACATGAAAGATGATTTGCTTCTCCAAACATTCATTGCTGCTCATTTGTTATGTTTAGCTGAAAATCAGTAATCCTCCTTTCACTGCGTAGTGTACAATCCGAGGGAAAATTTCAATAAATGTCTCCCTGATTCTAAGCTCCATGTTTCCCTGGTCTCCGTTTTCACAACTTCAACTTTCGAGAGATTCAACATCATTTATCCTTGGAATGGCCAATGCTGAGAAAGTAGCAGCTCAACGTAAAGGGCTGTCAATAATTTATCCTGTATGAAAAAACTACAGTGGCTTTTGGATACAATCAAGAGTAAATCAGTGGAATATCCTTGTATAGCCCAAAAAAAGAATGTTGTGCTTGAAATATATAGATACCTAAATTCTCACTGAAACCAATGAATGACAGTTGATACTCTTACTGTTTAATGGGAAAGAACAAGAAGGGGAGAGGAGGGAAGGATCAACTTCAAATCAGACAGCAAGCGGGTTTTCTTCTGCAGTAAGAGGTGGCTCAAGCAGTCTCACGGAACGAGGAAGCATAAACTCGGCAAATATAGGGTAGTGTGAGGATGGATAGCGCCCGTTTATATTATCATTCACCACTTCGCACAGGACAGGAATCAAAGATCTACCTCTGAAAAGAATCCAATCTACGTGCAGATCCTGTGTTTGGCGGTCCCAGCAGAGGCAGAGTGCCCTCAAGATTAACTTGAAGAACTCAAGGGCTCCTTGCTTGTCACCTGACAATACTAAATAATTGAGTTTTGACGGGATTCATAATGAATTATCATTACAGAATGGAAAAACGATACCTTTGAAATCATGGAAAGTGTGTACGAGGGAAACATTTTTCCTCACTTGGGCATTGGGCCATGTATCCCTCATATCTCCCACTACACCATGCTCGCTGCAGAGGAAAAGCCAGTAGCAAACAACTGAATCAACCCCTCTTTTTCTTTTCTTTTTTACTACTGAATCAATCCCTTAAACAATCACTAAGAATGAAAGTGAAATGCTCATATATCCTTAAGCAGCGCTTCACAAGATAAAAGGAAATAACTTGGTAATGGAAGCCTCAATTCTTAAACTAGCCATTTCATCAACTGTACTACTACAGACCAAGATACAACAAACTTTTAACCCATCATTATGGAAAGATTTAAACTTGTAATCATTTTGGTCAATAAAACTCTTACACGAACCATTTCATTCTAAAATTTAATTTGTTAAAATAGACTCTAAAATATAATTTATATTATTCTCTCAAAAGAATCAACTAATATTACAACACCACCTATTATCTAAGAAAAATGTTAGAACTGAAGTGGCTGAATTGAGATTATCATTCATATTATATATACAATGAAATGAACATTAGGTAATCGATCCCAGTCTGTACAAAAAAGGCAAGGTCTAGAAAGGACCTGTGAAAGGTCTTAATCCTTCATTTTCAGAAAAGAAGTCATATGACAGTTTTGTAAGCACAAGCATCCTATTCTAGGAAAAGAAAAAAAGAAATATTTCTTTGGTTCAGCTAATTGATTAGTATTATTGGTATCTATAAGAAGGGCAGTTTCAAACTTGAAACATGGCTGTGGGTTCTTCATATTGATATCAAGCAATAACCTAACACGAGAAAATTACAACTTAAAAAACCCAGGTGTCTATGTAATGAAGATACCTTGATCTCCCAAGAAGAAAACGTCCTGTAGTCGATTCTTTGTGTGTGTTAAATCCTCCACAATACAAAACTGGTAAGCTAGGAGGTAAGGATGCAATGTGTTGCCATGTGAGTAAAGCACTTCGTCTACGTGCACGAGGACTAAACTCATCCATGTTTGTATTCACTATCTGCAATGAAAAGCCTGGGGGCTCAATCCCTTTCAATTGGAATGTGTGACATCATGTCAAAGAAACATGGAAGAAGACACCTCCAAAAATCCAAATAAAAAAAGGGACTTGGCCACAAAATTGACAAGACTAGTGTTGGAAAGGATATAGCCCACGTTGCAATACATGGAACTGCAGCACCCCATGACATGCTTCCTGGGACAGAAGGCGACTCTGATAGCCAAAATGTTCCATCTTCTAGCAGCTCTACCTTCATTTAATAAGACAAGAGCACATGAAGAGTGGCCAAATCCCATCAATATCTCCGTTAAACAGAATTGGAAATCTCAACCAGAATGAAGAGCAAGTCATTTCTTACTTTTTCCTTGTCATAGAAGATACTACAGTGTTCATCTAGGCTGTCTTGAGATCCTTTTCTTGATATTCCAAATTGACCATAACCTAACAGATATAAACAATCAACCCAAATATAAGCCTAGTTTCTGGTTAGCTAAAAACGAGTTTGACCGCTGCATACATTTGAATGCCAAAACACAATACTATCAAGAGCAGAAACATTGAAAAATATAACAGCAGAAAATAGAAACACAAGTATGTTGGGATTTATCCCTTCCATATTTTATATATTGGTGATGGTCCTGCATAAACCCTCAGGATCATGGTTCTATTTAGGAAACCAAAATTATAAGATTTGCAAGAGTTTGGCAGTTCAACATTTTATCTATCCAGCAAAACGCTAATACCGCAGGAATATGGACCGATTTTAATCATATGGCCTTCATAAATGTCACAGAACCCAGTGACACTAGTCAATTTGCTGCCATAGGGAGATTGAATAGCTTCAAATGGTATTAAGAATTTCCATTGAATGTGTCGGCTACAATAGCAGATAAAATGCATCAAGTGACATAGCAGCACTATTGGTTGAGAAAAGATTGTGCAAACAGCTTGTCAACTACGTTTTACTGCATAAGGTATGAAGCCAAATGATAAAACCATCGGAAAAAAGTTACCTGGCAAGCACTGCTGAAGATAATCCAACTGTGTTTTCACACCTGAATCCATACACAAAATAAAAAGTAGAAATAAACAATAAGAGATACCAATAGAAACCATTCAAATCCCAAAAGAAAGACAATAAGATCAACAAGGTGAAGGAAACACTACAATAAACAACCCACATAGGCATTGAACAAAAATCCCCTATAAAAAACTCAACTACAACTCAAAGGAACCAAAACCCATCTCCAAAACAGAAATAAAAAGACACCCAGATCATCCTTTGCAAGGAAAACACAACCAGAAACAATTTCACACACAAGCGCACGTGTAAAAAAAGAGCAACAAACCTTGTTGAGTACAAAGAATCATAGGAGAATAACTAGTGACGACACTAATACACAAATCCTTCCTCTTCTCCCATGAATTTGGACTATCTTCAGCCTGATCATCATGAAGATTAAAGGTCATCACCGTCAAGGAAACACTCATTTTTTTTCCTTTTTTCATGAAATATAAACCAGCTCTCCTTTTTTGTAGTATTTGTTTTTCTTCTACTTCAACAAATGATTACATAGTTGGTTGTTGGTCATGAAATTTACCAAAAAGAGCTAATAAGCAATGGTGTACCATGCTTGTCAACAAGCTCAGGCTGTGTAGGTTTGTCTTATTAATTGGATTCAGTGCAGCTGTACTGTGCAGTATATTCTTTTTGGATTTGGGTTACCTACCTTTTTCGCTGTGCAAATGTGAAAGTAGAGAACAGAGAAACACGTAGAGACTGCGAATGTTGTAATAAATTATTATTCTTAAAAAGTGTGGATTGTAAGAAAGTAATTGTTTCTTTCTGCGTTGAACAAATACTGCCAATTTTTTTTTATTCAACTTCTTTAAAAGTTGATAGAGACATATATCAATTCATTACTTGAACCACAGGGTAGATAAATAATTAGATTTAGCCAGATTAGATCAATAATTAGATTTAGCAAAATTTAGATGAGACCCGATTTTATTAATTTTCTTTTAAATTATTTTTAAAAAAATAAAATCATTTCAGATTTTTTAAATTTTATTTAAAACAATGTAATTTGATGTTTTTTTTAAAAAAAAATATTGTTTTAAAATAGACAACGCTTAATCCATAAACCTACAATTCATATCTACAATTAAGTTTGATAATTATGTAGATTTAACACTATATTATCACATTTGCAGTGTTTTTTCAAGTCAAAAATAGGAGAAAAAATAAATATATATATATATATATATGAAGAAAAAAAAGCTAAAAAGAGTACGTTTGCTATAATTATTGTTAGTGTTAAGGATATTATTGAGATTTTATTAAACTATAACAGGAATATTAAAAAAGAAATTATAAATCATAGAGATGAAGCAGATAATTTTTTAATCTTGCTTAAAAAAATAAAAATATGATATAATTTATCATATTAAAGTATCCAAAATGTTTAATTAAAGCAGGAAGTGGAACAGTGGAAGTTAAAAACACCTTCCAACTTTAAAGACATCGATGCAAAATTCCCCGATTTTTTTATTTTTTTTGGATTTTATGAAAATTGAAGGATTGTATTTTTGTTTTCTTTATAGATCGCGCGGTCCATTTTGATTTGTTTTTCAATCATGCGGTCTATAATAAATATTCACCAAATTACCGAATTAGACTCTCGATATAATAGGCATGGGTATACTTTAGTGCTATTTATAAAAGTCAAGGAGAGAGATTATCAAAACGTTAATTTGAATGAAACCAGTCTTGAGAGATTATTCAACAAAGTTAATCTTGATTAACTTATAATCTAAAAATTCTTTAAAATAATATTTTAAATATTGACTTAATTTAATCTATTTAACTCGTGAATTGAACCTTGTGCTAATTTAACTCTTGAATTGAACCTTGTGCTAAATTGGATTTAATAAGTTTGGTATGACCTCTCATAATACTAATGGTGGCCTTGTGTTATAGTCAAATAAACCTCATATTTTTATGATTGCAATTGATGGAGTAGATTGGCTAACAAGCTCAAGAACAGAGGTTGTCTCTACCCTGTATAATTGGAATCCAACCTTCAAAACCTTGCTAAGAACCTCAATTTAACTGATTAGGGATGACATAAGATTTGGATTAAATTCTTGCGCGAATTGTGCATGCACAACTCATGGATGAGAAGATTACAAACTAATGGATGCCAATTGCAGCTGCTGATGCTTTTTATCAAGTTCAAAAACCAGGAACTATGATTTACAGTCATGGGGTAAAACCAAGCCATGCCTCTAGGCAATTCCATTACATTTCCAATATCCTTTTTTATTCATATGACTCACAGTACCGTACCACCAAAACAGCATACAAAGCCTCCTTTTCTCCTCTTTTGATATCTAAGAAGAGTGTTGCTGGACCCACTCCACAAGGGTTTGGATGCCAAATCCTGTTGCAGCGCGCTTCTTCTCGTTCCAGACAGGGCCAGCCATGTCAATGTGCATCCATTGAACCTTCTCATCAACAAACTGCATTATCAAAGATAAATTTTCAGGATTTCCTTGGATGTGAGATCATATGGTGCCAAGAAACAAGCGCTTATGACCAGTAAATTATCAAGTTTTCCCCTTTCCCCCTCTCATCGGTTCTCCATCCAAAGATTGGTAGACAACATTCCCTGCCAAAACATGTGGACAGTGGATGGTGTCTCTGTCCAAAAACAGCCAGCATTCGTTCTGGATGACAGCATGCATACAGGAAAACTTTGAGAAACCTCTTACTGTTTGGTACATTACCCAAACACTTCATTTTGAGGTGCCCAAATCCAACTCTTCTAAATGGATAGGAATATAGTTGCTGTAGAAAATAATGGAAACTCTTCCAAGTAGCTGAGCTCTACGCATGGTTGCATACCAACCTGGACACTGCTTTGCATGTCCATCTAAATGGGTAATCTCATTGTGAAGAGCAGACATGGAAATAGGAACACAACTATGAGAATAGGCACAGATTGCAATGGTCACACACCTGTTTCAAAAACAGAGCTGCAGTGATAGCCCCACCCTGACGGCCACCAGTGTTTACCATATCAGCTACTCCTGACTTCATGGACTCCCAGTAACTTTCCTCCATCGGCATCCTCCAAAGTTTCTCTCCGCTGGCTTCTGCTGCTGCAAATACCTCATTCGCTAACTCATCACTGGGTGTAAAAACACCTGCATAAAAAAAGGTTTTTCATCTATTAAACAACAGGCAATTGAGTAATCAAACCAAGCCTTGAGAAAGTGTCAATTCTACAAGTTACAACAAATACCAAGTTTAATAAGCCAACACGATAATTTCTTTGAGACACTTGAAGACATGAGTTTAGAAGTTGTAAACAGTGTTCTAAACACTGCAAACACACCCAAAGCATGGTGACATCTTTAGCTGGTGATAGACCTCATTTGAACCTTTCAGAAATTCTTAAGAGCATAAAAACCTCTTGGTATCTGTGCGTCTTTGTTCAGCTGTCAAAAACTTGCTTTTCTGCAACCCCCTCCCTCAACCATAGAAAACAAAAATGGGGAAAGAAATTCTTAAAAATAGATCCCCACCAAAATCAGACTTCCCAGCATGATTAATGAAAATGTGTTTGAAAACTTGCATTTCAGCACAACCCTGCAGAAACATGAATGTAAGTGTACCTGCAATTGAGGGCCCAAGAGCAACTACGCAGGCTCCTGTTAGCGTTGCCAAGTCAATTATCTACAAAATAATTTAAAATATTAAGCAGCATTCTAAATTCCAACCAAACGATTATATAACTATCAGCATGCAGCATCCTTACCATGTTAACTTAAGAGATGATAATGTGAGGTCATACAACTACTATTTTCATTGCTGATCAAATATCAAGGTACAAAAAGTTCCAACTTATGGAGCAACTAAAATCAACAACTTCTACCCAGTAAACATATATTTTAACATGGTCATTCCAAGGCATACAAAATTTCTATCTGATTTGTCACAATACTATGTTTAAATGATACCTTTTCTGCACCCTGGTTACAGGCATAAACTAAAGCATCTGCAAGTGTAAGCCTGCCTTCAGCATCAGTGTTATTGACCTGCAATGGAATTATCCAGCAAGAGATTACATATCTAGTTGAAGAAATTAAATAATGTTATCCAACCCTTGAAAGATATGAAGGACAGAAGAGATTCTAAATCCTTTTGAACATAGTTCACTTTGCCTCATAGTTAAACTACTTAATTACAACAATAGTAAAGGAGCTCATCTCTCTTGCGATGCTTTTATTTTTTTTTCTTTTATTGTTCCTTTCTTATGCATTGACAATAAGAAACTAAATACATCAGAAAAAAAAGGCATCACTAAAGGAGTCAATGACAATAGGACAAGAAAACCAAACAGGAATGTTTTCAATTAACAGACATGCCAAAGCTGCCTGACACAAACAACAAGTCACAGCTAAACTTTTCTGTTGATGCAAGAGAAAGAAGCATATGGTCCATATGATAAAACAGACTGGGGATTTGGACATGCCTAATTCAATTAACTCAAACCTGAATTATTGCTATCTCGACTCAACAATGACTAACAGAAAATAAGCAGGACTTGCTTTTTAACAAAATGTCTTGATTAAATTATTACAACTTTCATGATGCATAGATAGCAATAGCGAGGTTACAACTGTTGGGTGGTGATGGTTGTGGGGGGGAGTACTGACAAGCAGACTCCTAAATGCATGTCTAATCCATGCAAACCACAGCACTTTAATCGTATATAAAAAAAAAAGGCCTTGTTTTTTTTTCACGTCTTTTCCCCTGCAGGATGACAAAGCCATACCTCAATCGTCTTTCCATTTGAGGCTGTAAGTATATCTCCTGGCCTCATACCAGTTCCACTAATCATATTCTCACAAGCTGCAACGATGAAATGGACCTGCATAACAAAATTTCTGCTAAGTCTCGAGGGCATTTAAACTTGAAAAAAAAATGCATGTAATTGCACAAGAATGGTAGAATAAGGGACAGGGAGAAAACAAGACCTAAGTAGATTGATAGGGACCTGGTTTTAGCAATGACTATGAGAACAAGGACAGCACGGGAGGCTTACCTCAACTCCAGGAGGTTTAACTTGACCGATGGCTTTTGCTGCACCTAAAACTGCTGCTGAACCTCCCATATCAAATTTCATGAGCTCAATGAAACAGCCAGGTCCTGTCTTGATGTTGTAGCCACCACTGAAAACATAAAAGACACAGCTTTTAAGAACCCCTACTGACATCTGAAAAATGGAAAGCATAAAAGAATAGAAGCACCACATCCAATAAAAGGGAAAAACACATGCTGACAGAGTAGTCAGCTGCATGACCTCCTCCTTGACAGGGCATGAACAAGACTTGCAGTTACATGAAAGACATCCAAATGATGTTACATTACGCACACATTGAACATCCAAAAGCACACCTTATCCCCACAGATGTTTTTAGAACTGGCAAATGTATATAATCAATCACCTGTCAAAAGTCAATCCTTTTCCAACTAATGCCAGCTTGGCTTTAATAGGTCCACTTGGAGGCTTATAACACAAATGGATGAAATGAGGAGGATTAGCAGAAGCTGCAGCAACACCCAGATAGGATCCCATTTTCAACTCTTTGCACTGCTCTGCATTCAAGATGGTAGCTGAAAGAACATCGCTGTGCGTGGAAGCAATCTTTGTAGCTTCTTCCGCCAGTACCGCTGAAACATAGAAATCATTGCAGACAATTAAAGCTGTGATCAGACACATGTATGGACGCATATCTATGTATTGGGATGGGAAAATGAAATTTGGCCCATCAAAACATTAGTTCAAACACAGGAAGCAGTCAGGTGGTAATTGTAATTGGTGCATTGTGCCCGTAAGCCTTGAGGGGAATGAAGCTATTACGAACCAGGGGTGAGTACATTGGCTGGTGAATTGACAAGTTCTTTTCCAAAAATTATAGCAGAAGAAACATCTTCAGCATATTTGAGTTTCTTCTCTAGCTCAGGTCCAGTTCCAAAACCAAGAATATCCACAGATTTAAGCACAGGTTTCTTTGAATCTGACTTATACCTAGTATCTTCATATGTCCCCAGCACAGTCCCTGTCACATTTTAAACCATTCAACATAAAGTATTTCCAACTGTTAATGCAAACAATTGTCACAATGCTATTAGTTCTCAATATTAGTACCAGATGCTATCGCTGAAGCAGTATTAAGTTTTGATTCATTTGCGGTGCTTCCAGTTGAGGCAAGCACAATGCCAACATTACAGGCTTGAGCAGTCTTTGCAGCAGCTGCAATGGCCTCACCAAAATTGCGAAAAGCATATGTGTTTGTAGCAGACTGTCCAAGCCCAATCAAGCCGATTCTTTTGGAACCAAGACCTGGAAGTCTAAGAACCAATGACTGGCCAGGTTTTCCTGTGAAATCCTCCTCGGAAGAGGCTTCACTTAAGTGACCACCCAGCTTGGCATCTAGCTTTTTCAAAAGAGAGTTCTCAAACCTCTTGCTGTCATCCTTGGTCATATCTTTCTCTGTAACACCAACAGCAAGGATATCTCCTTTCCATTCTGCCACATCAATCTCTTTTGCAGAGATAGCAATCTGTCAAAGATTACAGAAATACATCATCCACCTCTTCAGTGCCCAATAGATAACAGTCAAAATGCAAATAATCACAAACTTCACCCATTAATATTTTATCAAAGCACATTTCAGAAGGTAAACATAACAAAAAGACATCCCAGTACAATGCTGATCCATATAAAACTAAATCAATGAGGTCACATACATTTAGCACAACTTCAAGCCATAAATCACAGACGGAAATACAACACCAATAAGGTTTGAAAGCAAAAACTAAAACCCCGTCAACAAAAAAAAAGTTCAATTAGAATTTTAACCCTTGATAACCAATCGAAAACACAACTTCATGCATACAAAAGCAAAACCACAAGCCAGTGCAATTATTGTTACTCATAAAAGACATTCAAATCTATAGCTGGCTTTGAAAACGAAAACCCATTAATAAAAATTAAAGAAGAATCTACAAAATTCAACCCCCAGAACACACGCAAATCTGTGATTAGCTTTACGAATATAAAACCATCATAAGAAATCAACAATCGTCATGATCTAACCACAAAAAACAAAGAGACAAAACGTTGGGGTAAATTCTTTTAAGGAAAAATGAGAGGGAGGGGGCAGAAAAAAAACCTTAGGGGCATCGATGTTAGCAGGCTGGGTAAGACCAAGAGTAGCACGAGCTAAAGAGTGAGCCATGAGTTTGCCGCCTCCTCTGGAATAAGAAAAGGGTGAGACTGAAAAAGCGATTCTAAGACAAGGTTTCGACCACAACTTGGTGAAAACGAAGGACGAGGAAGATGAGAAAGATGAAGGGACAACAGCAGCAGTAAGTGAAGTGGCCAAGGATACCACTGTGGCGGCCATATTTCAGTGTGGGTGTCTCTATCTATTTATAGTAAACCCATCCACCAAAAACTTTAGTTTAAGATAGACCTGAATGGTGCCATTGACATCATCTCTGACCGACCATTTGGATTTTAGACTTCGGCATGGCATATAGACATGGCCGAGATTCAGCTGGCTACTGATAACTCGTTTGATGGGTAAAGTTTTTTAAATTATTTTTTATTTTAAAATATTTTTTATTAGTTCAAAAGTATATATAAAAAATAAATTAAATCTAAAACAAAATTTAAATTTAAAAAAGCAACCGAACACAAACACTGCTTGCATATTTTATTCATCGATTCAGTATTTGGCACTATAATTAAAAAGTATTTTTGAAAAAAAATTATTTTTATTTTTTATTTTTAATTAATATTTTTTGATTTTTTTATTATTTAGATATGTTAATATTAAAAATAATTTTAAAAAAATATATTATTTTAATATATTTTTAAATAAAAATTACTTTAAAATATAACTGTTATATTCTCGAACATCTTTTTAATAACAATGCCTTTGTCATATCACATGTCCAATGACCTTTTCCTAACAAGCTACTTTTTTATTTAATTGGTCCTTGGATTTTTTTCACTTTTGATTTCATGCTCTTCCTTTTTTTTAACAAATTAGTCCTTAGACTTTTTTATCTTCTTGATTTGATTTTTTTTGGCATATTTGTACGAGACAAGGTTTTTAATTTAATTACAAATTAACTACTGTACTAAAAACAATTGAGGTTTTCTCAAACTTCATTGTTTCGTATGGAAAATAAAGAAGGTGTCCTTTTTATTTTTTATATTTTTTTCGTTTATTTATATTTTTTTTAACTTTATCTTCCAATTCTCTTTTCTTTTGATTGAATGTTTTTTTTTGGCTTTTACTCTTCCCATCACATCCCTCGACATTTTAAATTGATCATTATAAATTTTTTTTTTTACTTTTTTTATAAGACTATCATAATCTTAAACAAATATCTTAATATATAGTTAGTGATCAATTTTATAAATATTTATTTTTATAATTACATTATTAAAAAAATAGCTTTTAAACCTGGCGGAATCAATGAATTGGTTTTGCTTTTGACAAGTTAAGTAGCGAAGTCTAATTTGATTCGATATATCGTCATTTCAATATTAAAAAAAATATATCATCTTGAATTATTTTTTTAACCAAACAACTCTTTTACTGGTTATTCAGGTTGCCTTGGACACGCCAAGTCAGTAGGGTCATGTAAGGGCAATTCTCATGCGGATTAATTTTAAATTCAAGTTAGGTAAGAATTCCGATCAAAAAGTTTCAAGGTTGACCCTCTGTGTTAAGTTTAAAACAATGTCAAATAGCTCATTAAGTTTAAATTCAATCTCTTGTTTTTTTAATTGAATCCTTTTTGGCTTTTTTTTTCCTTTGATTTCATCTTTTAATATTTTATTTATTTTAAATTGATCTTCATAATTTGTTTCGGTTTGCTTTTTGTAAGGTTATTGCAATCTCAAACAAACATCCAAATGTTTGGTTGGTATTTAATTCCACAAGCTTTTGTTTTTGTTATCATATTATTAAGTAAAAAGCAGTTAAAAAAGTTATTAGACCCAATGGGACCTATGATTCGGGTTACAAGTTTGGTGAGTTAAGTCGCAAAACTCGAGTCAATCTAATATGTCACAATTTTAATATTAGAGAAAAAAAAATGTTATCTCAAAATGTTTTTAAAGGCAAATCAAGCTTCTTATTGTTCATCAAAGTTGACTTTGGACTCATCAAGTCGACTAGATCAAGACAACTCTCACGTGGGTTAATTTTAAGTCCGAGCTAGGTAAAGAGTTGATTCTAGAGAATTTAAGGTTGATTTGCAAGGTCAGTTTCAAAAACAATGCCAAATAGCTCCTTTCATTTAAATCCCATCTTTCAATTTTTTATTTTGATTGAATCGTTTTTTGTTTTTTTTTTCAATTTCATCATTCAACATTGATTGATTTGAATTGGTTTTCAATATTTGTTTTATTATGTTTTTTATAAAGTTATCACAATCTTAAACAAATATCTTGACATTTGGTTGGTATTCAATTTTACAAGCTTTTGTTTTTGCTGTCAAACACACGTTAAAACAAATTTATTAAATCCAATTGAGGTCATGATTCAAGTTGTAGATTTGGCGAGTTAAGCCATGAAATCCAGGTTGATCTAATAAGTCACTGTTTTTATATTAGAAAAATATATCATCTTGAAATTTTTTCAAAAGCAAATACTATTTTCACTTACGAGGTAATTTTAAACTTGAGTTAGGTAACGAGTCGAGTCAGGAGAATTCAAAATTAACATGTTAATTTAGATTTACTAACAATGTCAAATAGTTGAATAATTTTTTTATATTATTATTTTTAATCTGACCCACGCTGCTAGTTTCGTATTTATTTTTCCACAACAAAGCAAAAATTAAAAAGCTCATTTTCTCATCAATCTTATTTTATGGGTAATTATTTGCTTTGAATTTAGACTTGATGCTAGAGTTTCATTCAACAAATTAAAAAAACTTCAAATGATTTTGAACTTCTCCCGATTGTGGATTTTTTTTAAAAATAGTTTGATTAAGTCGTGAGATCCATGTACTCTTGCAAAACAAGACTCAATTATAGAATATAGGGTTTTTTTTTTTATGTAATGAACAGAAAGAGAAGAACGAAATATTCTTTTGATTGTTGTGCATGAGAATTTGTTTATTTTTTATAGCCAAATAAACAATCAAGCCCTTTTTTTTTTCAAGCCCTTTTTGTTATTCGGCTGGGCTTTATAAGGCTATTCGGTTTCGGCCCTTATTGGGCCTAATTGGGCCTTTTCTGGTCTCCTTTGTTGCTATCTAGTTGGGATTAATGGGCCTCTCATGGTGCTATTCGTTTGGGAACTCATGGTGTTGTTCGGTTTAGGCCTTTTATTGTTAGATTTCGGCCCTTGTTGGGCTTAGTTCGGCCTTCTATTCTCCTTTCAATTTACTATTTGGTTTTCACTCTCCCACTCCTCGATTAGGCCCTTTTCTTCTCCTGGGCAGTTTGTTAGGCCTAAAAACTCGTGTGCTTCTAATGTCACGTGGTCTAAATTATCAAAAGAAAAAAAAATTGCTTTTACTAGAAATGAGAGTAAAATATTTTATTTATTTATTTTATTTAATTATAAATTATATTTTTGAACTAGCTTGAGATATTTGATTGATAAAAGGTTAAAAGTTACTTTTCGTATGTGTTTGGAGTATGGTAGCAATTAATTTTTAAAATGATTTTTATTTTAAAACATATTAAAATGATATTTTTTTATTTTTAAAAATTATTTTTAATATCAGTACACTAAAATAATTTAAAAATATAAAAAAATATTAATTTAAAAAATAAATAAATAAAATTAATTTTTTCAAATCATTTTGAACACACTTGATTTTCTCCTATAGCTCATATTATTAACTAGGTTTGGGGGTTTTGATGTCAGCTCTTTGATCCTGTTAGAAATGGATGAAATGATATTTTTTAAAATTTTAATTTTTTTTATTTTTTTAAATCGTCTTGCTAGTATCAAAAATAGTTTTCAAAAAAATAAAAAAATAATTATTTTAAATAAAAAACATTAAAAAAAACAACTATTATTACATTTTCAAACACCCCTCCATCTAGAACTGTAATGTGTTTAAAAGATTGAGATTTTCATCCATTAAAATACTGAGTTGAGTTAAAACCTATGGAACACGGTTCTGTGCATATATAATGCAGGCATTAAAACATAGTTATTTTTATCCAGAGTCATTAAAGTATCGTTTACATTATCATTTCGGCATTACAAACTGTTTCTTCAGACTTCAAGAATCAAATATTGGTGTAGCAGTTAAGATGCACTCACCAATTTCTGTGACCTGAGCTTGTATTGAAGAATGTCTGAAGAACACCTTGCTGCTAATTCAATTATCTTCATTTTGTCTGTTTTTTTTTTAATGTCGGTGCTGTTAATTCAATTTTTTTTTATTAATATGGATATCTGGATCAGCTTGTGTTTACCTCGATTAATTTCACGAACTCTGAAATTAATAACCATGTAAATCTCTAGTGATTTCAAGATTTGTGAGACTCAAATCAGTGATCTTTAAAAAACAAATATAGAAATTAAGTTGAGTTCCCCTCGTATTTTTTTTTCTTTTTCTTTTTTTTTTGATTTATGTGGGTGTCCGGACCAGCTTACACGTACCACGACTAATCCCACGGTCTATTGAACATCATGCAAGCCCAGTAAACAAGTAAAACATCACAAAGATGACAAGCATACACAGAAAAAATCAAACCTAGAATGTTGGGCAAGGCAAGCCTCGCCACCAACCACTGAGCTAGACTCTCAAGAGCGACTCTCAAGCGCTTCTTCTTCTTCTTTCTTGTTATACGTGTTGTCTGTGGTTCTTGTCATGGGGCATGCCGGGGACGAAAGGGAGAGAGGGTGAGCTCCACCTTGGCATTTGGATCTTGAAGGCACAAATTCATTCATGGGGCATGCCGGTGCATCATTATTTTTAAAATGTTTTTTATTTAAAAATATATAAAAATAATATGATATATGATAGACGTCCTCCTCCTCCATGCTGACGGGCCTCTTTTTATCACCATGATTTTCTGTTTGACTTTGAAGGCGAAGGCCCTTTATTTGATAGGGATATATCGTTGTGTTTCCATTATCTGTCATATGAGTATCAGCAAATTTTTTTTCTTCAAATAAAAAAAAAAGGGAATAGAGCATTGCAAGAAAAAATTGCTAAAAAAATTATTTTAAAATATATAAAAATTATTTTAAAATAATATATTTTCTTAAAAAAATAGACAGAATTCAATAGAGTTTAAAAATTGCGCTATCAAATTTTAAAAGATGTTTGAGAATAAAGTATAAGATTAAAAAGATGTTTGAGAATACAGTAAATATTATTTTTTAAAATATTATTTTTTTGAAAATATATTAAAATAATATTAATTTATTTTTAATATTAAAATGATTTATGAACGTTAAAAAATTAATTTTAAATAAAATAATAATTAAATTTTAATAAAAAACAAATTGAAACTCGAAATCAAACGGGTCACGTAAGAGTAGGGTTGGCAAGGTGGTTCCCTCTGCCATAATGGATTGCATATGACAGATATTAATGTCAGGGTGGAGTGTAGCAAGGAGAGTTCTTCTATCTTTCTTCCCTTTTCAAGTCTTCTTTGACGAGCACGCTATCCTTGTTTATATTCGATGTGATAGAGCTCCAGACTCTGAGCTAACATGCCTCGCTGATTAATGCTATTAATATATCTACAGACTTTGCTTGATGGTCTGGTTTTTTCTTTGCTATGGTCTATCCATTTACGTACGGTTCTCTTCCCAAATGCAAGTTACACCTTGCGTAGACAAAAATTAAGAAAAAAGAGTACAGAGATTCTGTTCTTGATTAAAAAAAAAAAGTAAATAAATGACGTTGTTAGCCTGATTATTACTGAATATAGGTGCTCCTTCAACTGCAAGCTGTAGAAATTATCTGTAAAAAGACATGGGGATGACTTGGTGGCCTTTCCTCTTTCCCTCCACTGCTTTTCCCTCTCTTTTACCACCTTTGCTGTAGCACTGAATTTCACGTTAACCAGATGTGAATAGCAGAGTAGAGAGGAGATTGATTGATCTTGCAAGCATTTGATTGTCCTGCGACGCCCACGTTTTCATGTTTCAACTGATAGCCATCGTTTAGCATTTGCCATGCATCAGGCAGGTAGTTTCTACAGTGAACTGGGTAAAATTCTCAAGTCTAGTCACTTCCTGTAGATTTCCCAAAATCTTTCCTGAGGCAGATCTAAATTGTGTGCCAAGAATTAACCCGAACTTGTTCCTCTCTTGATTGCTAAGATATAGTAAGTACCGCACAGTGAATCCTGTTGAAATCTCGCATGAACAAAGAAATCATTGATCAGCTTCAAGTCTAAAAGTTCCCTAGCTCGGCATGCTTGACTCTCTTTTGGCTTTTACTCTCTGGAGTTTGAACAGATTACCTTGCAACTTTTTCCTGTGAATTAGAAGACAAAATAAACCTGCTAGAAAGTTGCGGTGACAGGACATTAGAGGAGATATAGCTCTCCTAGTAATAGTAACGCTTTTTCTTGGATCAGTGAAAGGAATGTTGAAGCTGTTTGCTTTTGGGTAGTTGGTAATGGACAGAAAAGGGACCTCCACAGCTGCCTGATCATTGTACAAAACATCTTTATAAAAGTCCGGCAAGGCAAGAACCATGATGAAAAATTGTTACGTTCATTGATTTGTTGGCCATTCACCCAAAAGATCATCCAGAAATCTTTTTTCTATTATTAAAACCCGACCGACATGACAGTTTAATCTATTTCCCGTAACCTGAGATCTAGATTAAACTGAGTTTTAATAAAAATAAAGGGAGAATTGGTTGTTTTTTTTTTAATAAAAAAATCAGTAGTGTTAAATTAAAAAATTATAAAAAATAATTAGTAAAATAGTATAATTTATGCTTATTACGTTCATAAAATATTACATTCTAATAAGAAATCATGAAATACGTATTTTTTATTTTTATAAAGTATAGTTTGTATTTTAAAAATACTGTACCTTTTAAAAAAACCAACCACGCCATTAAACCAAAATAAACACTTGGATGGAAGGTGTGTGGTTTTTTATAATAAAAAACATGTAATATTTATTTTTTAAAAATATAATATGTAATTTAAAAAAATTATACCTTTAAAAAGGATTGTTCCTTCAAATTTCACACACAAAAGCAGCCCCTCTCTCTCTCTCTCTCTCTCTCTCTTCAACCACCGTGCACACAATCTCTCTCTAAAAAAAACTAGTCGGAATCCCCTCATCTGAGCCTTAAAACGTCCAAACAAATCCATCAATTTACTGTGGATTAGAGCCCTTTTCATATCTTCAGTCTTTGTATTTTAGAGAGTCTTCAACATTTAGCTCACCGGAGCTAACTGCTTTGAGTAATCATGCTTGTATGGTGGCGCCGGGAAGGGCACTATGGAACATGAAATAAAGACTAAAATAATGGATTATTTGAATATTGTTTAACACATGCTTTTCATACCCAATAAAAAGCATGGTTAACCAATGCTTTTCAATTCGGGATTTTTTTTCACTTTTATGGACCGGAAGTGTCATGGAGAGAGAAATAATGCACATAATTTAATTCTTTTGGTTTGTAATATATTATATATAAAAATAATAACATCATTTCATACAATTTAAATTTTTAGCTGTTTAACCGACAATGTAAAGCATAGATTTCAGACCTGGTTTGGTGGCCAGTCCGGTTTAAAGTTTGGATCCTGAATTTTGACTGGGTTAATTTTTTTTAAATCAAAACAACGTCGTTTTAGTAAAAAAAATCAACGAGTTGCAACTGGATTTTTAATCGGGTCGCCGAGTCACATCGAGTTTTTTCTTTTTTTATTTTTTTAACCTAATTCCAGTTCTAGTTCTGGATTGATCTGTCAAATCAAACCAGATTTCAAAACTATGATGTAAGGTATATTTTTTTAAATCATAAAAATAAAATAAAAAATAATCATATTATAGAAGGTTGTAATATAATAATGTTCTTAAGTGCTTCTAATAGATTTTATAATATAAAATTATTGTGAAATTTAATATGAAAATACAGCTCAGTGTTGTTGGTTTTTTTTTTAAAAAATGATTTTAATTAAAAAATATATTTTTAATTTTTTTTTTGATATAACAATTTTTTTAAAAAAATTTAAAATTAAAAAAAGAATTCAATTTGTTTTTAAAATCACTTAAACTACGGTACCAAACTAGGCCTAAACCTACTGTCCCAGTCAACCTTCCTCCTTCCCTCACAAAACTAATAAGAAACCCCAATCTTTATTCTCTCTCTTTCACTCATTTGCTCTTTCCTTCTCTCCTAAAAATCTCTAGTGAGAGGAAGTTCATTTCGCTTACAGTAGTGATACTTCACATTTTCTCTGAAACTTTCCCTTTCATTTTTTCGAGGAAAAACAAAACAAAAGAAAAGAAAATCTCGAGCTTTGTAGAGGAATGTGTCAGCCTTATTTACCATGTGGTGTGGGGGGGTTGACTGAAACGACACAGTTTAAAAACCCACCTTTTCTTAGGAGGTAACAGTAGATTTCTCTCTCTCTCTCTCTCTCTCCCCCCCATCTCGTTTTTAACAATGCAGAATGGAATCTTTATGCTTCGAGGCTCGTTTTGAATATACAACGGAGGGCTTTTTGTAGTTTTTTGGGTTTTTTATTGTAGTGTATAAAAATCCTGTCTTTGGTGAATAGTTGAAGCTATTTTGGTGTGTTTTGAAGTTGGTTGTTTTTAAAAGGAAGTTTTTTGGGCTGATTTGAGGGAAAAAGTTTAAGGGTTTTTTTGTGTTTTTATGTGAGGTTCAGTTGAGTGAACCCTAGTGGTGGTTGAAGTATAAATTTGCTAAAAAAAGTATGATCTTTTTGGAAGCTTCAAGTTTTGGTTGGTTAATGTGGGTACTGGAAGTGGAGAACTGAAGCGGGTTGTGATATTTAAGCGTTTTGTGCTGGTTTGAGCTTCTGTTGTTTGGCTGAATGGGGGACTCGGTCAATTTTCTTGGTGGGTTCCGGGTGATTTTGTTTAATTTAAGGAGGATTTGAGGGGAGCTTGGTAAATTTGGAAATTTGGGTGGCTTTGAGGGAACAAGGTGAAGATCTCTTGAAAAACTGTGTTAAATTAAAGGTGTTTGGAACAATGTCTGGAGCTCCAAGAGTGAGGTCAATGAATGTGGCTGACTCTGAGGCCAGGTCTGTGTTAGGACCTACTGGAAATAACAAGGCAGGACCATTGAGTGCGCGGAAACCTGTTTCAAAACAATCGAGGAAGGTTGATAAATCACCGGAGGAGGTTAAGTTAGGGGAAGAGAAGAAAACCCTTACAGTGCCCGCTGTCGGTACTTTATCCCCTAAATCACCTTCTTTCAATATTTCTTCAGTGCTTCGTCGCCATGAGCTGTTATTGCATTCCAGTTTGTCACTAAATGCTTCTTGTTCATCTGATGCCTCCACTGATTCATTTCATAGCCGAGCATCTACTGGGAGGTTGACTCGGTCAAATAGTGCAGGGACTAGAAGGAAGCAGTCTGTTTCAAGGTCAAGAAGTTTTGTTTCTGAAGGGGGTTTAGAATCTCCACCATCTCCTGATGATTCACAGTCCAAGAAAAGTTGTGCCTGGGTGACACCAAGTACGGGTATGTTTTCGCATCTTAGATTTAAGATTTTTTTATTTTATTTTCATGAAAGATACATTTGAATACTGCCACTAATTATAAGCAGAGCCTCGCAAGCTGTATATACTAACTGTTATTAGTTTGTGTTTCTGAACCGTATAGAAAATCTAACAGAGAATTCATTTAAGTTTTAATCCTATGAATGTGGTATAGGTTGGGTAGTTTTTTTTTTAAGTATGTGCTGTGTTACATGCCTTCTAAGTTCCCAGCACAAAAATGAAGTTTATTTTGGAAGTGCTTTTTCTAATACATATATAGAGTTGCATTGCAAGGCGAGGCTTGTAGATGAGATGCGATGGTTATGATTGAATAAATAATGCAGCCCTGCTTCCTGCTGCTCTACTCAATTGTTGCTTCTGAAAGTTGGTCCAGACTTTCAGGTACCCAAGATTTCTACCTGGAATTGACCTCATTAAAGCTGGTTCAGTTACCCAGTTGAAACTCATTTTATCTACTGGAGGTTGAAGTGTTTTCTTGAAGAACTGAGCTAAAACAGCTGAAACTGGGCTTGATTTATTCTTGGATTGTTCTAAAACAACTGCTGAGTTAATAAAACAAATATAATTTTGATGCTACTAGTACTTTGTATAGCTTGAAAAGTGCTCTCTGTTGTAGATTTTAAGATTTTGATGCAGTTATAGGGCCCATAGCTAGTCATTTTTACTTTCCTTCTTTCTGGTGCATTGACTTGGATCGTTCACTTTAGATTTGCAAGCTTTTGCCTTTCAATACAAACTATTTAATATTAGATGAAGTGGAGCATATAGTTCTTCTGATTTTGGGAAGTCGACAAATCATGGATTCCTAACTGTATGTTTGCACTTTAAGTTTTGTGTTTTGAGAGTAAATATGTTGTTTAAATAACAAAATTATGCGGTTTTTGTTCTCTTTTCCTCTCTGTTGTATGATATGCCTCCTCCCATGTTTTTTTATTTATGTTAGTGTTAGAAAGGAATTCACAAGTCTGTTAAATTGAAACTACCTTCTTGTATCATCATTGCAAAAAAATAAAAAATAAAAATGAAAGGCAATGTGCACATGCTTTTATCAATATTGATTGGATTCAATTTCATTTTTGATGCAGGTATCATCTGTTGTATAATACTCCTCCTCCCATGTTATTATTTATGTCGGTGTTAGAAAGGAATACAGAAGTCTGTTAAATTGAAATTACCTTCTTGTATCATCATTGCAAAAAAAAAAAAAAAAGACAATGTGCACATGCTTTTGTCAATATTGATTGGATTCATTTTCATGTTTGATTTAGGTAGCAGTCAAAGTATATGAATGTCACTTAGGAATTGTTGTGTCATGTGTTACTTAAGCATGTCAATTTGCTAAATAGCATTGTCCACATGCTTTAGCTATGCTTATTTTGGATTTTATTGCTGATCCGTTTTGAAATTGAAACCAGATCCATGTTACGCCACTTTCCATGATGAAGAATGGGGAGTCCCAATACATGATGACAGGTATGTAATTGCAATATTGTTTGCATCTGTCTACTTGTTAAAAGATCTGTCATTCCTAGTATGATGATCTGTTTTAACGGCTATTTGCTTGATACATTTATCTTCATGCAGGAAGTTGTTTGAGCTTCTTGTCCTTTCAGGTGCTTTGGCTGAACTTACTTGGCCTGCTATTCTAAGCAAAAGGCACATTTTTAGGTACTTTGCCTATTCAACTTCCTTTATTTTCAGCTGTTAACATGCTCATTAATAAACTCTGACCATCGCATCATGTGTCCTTTCATTTGCAGTCTCTTCCTCCTTGCAGTAATTGTATTGATAGATGGAGTTTATAAACAAGTTTCATTTGCAGGGAAGTTTTTGCAGATTTTGATCCAATTGCAGTCTCAAAATTTAATGAGAAGAAGATTATTGCACCTGGAAGCACTGCAACCTCCCTATTATCAGAACTTAAGCTCCGTGCTATCGTTGAGAATGCACGCCAAATATCTAAGGTAGATTCTCGCTTTTTTTAAGCTCTTTTTTTATTCTGAGCAGCAGAAACATTCACTTGCATAGGGCACTGAATTTTTCTTATCTGTGGAAGATTGAAAGATCAGACTGGCTATCTAAGTAAATCCAATTTATCCTGGTTTTTTATGTTACCCTCAGTTTAGCCAAGTGTCAAAATAGCTTTTGGAGAACTCATCATTTTCTTCATCAAGTTGGGTTTGTTTATGCTTCAATGTCGTAGTGCTGATTACCTTAATTGGATCAGTGCATTCGTATTGGGGACCGCTCATGATCTCTTGTTTGTGAAAGTATTCAAATGGCACACAACGTGAGCTTAATGATCATTTGACCAGTTTGGTTTGGTGAAAAGTAGTTGAGTGGCGGTCATGATTTCCCCTGCAATTTTTATGAATCTTATTGGACAAATTATAATATTACAACCATACAGCTTGACTTTGGTAAGCTTACAGGACAAACTATAATATTACAAGTTTAAAACCACAGCTTGACTTTAGTATCTTTAACTTACCTCGAGAGTTGCTCATTCAACCTAATTATTCGTTTTCTTCAAGATGCCAGCTTGCCTGGTCGGAAACTCACAATTTATTTATCTGACTAAGAACTTCCAGTCATTAACCACTTAACTTTGTTACTGAACTCAGTTGTGATTGCGTACTTCATATATTTGCTATGATTATCATTAGCAACTAACTTTTTACAGGTTTTGTTGATGCCAGGTCATTGATGAGTTTGGGTCATTTGACAAGTATATTTGGAGCTTTGTGAACCACAAGCCTATAGTTAGCAGATTCCGGTATCCTCGACAGGTTCCCGTGAAAACTCCCAAAGCAGATGCAATTAGCAAGGACCTTGTAAGAAGAGGATTCCGCAGTGTGGGGCCCACAGTCATCTACTCATTCATGCAGGTGGCAGGGATAACAAATGATCATCTCATTAGTTGCTTCAGATTCCAGGAGTGTTTAGACGCTGCAGAAGGGAAGGGAGAAAATGGCATCAAGTCTGAAGATATAAAAACCAACGACGTCATGGAATCGAAAATATCCATAGCTATTGATGAATTGAGTTTCTCCTCGGAATGACACTGGCGGCACATGGAGCTCCAGGTTCAGTGACTAGTTTGCCCTAGTGACTGATTCTCAGCTGCTCGTCAGGTAGCTGTGGAGATGTCTTTTTTGTATAAATCTTAATGAATTCTTATGCATGCTACGGATTCTTAGATTGTAGATTACTAAAAACGAATTGAATCAACTGATGATTGTGCTGTAGATGGGACCTGTTCGAGTGAAGCCATAAAAAATTAATGTTGATTTTTTGTACAGTTAAAATAGCCAGTAATTAGAATATCATCACTTGATCCCAGCATGGACATCTGGAAGCAGAATTTACCATTTATCAGCATCATGCATCGCACCCTCTGATTCATGCTTATGATCTTGCATGCATTGGGTGGACAGCCTCAGCAGGTGCTCGACAGCTCAAAAACTCTCAACCATTCAGTCCAGTTCGACTCGAAATGGTGGGCACTTAAGGGCACACAATTTGATGTCCCCTGAGGACAAGACATGTTTGTAGGTTACACCTGTTTCATGTTTAAAGTAAATTAAGTGATGACTGAAGGATACACGGGCTTGGATATCTTGGTGTGATTTATCTTTTGTGGTTATGATTAAAAAAAGAGAGAAATTTTTGTGTGTAAAATAAATACATAAAAAAAAGATAGATTTTTAGCTTGTACAAAAATTGAAAATTGTTTTTTTTTTCATTGCTGTCGGATAAAAAATAAAAGCATAATCTCAGACGCCTGGATCTAATTTATATGATCCTAGCAGTCCGGGGGAGAAGCTAAGACTGTAATTGATGGACGTGGAGGCCTCGTCTTGGAAATCTTTGAAGTTTTCCACTCCTATATATTTTTTAAAAAATTATATTTGTTTAAAAATGTGTTAAGCCTGTCATTATATATAATTTTCACACCCATAAAATATCCTTAATACTTTATAAAATTAATTTTGTTTATTTTTGTGTTTTAAAAATACTAAAAAAAAATAATTTTTTCACTTTTAATTAATTTTTTATATATATATTCAGATTGTTTAATATCAAATAAAAAATTTTAAAAATAAGAATAAATTATTTTAGTATATTTTTAAACAAAAAAACAATCATAATTACAATCCAAACCAATCACAAATCAAACTCAACTTTAGAGATACCAATTCTGAAGTAACACGACTTGTGTACCGAGCCTAAGCAGCCCATCACAAATCAAACTCAACTTCAGAGATACCATTTCTGAAGTAACATGACTCGTGTACCGAGCCTAAGCAGCCCAAATGAACATTGATCTTGAGAGGGGGGAAATCGACAAAATCAACGGTAAATCAAAATCCAAATCCCAAAGGATGCAGCCAACACAACGAGCGAATCAAAATAATAAAGCTGGACATTAATTGGTCAGCGGTGACAACCATTTCATCAAGGATGGATGTGCGGTGCCCCTTTGCAGCAACCTTCAATGCAATGCTTAGCTTCTCAATTACCTCTTAAATTGGCACATCTACCACGTCTACCACTAGGGCTAGAACCCCAGCAAAGGCTTTTTGTTCTCAGGGTGCTTGATTGACCAATGACCAGTGATGCCATAAATAACTACCAGATTGATCACTCAACAAATCGGCACCTTTAAAGCTTTCACCTACCTCTCTTAATAGTCTGAGATCCACGGCAGGAAAATGAGAAAGCTGCTCCAGAAATGGAGATATTGAAATGGGTCCCAATCAAGACAAGGAAAAATGGATGCCAACCAACTCTCTGTTATCCACTACTATTAGCCTGTTCCAAACTGAGCTGGGAGGGTGTACAATACCAAATATACAACTCTTACTGAATGACTGCAGGAATACGATAAGTTAGGGGGGGGAAATAGATACAAAAAAAGAAGATATCCTCAAACCTGGTAATGTATTTTGAGAGCTACATGATTTTCATAAAATGATGGCCATCCCCTGGTAATCTTTATACTGTACCCTAGACAGCAAGGGGTCTCTTCGGCTTTTCAAATTTTCAGCAAGGTTTGATTTCAAATCCAATGCTCAGAAGGGTCCGAGCTGATTCTATTGCCTTCTCCTTCTCACCCCCGAGATCAAGGGTTTCACCATTTAATTCGCCTTCCTTGCCAACCGACCACTGGGTTGAAGTAACTTGGCCTTGCAATGCATCGGCTTTCTTAATTGGCAAGTTGCTCATGGAAGCAGGAGCAGCTGCAGCAACAAGTGGAGCACTTGGTGGGCCATGTCGCTTCTTCGGTACAGGCATGTCATGGTCATGTACTCCCTTATATGTTATAATGACAGCATTTGTGTTATCCACTGCTGTTTCAATGTGCTTTCGGACAGGACATCCAGCTGAAGTGCATCTATAATAGTTCCTGTAAAATTCATTCAAGCAATAGATCACAAGTAAGATTTGATGCATGAACCAGTTTATATTTGGAAGTTATAACTCAGATTAATGAAGAAAACGCATAATGTAAAGCTTTTGAACTGGTTTTTATCCTGGAAGTTACTCCCTCAGTTCAATGAGGTTGAGATTCCATAGAGTCACATCTGTGAATATTCTAACACGATAAAAATTCTTGATCAGTCTCTAAAACACCTACTCTAAAGAATCCTTTAAATACAGCAGGATGGATATGTGCATGCAAAAACGATGTTGTAAAGCACATGCAGCTAGGTGGTATTCAGGAAGCTAACTCAAAAGTACATCAAGAAGCACAGACAAGTCATAATCTGGAGGAAATGAGCACAGGACCAGTTTCTATCTGGCGTATGCCTACTTTACAAGACACTCACATGCCATGCATTGCAGGATATGCAGTTGCAGGGTTAAGAGTTAATTACAATCCCAGTGAGTATATAAGTCTTGGACTTGTTATTGATTGATAAACCAACTCAAGTCAACATGCAAGATTTGTGATTATATTTTCTCACAGGAAAAAACTATAGCCCTGAAATGATATCAGTTACCAGAATAGGTACATAATTTTTTTTATTCTTCCAAATATGAAAAACCATCTATTTTATATTAAAAATAAGTACCTTCTAAGTTTCTGAACTTGGATTCTTGGAAAAGTTCGATTGGAAGTGCCTCTAACATTTACATAAAAAGAAAGCTGAGGCCACAAGTGTTGACTGAAAACCTAAGGTTCTTATAGAGTTTTTATTTGAGCAGGCTAAAGATGCTATGATCTTGTGAAGAAGGGATTGAGTGAGCCGAAATACATCCAAGCTATAAAAATTACAATGTATCAAATGAAAAAAACAAGGGGAGAACTAAGGAAGATCATCTTGCCCTTTGTAGAAGGAACAAATGCTGAGAATAAGAGAGGAAACGTCTATGCCCGAGTCCCAACTAGGCATGAATTAAAAAATATTTCTCTTCATTTAAAGAAATGAAAATTCACATCATAATTACCCATTTAAAGCCACGAGAAGCCTTATGAAAAAGGTCAAACTGAGGAAGCAATATCCCTCATGATGTTCCAGATCCTCTATGAATTACTGCCAGTAACTTGAACATAGGAGTCCAAACCTTAAAGCCAACAGGTCGCTATATTTTACCTATCTGAACACCAGAAAACCACCTTCTTGACATCTTAAAATGAAATGATGCTGTATTCACTGCTCATAATACATAAATGACGGGGAACTGGAAATCCTTGCAGGGTGTTAGTCATGAACTAGTTATATTTGAGGCTTGCTCTTTAATTGGCATGTAAGGAAGCATGCCATGAGATCATAAAAAGGGGCATAATCCTACAAGAGACAATGCTTTCAGCATCTTCAGCAACTTTCAAGCGTGTCCCTCTTCCTTCTTGGTTTCCAGGTATCATTTTGTTTTTCAGAATTAGAAGTGCCATCAACCAGTTAGAATTGAGGCTTACTTGATTCAAGTTGAGTTACATATTTCAGTTTTTAACTGGTTGGATGGGTTTTGAGGCCTCTAATGAGCTTTACCATGAAGAGGGCTCTCCAATTGGATTAGACGAGGAATCAGGGCAACCATCAAGTTTTAAGGGCATTAAATTTGTAATTCAAGCAAGGGTTGAAGATGTGTTTGGACGTTCAAACTTTAGAATAAGCTAGGAGGACAATACAACCTATGACAATAGCATACAGAAAATGAGTGGGTCAAAACAGTATTAACCGACAAAGATCATGCCTAGCTTGAGCCATGTCCAGTAGCACTATTGTGCATAAAGAGCAGAAGACATTCCAACCCCCCCTATCCCAAGTATGAATGCACTTGAAGATGTGAAAACAGCGATATGGCTGCAGAAAATGGAACAATACAAGGTGCAAAAGTACGACATGAATATGAATAAGTCAACTCCATCCCTTAAAACATCAAGGGTTCAGTTATTCCTTTACCTACTTTAGATAATATTTGAACCCATCTGAAGCTTCCTTGGCAGCTATAAAAAACAAATCTTAGCAACCAACACATCTCCCCCCAACAAAAAGGGAACACAAGCTGTCAGAACTCCTATAACTTATCAATAGGACAGCATCAAAGATGATGAACCAAGTCACCATCACAGCAGTGCTCATGAGAATCTGCCTCACTTTATACCCACAATCTGAACACTTAGAAGAACAGTTGTTCACACAAAGCATGAGACCTTCAAAAATCACATTTTTAAGCCTTGAAACTATCTTGTCAAACAGCCCCTTACTTTCAAAGCTCATGAAAAAAAAATCAGGCAGGTTCACCTCGAAATTTAGCATCTGAAAGTGGCTCATAATTCAACTCCACTGCCCTTTACTCTGTAGATAATCTAGAAAGGGACCTCAAACACTACTTCTTAATCCTCAAGAGTGAACTTCAGGCCCCCCTTGCGCCCGTTCCTCCTACCCCAATAAGAAAAGTAAAGGAAAAAAAGAGGAAGAAGCAAAAGAATCACCAAAGGCAGTCGCTGCACTGTCACAGCATATCAATCATACAATCAAGCCATCAAGGGGACGGAGATGCTGAATAGAGCACAAGTCCCAAATTCATTCTTGACAGCCCTATTGAAATAATTGTGGGAAACACCTTAGCATCTTCGTTTGGTTGTTCAGTATTGTAAGTGCACCAGTCATGTTACAAGGAATATACTACCACAAATACTGATCTAGAGGACATGAGTTTACGAGAAACATCCTGTATGCCATGCTTCAGTATTTATAGGTTGGAAAATAATTTCACATCTACCAAATTTAAATGCAACTCAACGTATATGTCATCTGAAACTGGCTACTTGTTGGCCAAGAAAATGTCTGCTAGCAACGAACAAAAACATGGTGATATTATAAGGGTTTAACCACACATCATCAAACCAAATGAGCACCTAGTAACATAAGCACTACAAAAAAAGAAAGAAAAAAAAAAAGAAAGATAACAAACTAAAACTTTACAATGCAAGATCGCACTGGATTTTACATAGCATTGTCATAAGATAAAATGTTATTGATTTATTAAGTCAAAATTGTCGAACATACATGGAAAATTCAAGAAATAAAAATCGAACCTGGGATGAGGATTTCCCTTCACCATCTTCTGTCCATACTTCCGCCATCTATATCCATCACCTGAGATCCCCACATCACCTGCTGCATGAACGACGAATTTAGGTTTTTTTCCAGGTTTAAGGACAGCTTTTGAGCATTCTAAGTTTCCCTTCAATCTGGCAGAAATGAGCAAAAAACGTTATCACCAACACTGCCTTTACAGAAGAATAGCAAAAAGTGCTAACATCACTTAGAATTGAAGTTTGAGGAAACCAAGTTCACAGAAAAGATTGCCTTCGTTTTGGCTCAGGTTCACTGGTATTCTCCTCTTTTATTTGAGTTTCCTTGTTCTCATCTGAGCTGCTTGAACTCTGTCGTTTTCTTCCGGATATTGCGGATGTTTCTTGTACAAGTTCAATTGACAATGTGGCAGGTTCTGAGTCTTTGAGCATTCTGACGGTATGCTCAGTTACAGTGGTCTGCAAAATAGGCCCAACAGATAATCCAGTCCTGCTTTTCCTTGTGCTTTTATTCTTCCGAGGTGGATCATGACTGTGCATTCCTTTATTAACAATCTCAATCACATGGCCTGAGTGATCAGAACATTCAATCTTTTTAGCACAACAGTCAAAATAAGTGCACTTGTAGTAACTTCGAGAACCTCTAGGACTCTTCACTTGCTTCTGACCATATTTACGCCAGTTGTATCCATCTGGAATAGATGTCTTTGCTACAGGAACATAGAGAGCCTTAAGCTCGGCAGAACTTTGGTTCCCTGCTTCTGATATACATGCATTCTTAACCTCTGGGGGAGACAATATTTTTACTGGAGGAGTTGGACTTGGAGCAGACGAGATAGGTTGTGTAACAGAAGTTGGTGACAGTTCTGACAAGGAAGTTGGACATACAGAAGGCTGAAGCTGATTTTGGGTCTGGGCTCCAGAATTCTTGTCTGCTACACTTCCCAAAACTTCCTGGTGCGACAACCCTACTTGCTCCTATGAAAAATGAAAGAAAATGGACAATTAAAAAAATTGTTCATTTGACAAACATTGTACCAAGCAGCTAAAAGTTTATGAAAATGGTCTAATGTTCTCACTTGTGGGAAATTTACAAGAGCATACACCCAGTGCTTTATTGGAAAGGCATAAAGTGCACCCATTGACTTATTGTGAGCCAGGTTCTTGCCTCAGAAACATTGTTTTATATGTGATCCAATTTGGATTCCACACTTTTATTCCAGAGAGAATTTTCAACAAAGGGACTATCATTTTTTCTTCTTTCTTGGACAATATTCACTACCCAATGCAAAGAGTTACAAGCAGCATAAGACACCAAACAACTATTATTCAACTTTGCAAAAGCAAGTCAGTCAAGGTTTAATAAAGTCTCTTCGTACATTTATGAACACTTCATTGCCTCCACATTGCAGTCTGACCATTTGCTTAAATTCAACTTCCCATGCAGTTGACCTGCCCCCTTTCCATCTCAATGCTCTAGTTTTTCTGGTTCTGCTTGCACTATCCCAATTTCGAACCATTTTTATGGTGTTTCCAAAAGTTAGACTAATAAATCTAAAACCATTGAACAGCACTCCTATTTTTAGGGTTAATTAGATCCACAATTCCACCCTTAAAGCAGCACTTTATAAGTTAATGGCTCTCCCTTTTTCTTCTTCTTCTTTCCTTTTCTAACTGCGGGAAGTGGATTGTTTTTCACAGAATTTACCAACTAACAAAGTGTTCCCCCTTTCGTTTCTGAAACAACCACAAGACCCGAAAATGAAACTTTCAATCAGTGGCATGTGAACTTAAAGAGATACTCAATCATCTATGTTAAGCTTTCAGTAACAGCACTAACTTCCACTCAGAGAACCTAAACCCCCACTCAAAATCACTTCATCAACTCCATAAACCCTAGAACAAAAAACTACGACCACCACCAACAACAAAAATAAATCACGCATCAATACTCTAAAACTTCCATTTACCAACTAGAAAAAATAAATAAATAATTGAAGTGTCACAAATTGCTAAGCAAGAAAATGAAATAAATAAATAAGCTTGAGCTCCTAACCTTGTATTCAGCTTCCACGTGCGTCTCTGCCGCTGAATTTCCTTTCAAACCTGCAAGATCATCTACAGAAATTACAAAAAAAAAAACACTATATATATATATATATAACAGAATTACCTGAATACTGATCATTCTCCTTCGGTAGTATCTCCGTGGAATACTGCGGCACCACCGTTAGGGTTTCCACTTGCTCCTCCCTCACCTCCTCCTCCTTCTGCGGACTCGGCACGATTTGCTGCAACTCACTGAGTTGACTCTCCTTCTCTTCCTCTTCCTCTTCCTCCTCCTCCTCCTCCTCCTCCTCCTCCTCTTCTTCTTCCTCGTTATAATCGCCTTCTAATTCCTCTTCTCCTACAAAGTCACCGTCGTTTTGTTCATTTCCTTCTCTTTTATATTCCTTATTTTGTACTGCGAGAGCTTCAAAGCTCTCACTCTCTGCCATGGCCAACTGAGTAAAGTTCGGAAACAGTTCCAACTGCCTCTTTTCTTTTTTTATTTTGTACCGAAATTAAAAGCCGAGACCGATTTATCGGATTTTTTTAGAGATAGGAGAGCGATGGCCGATGGGGTTGCTTTGCTTTGCTAGCGAGGGTATATGTGTCTTTGACTACAATTGACTCAGGTGGTTTTTTTGGTAAGCGAGTGTGACTAACCAACGCCGTTCATTTCTCCATTCGTTTAGCGTATCAATGTATCATGACTTGACGGGTTCTCTTAACGGCGGGCGGCCGTCTCTTGATGCCCTTCTTTGACTACTATATAACTATGTAGTATATAGTGATCAACTATCCGAGCTTTTCTGCGGACAAAATGAAAAGTTAATTATTGCATTAAAAAAAATCCAGTATATTAAAACGAGGATAAATTTTTTTTACCAGTGTATTAAATCAATTTAGTAAATTATTATATTTGATAATAAATATATATAAAAAATTAGGGTAACTTATTCAATCTAACGGCACAAGAATGAATTCGTTGATCTATTCAAATTGTGATATGGCTAAAAACAAATTATGCAATTATTGTTTTAACCTTAACTTAGTTCCAACTTAAATATGAAATATCATATTGATAAAGGATTGAGTCCTAAAACAAATTTAGAGAGTGACATAAAAATAAAGAGCTACATTGTATTGATTTGGATTAATACATTAAATTTACGACTTGAATAATGAATATGAATACAATAAGCTAAGTTGGTTGGACAATCTGATTTTTTTTCTTCTTTTATTTTCTTTCTAGTTTGAGCCTTGATTGGGTATTAATTGAAGTTGGGTTGGATTAAATTTAGAACCAAATTTAAGAGTTATAAAAGAATTAGAGATGAAATTTAAGAAGTAAATAAACGTTGAAGGATTTAATTGAAACAATATAAGCATAAAAAAAGAAGAAAAAAAAACAACCAAACCCAAACAAATCTCTTGAACTGTGAATTTCCAAACCCTGAATCCATGAAATTCTAGACTCGAGTTCATCCAAAAAGCTCATTTCTTAATCAATGTAATGTTGAAGAATGAAATAACAAAAAATCAATCTAAAAAATTTATCAGAGTAAGACAAATAACAATAAAAAAAATAAGAACTAAATCTAACATTAAAATAAAATGAAATAAAATTTTAAGGGATGAAATTAAAAAATAAATTCAATTAAGAAAATGATTCAAAATAAGACAAATATCGATCAAAGAATAAGGACTAAATATAACATATGAAAAAAAGAGAGAATGAAATTGAAAAAAAAATCAATTTTATAATTCATTTCAAATAAAACAAATAATAATCAAAAGAACATGAACTGAGTCTAAAAGAAAAATAAATTAAAGCGCTAATTTAAAATTTTTAACTATAGACACAAAAATCAAGAAGAAAGAGAAAAGAAAAGAAAAAGACAGCTGATACAAAACAAAAATTCATACACCACACGCACTACATAGGAATGGAGGGCTGCTAAGATGATTCTGACATCACCTTGGAAGCCACCGTTTGGCCACCGGACCACCCGGTACATGCTATCCAAATAACACGACTTCAAACCACGCGTTAATGCTTGCAATGCACGTATCATCCACTTTTTAAAAATAGTATTTATTCAATTACAAAAATGTCTCCATTCAAACTTGATAATAACAAAAAAAAAATAGAATGAAAATATAAAAAGTCTTGAACACCGGTTAAAGTTTTTTTAAAGGTAATCTAGTCATTTTACTGTGCTTTAAAAAATAAAAAGTCTAAAATAGATCCTAGATGTTAGTTCAATATTAGTTTTTTACTTTTAATGGTAAGTTAGTAATTTTATTATGTAAAAAAATATAAAAGACCCTATTATCCACAATAATCAAGCCAAATGTTTTCGATGAAAATGACATAATCATCATTTTATTATTTCAATCGACAGTGCAAATGAGTCTAGAGCTATATTATTTGACACTATTCAAGTCAATTGTTTTTTTAAAAAAAACCAATACCATTTTATTTTTTTTCTTGGTGTTCACTTAATCAAATTTGTAAATGGGGTCAATCAAGTCACTTAAACCCAGTTGCGTCAATTGAATTTTATTTGGTTAATATCCTATCCAATTCAACTAGAAACCTAGTTCAAGACTCAGGTTTTCCAAGTCAACTTCTTAGGCAAGACTGTGTTTAAAATTCATTTTTAAAAATAAATACTTTTGAATCAGTTTTTTATATTGATATTGATTTTACAAATAGAAATTTCAAACATGCATCTAAGTTAACAATTAGTACTTACTAGCTATTTGACCTGCGTTCCACCGTAGGTCAAATATTTTCTTTACCAATAAAAAAATTTGAACATATAGGTTTTTTTCAACGTGTGTTTTTTTATATAAAAAAATTTCTAAATATAAATAAAAAAGCTTATGTATGTATCTAATTAAATAAATCAAAAATCATTTATGTAAATAAAAAAAAATCATTAGCGATAACTAAAAACAAAATTGAAAAAATTAAGAGACAAATGCAGATCAAGATATTTAATCTCGTAACACAAGTCATTTACCCGATTGTGTTTAATTAATAGGCAATCTTAAGGTTTAAAAACACCTAAGTGAAACCTCTCTCACTGAATAGAACCCATTGATATCAAGATCGATAATTTTGGCGGCTGGAATCATTGTCAATAATGATTTTCTATCTCTAACATCGAAATCCGACGAGTCTCTCTTTCTAACTAGGAACTAAAATATAAGAAAAATAAAGTTTTGAATCGAAATTAAACCTTAGACACCCAAAGAGGCCCAAATTATATTATTTGTGAAGATGAAGGATCAAAGAGTATTTTTTTTGCAAACTCTAGACACACCACCCATTTTGTGAGGTTTTTTTCATTTTGAGATCATAAGCAATTGTCTTTCAATTCAGGGTTAAATTGTCAAAAATAAAAGTTCGATGACTAAAAAAAAAGAAATGTACAACACATCCACAATACATGTGAATATGTGAAAAGGGCAACACCCTGTTTTTATCTACAGAGAAAACGCCACAGGCTCTGGGATTTTTGTATAACAATTTTTTTTGTTCTTTCCTCTGAACTCCTTTTAATTTCAAATCCCAGATGATAAAAGATGGAAGGAGCGGATTCCCAGTGATTATAAATGTATTATTCTGCCTGTTTTTGCTGCTATGCCATGGTATGTGTATGAATCTAAGCCGTCCATGTGCCTATGAGAAGAAGAGTAGGAGATATGGACGGATGAGATCAGAATACAGTATGATTGCTTTAAAATAATTACAGGGGACATGACATGATTGAGTACATTCATGGTTGAGGGAGGAAAGAGATGATCACATGCCTTGGCTGGAATGGAGGGAGCATGGTGCTCCAACAAGATGGGACATTTCTAGTTCTTGCCAACATTAATTGCCTTCGCATGAAGAGCTTAATGGAGAAGGGAATGTTTTATATGTATATTAAATAAAATTTGTTCAATTAATTGTGAGACTTCATGGACCATGGGGATAATTATATCTAGTCGAGTTGGATTTTTGCTTTCAATGAGGGCTTGTTTTTACTTTATTAGCATCCGAATCTCATAATTTTTTTTTAGATAGATTTTACTTTTACCTTCAACGGAGGGTTATTTTTTACTTTCTAGCATGCGGTTCCCAAAATTTTAGATAGAGTTTATTCTAAATTAGATTCTATAGTTTTTCGAATTTAATTAATTAGTTACTAGATTGGTGGCTACAAATATGTTATTTTTAACTTGATTTTTTTTTTTGAGATGGTCACGTCTATAAATAAGTGAGAGAGATTTAATAATCGAGTTAAATTTTGATTAATTTAATAATATAATAAAAGACGATTAAGTGTCTATTATGCGTCCTGGATAATGAGATCAGGATAATTAAATAGAAAAAAAATGATGATAAATAAAAACAAAAGTGCAAAAATCAAGAGATAAATATAGATTAAGATATTTAATAGCACAACACAAGGCATTTACTCGGTTGTGTTTAATGAATTTGTTTATTAAAATCAATTTGTAATGGAAACTGATAGACACATGAAATTTATTGAATAAAATAGAAGGTAAAAAATATTATGTAAGGTTGCATATATTAAAAATATCATAAGAAAAAAATAAATTTAATTTAAATGAAATATATAGAAAAATGACAGATAAATCATATTAATCACATGAAAAATTAAAGACATCCAATATAATAAAAAAATAATCGATATTTAAAAAAGACTAAATAAACCAAGAAAAATGACATAGGAGGGGTATTTGTTAAAAAAACTTAAAAAATATTTAAAAAAATACATAAAAATGTATTAATTGAAAAAAAATAAAAAAAAATACCAAAAAAGGAAAAAGCCCGAGCGCGTGGGCCTTGAAGCTTAGGTATATTTGCTTGGACATACTATTTTTTTTCCTTTTTAAAATAGTGGATAACTTATCACTTGCCTCTTTTTATTTTTTTTTAAATAAACAGATAATATGTTGTCTGCCAGCCTAGAATTCAGCCATTATTGTAGTAGCTGAAAAATTAAACCTACATAAAAAAACTTATTTTTCAACACATCTCAATCGCAAAACATCCTTTATGTTATTTTTATGTTACCTATATTTTTTACTTCAGTCATCTATCTTTCAATTCAACCCTATCTCTCAAAAACATGCAATTGAATGTTAATTTGGGCTCATAAAAGTTTAATTATGCAAAGCAAAAAACTCGAGAATATAGGGACTAAATTAATGATTAAAAATTTGAGATATTGAAGCTAAAATTCTCCACTTTAAGTCTCCTAAATTTTTCGTTCTTATGTAAAATAATTCCTTCGAAATAAAAAGATCAACTAGGTGTGCACTGTGCTTCATCCCTCGTGCAAAACAATTACTCTTATACCTACATGGAGGAATTATATTTTTAGGTAAACTATATAATTTTTTTACATATATAAAATTAAGTTAACCTAGCGAAGTTTTTACTTTTTAGGGATCCAAACCTGATAGGTAACATAAAGGAAAATAAATTTTTTTTTTTTTTTTAAAAAAAGAGAAGATGCTATTTTTTTTAATCTGACTCGAATATATTAATATAATAATCAAAACCTTTTTCCAAGCTAGTCTCCAATGAGAAAACAACGTGAGTGCTAAGATTTGATAAATAGCCACCCATGTCATGTCACTCTCTCCACGTCCCCTGCAAGGCTAACAAAGTTCTCAGATGCATGTTACTCTGCAGAGGAGAGTCAGTTGCTAGCTTGAAAAGATCGTCGAATATTCCCTGATGACACCACAGTAACACAGTTCATTTAGTTACCACTGTTCATTGAGGTATTGTTTGATATTCGGTAATTTTTTTGAAGGGTTTTTTTATTTAAAAATAATATTTTTTAAATAATGTTATATGTTATTTTAATTGATATAATAAAGGGGCAGATATTAATTATAATATAAACTATATAAAGGAATTTGAGTGATTAAGAGATGATTGATCACTCTGAATTAACGCCAAAAAGGGGGTTTGAAAAAGTTTCAAATCTTTTTCAAACGATTAATGACTATTATGTATAGAACAAAGATGATTTGACATGGCGGATACAATTTTATAAATTGTTTAATTTATTTAATTTTATTTAATTGGAATTATTTAGGTCAACATATTAGGAACCTAGTTGGTTACACATATTAAGAACCATTAGTCATAAATTAAACTATGATGATTGAGTTAAGCATGACTTGATTAAAATATACTTTAAAAATTAAGGACTAAAATATAATTAATAAAATGATTATATTTCTAGACTTAGAAAAGTCAAGTAAAGACTTGATTGAGTTAATTTCTAAAATTAGCTTGAATTAATATATGGTTATTATTCAAGGAAAAAATTGATAGTTTGCCAATTTATAGGGTTTTTCAGATTTCCCTATAAATTGTAAGCCATGCCTCTTATTTTTTTGTGGTTGTCTGTTAGACAGAAAAACTATATGAGTCACAAAATAGAGAGCTAACACTCTAGGAATAGAAATCCGTCTCTTCGAAATAGGGATTTAGGAGATTTCTCACTAGTGGTTCGTGTGGATTACCGTTGAAGGCCGGATAATTGGATGACTTGTAGTTTGTGAAAAACCAGCATTTAAAGAATTATTCAAAGCTGAATAAGATCATATCTTAAGGTAAAAAAGTCTCTAAACAACTCTACATTTATTTAATGAGTAATAGAGACTTTCAAATAATTTTTGTTATTGTTTTTGCTGTGTATATGATATTCGGGGTCCCAACACTCTTGTATAGGGGCTTTATAGACATTTCAATTTTTTATGCACAATGCAATTACTTAAATGCTCTCGTGTTAAAAAAAGGGTTTGAACTCCCTTGTAGGGGCTTTTTGGTCTTTTGCTATTGATTTTTTTTTTTGGTTATTTTCACGTTCTGTAAGGTCAATTTAGTTGTTTTATAAATATAAAATATTAATAAAGAGAAAAGGTGGTTGTGCGGCCAGCAAATGGACGTTACTCACCTCCCTTCAGGTGGGTCATACGGCGTCTTACGACGATGAAACCTTGCCTTTCATGGAGGCATTGAAAGCACACCAATGTTATTTTCTTGGTGGCACAACCTGTGCGTGGTGGAGAGACAGCTCGACTTCAATAAACTTTTTTATTCTCCTCATTTTTTTCTCTCTCTTCTCCTTACCAAAGTGTGAAGGTGTTCTCTCATTTATTTTTTATATCTAGTTTGGTCCTTATTTTTTTTATTGCTATTTGTTTTTTTAAAATATTCTTTTGATTAATTTTTTTATTCAATTTCATCCTTCATCCTTTGGTTTTATTTGATTTTTATATCAAATCTAGTCTTCATTCTTTTGATTTTCTCAATGCTTTTACTAATTGAATTTTGTTTTTAATTTCATCCCTTAATATTTGATTTTAATTTATTTTTACGTCAAATTTGGTCCCTATTTTTTTACTGCTATATTTTTTTTGGATCCCTTTTTTTATTGAATTGAAAAAAAAAACATTTCATCCCTCAACATTGTTTTTACCAAGATTTTTTTTTTGATTGTTTTGTTTGTATTCTATAAGTTTAGTCATGACATGATGATCAAAGTCACATATTTTAAATGTCAACACAAGTTGATTTTGATTTTTTCAGGTTCTTTTATAAAATTGATTTATTTTAATTTTTATCCTTCAACATTTGATTTTTTTTAATTTGTCTTAATGTTTTTGTTATTCTTCTTTTTATCAGTCCTATGTCAATTGCCATGAGGTTTGTAGGTTGATTCAAAAAAAATTTCATTTTAAAAAAATTTCAATTTCATCACTCAATATTTTTTTAATTGAAAATTTTGTTTTGTTGGGCTTGCCTTCTATGCATTCATTCCCAACCTCATGACCACGATCATGGGTTTCGAAAGTTAATATAGGTTAAATTTGATCTTTTTTAGGTCTTTTTTAATTATTATTTTCAATTTCATCTTTTAACATTTGATTTTTTAGGAATTGATTTTCATGCTTTTTTTTTCACTTTGTTTTCTATGGGGCTATCTCATTAATCTTGTGCCCATGATTCCAAGGTTAGCGAGTTGATCTATATCTTTTTTTTTTATTGCCTTTTCATTTGGTTTTTTAGTTTTGCCATTTAACTTTGTGTTTATTGATAGTTGAGATCTATAGTTTTTTTTTTATTAAATTCACTTTAATTAATGATTTTTGTTTTTATCTTTTACTAACACGAATAATCATTTGATTAAATAAAAAAATATTTTTATAAACAAAGTTATTAAACACAAATGAGTATATGACCTGTGTTGTAAAATTAAATATCTTAATCTTAGTTATTTCTTGATTAAATGTTAATTTATTTAATTAGATGTGTGTATAAAAATTTTGATTTATGGTTGAGAATTTTTTTATACCCAAAACACGTTGGAAAAACCTGTATATTTATTTTTTTACTGGAAAAAAAAAATATCATACCTGTAGCGAAGCGCGTGTCAAATAAGTAATATGATCTAAATCTAAATACACGAAATAAAAGCTAGATGATCTAAAACAATGGAAAAAGTAAAAGAAAAAGAAAAAAGAAGAGGTTTCCACTAATAAGAACTATCTAAGACAACTAGATGATCGATTTATAGAAAACTAAAGGGATGTTTAACATTATTTTTGTTTTCTGATTTCCAGTTTTGAAAAGTTGTTTGTTTTCAATAAAATAACATTTGGCTGAAAACTAAAAATGAATTATTTTCAAAAATGTTTTTTAATTCACCACCCTATGTTTTTGAAATCAAATTGGATTCAGGATGTTAGAAAATGGGCATAATCAAGCTCAAACCAGGCTCGATATGCACATTAGGGGTTGGATCTCTATGCTGTGGTTGGATCACTATGTTAGGGCTAGGGTGCCCAAGGATCAAACCAAGGTTAAGTTCAAGGTGATAAAGGTTCGATTACGATCGAGTCTGGAGCTTCTATGCAATCTTTTTTTTGGGGAATTATCTTTTTGGTTCTTATGGACACCTCAGACCCAGTTCCATGATGAATCTTTTGGATTTATTGGGTCAAGGGTTTCTAGGGGTCCAAATCGACCCGTTTTAAAAGAGCATTAAGCAGAATGATATGTCCAAGCCAGAATGCATACAAGCTCTAATTGGGCCCTATACGGTTGGGGGAGCTTCACGGAGCCCATAAAAAAATTCTAATCTTCGAATTTCGAAGATTTCATCACTGTGAGTTGAGGCTTTGATGTGATATGGTCTTTTGTCGTTCTGCGGGATCCGATCATTTATGCAGTTTTGAGGTTTAACCTTGCGCTTGTTTCAAGCATGGTAAAAACATGATGGTCTGTTCATTTGTTTGAGGTTTTGAGCGTTGGAAGGAAGGCAGGGTTGTAAGTTATTCTATGGAATAATCTGCATGGCATGGTAGCATTAAAATCAGAGTTCTATGCATGTTAACCTTTCCTTGCTCCCGTGGTGATTGTGCGGCCTTGTATTTCTTACTTCTAACAGCTCAAAATTTGGTGGAATGTGGAGATCTCTTCCCTACCTGCACATTCCCTTTTTGTTTTTTGTGGTGATGTTTTAGAAGAGTGTCTTTTAATGGTAGATTCTCTTGTATCATACAAGACGTCAAGCATTGTTTTAATGTGGATGTTTTTAATACTGCATTGTTAACGAGGATGAATTCTGTTAAGCTTATTTATCTAGATTTTGATCAATTCATCGTTACTGGCTCTTCTGAACTGGAGAAACCACTTCTAATTGCCCTGTCGGGCGAAAAGGAGGTTGTGTAACTTACCCTAAAAGACTAGTAAACACAAGCTCATGCACGCACACGTACATGGACTTACTTCAACAGCCTTTCCTAAGAATGTACTTGATTTTAATTTAGTTGTTTTGATCATATTTCTCATGATCCTTGATCATTATAAGAAGAAATAATGGAGGAGGGATCGCCAAAACCTCCAGTCTCATTGCGGGACAAAATCCTCAGCTTGGAGCACACTATTAAAGAAGCATACAAAAGAAAGCCAATCTCACACTGGATTGTTCTAGCTTTAAGCACCGCGGCAGTGCTCGTTTCCTGCGTCAAGCCTTCTAACACGGGTCTATTATTCAAATGGGGGTGAAAGCAAGTGGATCATTTCATGGATTGCAGTTGCAAGCTGGGTGGTCTTTAACAGCGTTAATTCTGTTTCCTTCATACTTCTTTGTTGATAGTTCTCCCACTCCTCTGACCTTCAAACTCCTTGTTTCTTATATTGTGCTGGGTTTTTTAAGTGCTGCAGATAATCTCATGTATGCATATGCCTATGCATACCTCCCAGCATCAATTGCTGCTCTTCTAGCTTCATCATCCCTAGTGTTCTCTGCTCTCTGTTGATATTTTCCTGTGAAGAACAAATTGAAAGCTTCAATGGTAAATGATATTGTCATAATTGCTGCTCCTATGGCAATAATTGCATTAGATTCAGATTCAGATAGGTATGATTATGTCAGCTGCTGTTATTTTGCTGCATGATCCCGTGAAGGGCTTCAAGGTTCTTCCCCGAATAATCACATCTTGGGGATTTAGTTCTTACACATCCATGGAAATTCCTCTGCTGGTATTAAAGATTCCCAATCATGATTTATTGGCGAGTTCCCATCGTATCTTTTTTCTTTTTTGTTCCTGCTATATAGCAATGATACACAATTACGTTACATTTCTACACTACATGGTGTAACATATTGCTACGTTATTGCTTTGCTTGCAAGTTGTATGGCACATTAAGAAATGTATGAAATAATTAGATAAACTTGTAGAGAAGATTTTACCTCAAATATTGACGCCACTAAAGTAGTTTTTTTCCTCCTTCAAATTACCTTGGACTGCAATAGCCAGCCTTTTGTAAGCTGGATATTTATCTGATAATATCATGGTCGCCGGCAGTGATAAAAGAAAAGTTATGCTTGTCCGTTTAGAAATGAATTACCAGGGTGGTCGTCACAGAAATAACCAAGGCTGGCATCAAATTTCTCGAGGAGCAAGAATGATTGAAAAAGGCATATTGTTGTGTGTAGATTGTAGCCTAAAAACTAATACTTTATTTGATATCTGCGTTGAACACATGAAGGTGGTAAATTGATTTATCTCGAAAGCCTTGAAATAAGAAAAGAAAGAAACAAAAGCTCGGCAATGTGGCTTTATCCAATAAACATGTTAAGGTTCACCATAACTAGAGCAACCACCATCTCTTTCGAGGTTTCGACGCTCATAAGCCGTAGTCACATGTCATCCACAAGGCGTATCATGGCCGTAAGCTAGATGATTGAATCTTTAAGGGCATTTTGCATCTTTTGCAGCCTGACATTTCTAATAAACGAAAGGGGAATTTTGGGTGGAAAATCATCTTTCAAATGCATGCCCTTCCACCGCAATATAACACAACCGCTCACTAAAGATGTTATCATAAAAAAAAAGGGATAAGCTGTTACAGGTTCGTCCTGGAAGAAACAAAAGTTACCAGACTAAACTTGTGATTCCAGGTGCCTAGATTGAAATTTCCGTTGATCCGGAAAAATCATCTCAACCAATCAACGTGCGATTTTAATGAAGTAATGACAATAGCATATGCCACATGCAAAACTTCGTGTTGAGTCATGACCTGAACATGTAAATGCTTGGGCTGGCAGCACCTAAATCTGACTAGCCTTTCTTTCGACCCAACATGACCTTTCCTTTGTGACCCTACAAACTACTCACTAGCCTGTGTACAGATATTGGATGATTGACCAGGGAGTTGAAATTTGCGGTTTCCCAGTTTAGCCGAGGATTAACCAGGAAAGGTAACATAAGAACTAACGAAAATTTCCGACGCTTTAAGAAATGCAGCCAGGACAAGGGATTTCTCATAGCCAAACTAAAAATAATCACAACGGTAGCACACTCCACCTGATCCAGCTATAACTGGTGTTGTGATTTGAGGCCGGATCCAGACACAGCACGGCACAAGATTTCTCATAACAGACAGAATAATCACAGCATGCCTTTGGTGACAACGACGATAGACATGAATTGGCTCTTTAAATCTATAGCTGTACGAGCTGAAAGGAAAAGGGTTGAGCACAAACCTTTATTTATCTTTAAGTAGCACAGACAAATGTGAAGCAGATATATATATATAAATTCCATCCTGCTGAAAACCTAGTTCCCTTCATCAGGGAATAAGCATCTCCTGTGTCCTCTTCCACCTCCATGACATGCCTTGCGAGTTTTAATGACATATCTAAAATACTGTCTTATAAGTTTGTTGTACACAACGCATAGTGCATAAAAATCCTTGTTAGCAACATAAAACTCGCTTTGCCATCAGCTATAGCTGCTGCTACAGCATCATATTCAATTTTTTGGACCAATGTCCTTAAGGGCACAGATCTGCTCCTCTCCCATGGCAGACATGACAGTCACCACAAGGTCCTTTCCTTCACCAAACCCATCTTTAATCTATATACACAATAACAAAAACAAAATTTCAGTTTTCGGAATGAAAACCAACTAGAGCCTATGGAAACAGAGAGAGGCTCAACAAATCAAGTCAAGACACAAAGCAGGGACCAGAAAAAGGGATGCCAGTACAATACCGGAGTAAGCAGACTATCATCAGTGGGAAGCCTCAGATCATCCTTGGTATTTCCATTTTCAGTCAAAAGACTCACCTACATGAATTTAAACATCAATTAGTTAAGTCACTATAACAAAGCTAAAAAACAAGACAACCAACTCAATTGGAAACCATTGCTTTTGCCATTTTCTCCTTTCTAGTATTCTACAACCAAGTCATTATTTAATATGCATCAGAAAAATATTGATATTAATAGTTCCATAGTTGAAATTAGCAATTTATGCTTCTAGTTTCAGTTGGACTTACACCATAGAACCTTGGGTCTCACATAGTTTAGCACTGCACATCAAATTTAAATTCCAAGCCTTTTATACATGGAGATGAAAAAATCACAGTAGTTTTCCCAGTTGAAATTTATTCATTACAAAAGGGCATGCAATAGATTATAGGCAAAGCTTCCCAACTTGTCCCATTAAACAGATAGGGCAGCCAGACTAGTAATCAGCACAAGACAAAATTTACTTGAACAGTAGAAATTAAACAAACTTACAAAGCCATCTTCAGAGATATCAATCAACTGATAATCAGTACGATTAACATGGGGAACCTGTCAAAACAGAAATTTATCAAAACAAGAACAAAGGCACTTGTAACAAGAAATAAACACATATAAACTGTGAGATTAGCAAAGAGTATTACATCACAGTTGTGAGATGAAGGAACAATATCTTCAAGCTTTTTCCCATTAAATATATCAATCCCCACAAAGTGGCACTTAGCATGTCCATGCTTGCCTGTCTTTGAGGTGGAAACCTCAACAACCTGTACTTTTCAAATGAACAAAAACTCATTATTATTGGGCAGAGCAAGAAAACAAAGAACTGTTGATAGAAGCTAATCATCATTAAAGCATTTTGCTCCCAACCTTCACAGCTGCACATATAAGCTTGTTTTAGCATGCATGGGAGATGGCACCTTATACCTAGTTATAACTATACGTGATGCCATCTGAACCAACCAAAGAGAGCACCACCACCTATCTAAATAATCCTCTGATACACGCCTATTGGTATTGATGTTTTTAGTGATATTTGCAGACATGCAAGCTAATATCATTGTTTTGGAGGATGTCTTGCAAGAGACACTAAGTTGCAGCACTCCACACAGGCATGAAAACAATTTCACAGAGCTGCAATTTCACACGTCTGTCCAGCATGACATTCAATCCACATTTGTTCATGATCAAGGACCATTGTTACTATTGGAACGATGATAAATTCCAAACAACAATTGTTGCACTGCAGGTTCAGATCCAGTTCTCACTGAAGCAATTATATATGCTTATGGGGGTATTTATGATCTAGGGTTACGTGCAACTTTTTTTAACCAAACTCTGGAAATTTGGGGATTTTCAATAAGTTATGAGATTTGGCAAACATATGAAAGCTAAGACTTTGAGGCATCTTTACTTTTGTGAAAAAGACTCCATTGTTCCAGCTAATTTTTAGTACACAGAAACAAAAAAGACCCTTGTATGGTCGCACTGTATTAAATTCCCTGGATGGCATGGAAAGATGAATCAGTGGAGTAAAATTAAATCACTCCATGCCATTTTTTATCCACCCATGTATTATCTTTTGATTGTTACATTGCGAGGATTCTCTGATACTAAAGTGCCTAACCAAGGTAGACTCGAGGGGCACCCACCCACATGCAGCCTGTGAAAGCTCAAAATTTTCTAAGGTTTTAATACGCTAATTCCCACTGTCTGAAATCTTGTCACAAATAGCACATAAAGACATCGACCTTTAAATCTACCATAAAAAGGTGCACACGCGTCACAAAGCCACACATAAACATAATTTAAAAATTACAAATTTTTAGACACACAAAACCCCTACAGGAGAAGAACAATTCTCAGGATACACCATCAACATCAAAATCAACTCTCTCTTCTTTTTTTTGAAACATCCCCAAAAAGATATAATTAATTCTAAACAAATCCAAGTATTAACTCGGATAAAATCACTTTTTCAATTTTTTTTTAAAAAATCACCTTTGTAAATAGCATGACTTATTAATCAATTTACAAAGAGCACACTAAGATCTGGAAAGAAAAAACAAAAACCCAGATAGAATCCATAACAAGAACATAAAAAAAAAAACAAGAGAAAAAAAGAGGAGATAAGACCTTGCAAGGACGGTTCTTGATGACTATATAGCCATTCTTGCGGATAGTACCAGCTTGCTGAGGGTAAGTCTTGGAGGCTCCTGCATCAGCCTTCGATTCAAAGTGGTGCTCCTCGTCCGACATGTTGGCTGGTTCGGTTCTCTCTCGAGCAGAAAAGGAAAAAATAATGGAAGAGGATGATGACTTCTCGAGACAGAAGAGGACAGGGCACCGCCACTTCTATTTTATGCCTTCCTTCGATATAGATAGACAGGTAAAAAGAGTGAGAGAGTTTGAGTTAGGAGACAACACCTTCTCAACCCTGGTTAATGTTTCGTCCAATCTTGACCGTTGGATCCTTTCCTTGAGTTTAGCTTCGCTTAGCTTCCCACTTCTTTTATATCTTTCTTTTCGAAATTTTGTATTTTTTTATGTAATATAAATATATATTGGTTTTACCGCATCTTATTTAAATTTCAAGGATGGTTGGGGGAGAAAAAAACACTTCAGGTTAAGTGTGAATAATTCATATAATTTTTTTTATTCTGTGGTAATATTATTTTTTTAATTAATTTATATAATAAATTAAATTACATTTTATATTCTAATCAAATGCTTGAAAATCAAGACACACGTTACACGTTACATTATAATTATAATATAATATCTCAATCATTGTGACTTCATTTTTAGAATAACAACACTTTTCTTTTATATGATTTATTGATAACTCTGAAAATTGATAATGGAAAAGAATATTCTTCATTTTTTCCAATTGCTGTAGTCCACTGATTTTTCCAGCATGATGTTTTATATATATATAATATATATATTCAATATTCCTAGGCATATTTTCTATTTTTGTTTTCGTGCATCTTCTTCTGTATTTATGAGTAGCATCTGGTGCTTCAGGCCAAGATGCTAGGATTCCCACGTGTCAGATATTCTCAAAATACACCTTTTATTATGGTGGTCATCTAGCATAAAAACCCAGCAAAATTAAAATAGGGGTAAGCAAAATAACTAAAAAATTGACTAAATTAAAAAAAAATAATTGAAAAATAAAATCATGAAAAAAAATCGATTAAAATTTTTAAAAAAACCAACCGGTTCGGTTTTATAGGCCTAAAACTGAAAAAACCAAACCGAACCAAAAAAACCGAGTCAAACCAAAAAAACCGAGTCAAATCAAAAAAACCGAGCCAAATCGATTTGAACCGGTTTTGTCCAAAAAACCAAACCGACCTGAAACTGGTCGGTTTGAACCGGTTTCAAGTTTTTTTTTTTAAATTCGGTTTAGTTATTTTTTTAATAAAAATCAAACCGAATAAAAAATAACCACCCCTACGTCAAGATGATTAAATAAGATAAAATAATAAGACTAAAAATTACTAGCTCTTATTACTCCATGTAAAAATAAATTCGTTACTCCATAACATATTCATACTAGTATAGTTAAAAGTATTATTATCAGAATGAATCCAACATGCTGCTATGTAAAAAGAAAAAAAAAAGATGAATATAATTCCAGTTCGGGTTGATAATTTCAAATATTTTTTTTCTAATTTACTAAATGAGCTAAACTATTCCATAAAAAAAATGGTGTTTTTTAATAATTTAATTTATTTTTATTTAAAATAACTAATTATTTTTCCAGGTGCATTTGGTTATTGATGAATACATCTGATATTAGATATGATTAAATTTGATAAAATTGAACTAAGAAAACATGGAATTAAAACCTAACTCATAAAAAAGTGCTATTATATATATATTCTCAAAGTTTTACTCATAATTATTATAAATAAGGAATTCTATTGAAATTTAAATTAACCACAACTAATTATTTTTATTATTAATGATTAATTAACTTAACAAGTTTTAAAAAATTATTAGAATTTAAATGAATTAGTATTGAGAAACTAAAATATCCTATTTCTCAAAACTTTTTAGAAATATGCTCAGCTTATGCTTTTTCTCTAATTTAATTACCTTTTTTTAACTTATAATGACCCTGAAGTTTATGAGACTCGAACTAGTAATCTCTAGGAAGCAAACTCACAGTCTGATCATGGGTATATTTGATAAGTGTGATGCGGTCTAATTGTTTTTTCAACATTAAAAATAAAATGTCAAGGGTATGTGAGTATTTAAAAAAAAACAAAAATTAAGGATTTAATTTTTTTTTAAAAATGTTGTTAACTAAATAATAAAAAAAAAAAACAATAAAAATAAATTGACTAAAAAGATCAAATTAAATAAAACTATGAAACTCAATTATCAAATAACATAATAATATTAAAGGATGAAACTAAAAAAAATTATTTTTTTAAAAAGAAACTAAAAAAAATTTGAGTCAATTTATATTAATTCACTAACCCCATAAACATAAGCATATTATTGAAATAATTTAAAAAAAAAAAAAAATTTAATTTTTAAAATATCAAATTACCTCTCAATTAACTCAATTACAACTAAAAAAATTCAGTAGGAATAAACCAAAAAGCCATTAGACATCAGTTAAATAATTTGCTTTTACTTTTAATAATAATTCAATCATTTTATTATTCATGGTAGATGTTAAAAGACTTTCATGTCTCTAATAAAACCGAAAATAACTAATAAATCAAGAAAAAAAACCACGTTACCATTAAGTTGATCAAATAAAATAATTATTTTATTGTTTCAACCCACCTGTACAATAATGTGGTTTCATAAATTCAACAAATTATAATTTGTATGCTTGTAAGACTGGTCATAAAAGCAGTATTAACCTAACAGTTGCGCATACAAAAACATCAGGTAGTAAATTAAGTTTCAAATTTTAACATGTTGTTTGAAACTTCAAATTAAATTAAATTTATAAGATTAAATTAATTATATGTTATGTTTGAAATTTTATTTTAAAATAATGTTTTTAATTCTAAATAAAATGTAATTTATACAAAATAAATAAAAAAAAATCAAAGAGGAACCCTCTTATTTATTCAAAGAACTCAATTCTAACTGAGATAGAAAAATTATTTCCCAAAACATCCCATTTTTATTAACCTTAATAATTTAATAGTTTATTTATTTTTGTGTTTCAAAATGTTTTAAAAGAATTTAAAATTAGTTTACTTTAAATTAATTTTTTTATATTTTCATATTGTTTTGATATGTTAATGTAAAAAATGAGTTTTTATAATAATAATAAAATATTATTTTGATGTATTTTTAATAAAAATATTTTGAAAAACAACAGCCACCAAACTTCCACACTTTGAAATATTTTTTCTAAAATACTGATTAAATTCTAAATAAAGTATAGTTGAAAATAAATAAAAATATATCTCTTCTTCCCCTCGTTTTCCATCTCCTCTTCTTCTACGAGAGTGTATAGAAACATGGTGTATATCATGTTTCTAAAAATTTTAATTTTTTTATATTTTTATATCGTTTTGATGTGTTAATGTTAAAATTAATTTTTTTTAAAAATATTTTTATTATATTTTTAAATAAAAAATATTTTAAATTATCACTGTAATTACAATCCTAAATATCTCAAAATCGGGGCACGTTTTTTCAACCATCTATCATTTAGGTGTTAAATCTTTAGCCTAAGTTGTTGTTTTTACTGACAAGTAAAGCTGCTGACATGCAAGTGAGCTGAAAGTAAGATTGTCAAAGCTCCATTAAATGTTTGTTGACTATCAGTCGTGCTGCGTGCAGGTTGTGAAACATGACAGAAAGATTTCGGTTCTGCCGAGTTCTTGTTTTTGTAGCGCGCACGCTTGCAAGTAAATTGGTGATGACGAGAAATATTCGAGGTTATAGTTTAATTAGTTAGATTTTACATTTATTTTTTAAGTTTATTAGTTTAAATGTAATAAATTTTAAGGTTATTAAAGATTATATAGTTGTTAATTTGAGGATATATTAAGCTGATCCGGATATTTGTAATTAAAAAAAAAAAATTGGTCATAATGTTTGGTACAAAGCTCCAAATCCTGAACCGTTGATGCTTTGGAAACCAGACGCAGACAACTTTCTGAGGATCTGTCTGTACAAGCATCTTCAGCTTCGTCGACTTCTTCGGACTGAGCTCAGGTCTTTAAGCTTTGTTAATCCAAATTCATTGGTGGATCTGAATATTGGATTTACCAGGAATGCACCCGCATCATCAAACCCATGAAGAATTGGAAATAGATATCATTGCTTGCTATTTTTCCTGTACAATTTCTCACCTGTCATTCTTCAAGTTAACAGCAGTTTCAGAATAATCACCTCCTTAAGATGTCTGCTATCTGGGAGGTGCAAAGATGAGGTTATGATTAATTTACGACTTCAAACGATGAAAAGTTTCAGCTGCCACAAACAAGCTGAATCGAGAAAAAGCATGAACAGGCGTACTCTTGTTGATTTTTCAAACAATTCTCTAACGTATTTAGAAGTGTGATTGTTTTTTAAAGTACTTTTCAATCAGAAATATATTAAAATAATATTTTTTTTATTTTTTAAAATTATTTTTAACATCGGCACATTAAAATAATCTAAAAATATTAAAAAAAAATGTTAATTTAAAATATAAATAAATAAAAAATGAAAAAGCTGCGACATCAATTTATGCGGGAAAAAAACTCCAGGTCGGCTGAATAAGAAACGAAACGCGAGCCGAATACTGCCACAACAGCAACTTCAACCATCCATGAATATGATTCAGCTTGCTTCCTCTCGAGAGCAACCAGAAAAGGCAATAAGGAAATTTCAGATATTCCCACTGGACCAACCGACCAGCATTAAAATCAGTTCAATCAAACAACTAATCGAGCCCAGCTTTTCTTTTCTTTGTTGATTGACAAAGAAAGGAAACATTGAGGAATAATTTGGAGTCATCGACGCTGATGCTACGGACAAGCCATGGCGAAACGTACAAGAAAAGAGAAAACGGGTGCGTGGCGCTTTTCCCTGGAGTTATTTCACCATTGGTGAGGATATGTTACCACAGTTTTAACTTTATTTCACTTCACAACGCTCTATTATAGAGAATGGAGACAGTTTGGTACAGAGAAAGCTAAGCCTGGTTGGTTACAGTTTGGTGCAGAGAAATCTCCATTCCATCCATGCAATCACCACTTCAAATGTCAGATCATGCGAGCTCGAGTCCAAAACTATCACTGCTTTTGTGAATTGCTTGGTCGTTCTCAAAATGGGTGGCACACTTTCAAGTGGATAAGAGAAAGAAATTGGTCTTAAGTAGGAGCAAATTTATTGTAGAACATCATTTGTTCTTCACCCAAGCACAAAGCAAGAGAAAAGAAAAAGGGAAATGTACGTTAACAAAAACTCTAAACTGCATTAGATATACAAAATTATTAATTGCTACAATCATTTTTTTTTTTTGTCTTTAATCAAAAAATGTCTTTAATCAAAAAATTAGATGCATTGGATTTTGGGGGTTAGATGATATTTTCACGGATCCATTTATCATTCTAAAATTGTTAAGAACATCTCGATATTTTCACAATTTTTAACATGGTTGAATTAATTGATTGCATTTAAAAGAAAAAAAACACTTAATTATGATTTAGGGGCTTTTTTTTATTTTTTCAATATAATAACTTTATTACCTTTAAATTCAAAATTCTAAAATTATGAATGCAGGGGATTGTTCTTAATTTTCTAGTAGTTTTTTTTATAATAATTATTTGGTCACGAGAGCAATGTTATATTTTGATAAATAAATAAAAAACCAAAAAAATAATTGATGCTTGTGTTGCTCGTATCAGTCGCTCCACTATCTTCGAACAATGCGTGTGGTTGACTCTGGTGATCAAGATTGTTGTTCCGTCATCTCATTTGATTTGTCTTGGCATCCTCTTTCCCCTAGATGGCTCATGAATGGTAATTTCATCTGGTTTAATGCCGATAAGATTTCTCTTTTTTCCCTTGTTTTCTCTCCCTTCCACCTCAATTTGCGCGATACCCCTGAAAAAATTCACAACAATCCTTCAATTTATTTTCCCTTTAGATTTGGTTGATGCTCTCTTAATCTCAATCTTTTATTTGAAATTTTTATTTCAAATCAGAAAAATTTAAATTTCATCCTCCTTCAATCTTCTCATCTTTTAGATTTTGTTCTCATTCTTTTTATTGTTAATTTTTTATTTCAGATGATTTATAAAATTGATTTTCTTTTGCGATTTCATCCTCAATTTTTTTTTCATATCAGGTTTGATTCTTATTCTTCTTATTACTATTTTTCTACTTTGACAAGTTTTTTATATTATTTTTTTTATCCTTCAACATTAAATTGATTGAGAATCGGGCTTCTTCATTGAGGTCGTGTTTGTGACTTTACGAGTTATGATTTTGAAAGATCAACCCAAATTTAAAAAATTGACCCAGGTCTGTTTGTTTTTTCATTTTATTAATTTAAAGTTGTCCTTTTATATCATTAAATTAACCAAACTTACTTTTTTCTTTTTTAGAAATCGTAGTGCCCCCTAATTTTTTCTTCTTACACCTAGGAAAATTGCCTCGGCTCGCAGCGTTGCACCAACAACTGATATAGGTTTACTTGAGTTACTTGTTTTTTTTTTAATTTTTTTTTCTGCTTGATATTTGGTTCATTATAATCAAGTTTCATAATTTGTTTCGATAAGGGTTACATGATTTTATCACAATCTTATATCCTAGATCACAGGTTTCATTGACTAACCATAGTTGAATCGGGTCAATCCGATATGCCGCTGTCTCAATATTTTTCTAAAAAAAATATGTCGTCGAACACATCATTATATTTAAAACTGGTTCAGTTAGTATACATCAAAAATTTGACTTTCTAATATTCTTACAATCTTGTAAGGTAAAAAAAAAAAAATTCCAACCAATAGTTGAAATAATAGTCGAGATCAAATTAGTTAAAGTTTGTATGCTAAATCTTTTATCAAGATAAAAGAGCTAACAAATTCTGTACATATAAACGAAGTTCCTTATTTAATATATTTATGATCGGTCGACTATGGTCAGTAATATATTTTACAAGATTTGATAATTACCTTAATATTTTAAACATGATTTAATATTTACATAAGAGAGAATCAATGCAATGATCTTGGAAACTAACTAGACTTTGACTCATACGATAAAAACAATATTTAACGCAATATACCGGTGAAAAAAAACATGGTATTCCATATGCAAGGATCTATTTTACTCAGATTAATGGCCTTGATTAAGGTTGATGTGAAATGGGAATTATTAAATATTTGTAATTTAGCGAACCAGAAGGTAGAAGGAGACAAGCAACAAAAGCAAAAGGGGATTGGAGTATATATGAAAAGCCCAATAGGATATTTGGGCTTGTAGTTTAGATCATCCACACCCCCTGGCCCTTCTTTCCACATGGCCCATGTAAGCTAGACCCAAAAAAACCATGCTAAATCTTGGACCCAACTTGCGTTTGAAGCTCACACTAGTTGTGGCATAAAAGTGTTTTGAATAATGTTTTTTATTTTTGAAATTAATATAATAAAAAAATATTTTAAAAAATATCAATTTAATATTTACCAAAAAAAACTTTGAAAACCAAGTATAGTTATTAACTCATTGTAAATAACAAGAGTGTACATAGTTAACCATGAGAGTGTAGCTCAAATGATCAGGTTCTAGATTTATTTTCTAGAAATCACCGGTTCGAGTTTTACAAATCTCAGTATCACTGAAAGTTTACATGGTTATTAACTTCAGGATCCGGAAAATTAATCGAGATATATATAAATTAAACCCGACATCCATATTAATAAATAATAATAAAGAAAAAACATAAATGATTTGGATTGACGATGGCATGGTCATGGGTTCGGCTTTTGTAAAGAAAAATATAATAAAATATGGGGAGGTAATCATGCGGGCACAAGAAATAACCCGATAAATATTTCTTTAGGAAGGATGGTAACCTCTCAGTCAACGTTTGGATTTGAGCCTTGTAATAATTAGGAGCATTATATTTTTATAATATAAATGGATGTAGGAGATAGAATCCCTTTAAATGAATCTGCCTAACTAGAATATTAAAGTGATGCATTTGCCTTCCATTCTTTGCGATGAAAAGGTAGAAAGTAATCAAATCTGGGCAATGAGCAAGGAAGCTTTCAACTTCAAGACATGACCTGAGCCATTTGAGCATGATGATGATTGTCGGCTACACTCGTCATCCCCGCCAATTAGGGCACAAAGCACGGGCGAAAAACACTTCCTTTTCAACATGTTGGACTTCGGACGATGCTGCGGTTCAAAGTTGGCTGTGGAAATTCTTGCATTGGCGAAGTACGGGCCGGCTTTCAAGCAACCACTATCCTGTGCAAGAAAGAAATATTAACAAGCATCTAGGTGATTGACGGAGTTTGAGATAAAAAAATTTATTTTTTTATAGTTTTAGATTTGAGTCTTGTAATTATGATTATTGAAAGTTTACATGGCTGTTAACTTTAGAATCCATAAAATTAGTCGAGATATGCACAAGACACCCACATTAAACTAAAAAAAAATATTAATAACGTGACCGGGATGGCTCACACTAATTAAATTTTAGAATTTTACATGAGTAGTTGAGATATATGAAGCTTGTTAATTTTAAAATTTTATAAAATTAATCGAGATATACAAAACACTCAAGATTATAAAAAAAATAAAAAATATTAACTTGTACTATATTTTTTATATATATATAATTCATTTTTTATCAGTGTTCTCGCATGGCAAAAGGGGCATCGACACCACCTTGCCTCTCGGAATTAGAAACAAGAGCAGGATCCTTTGTGGTTATGGACACTTATAAGATGAAGATAGAAGAATCCAACTTATTATTCTTTATTATTCTCCTTCTTCATCAAAGAAACTCTAATTTATTTGGAATGACACCCTGGGTCGAGATCCGGCTTGGTTTAACTTGATCGTGGGTTAATTTATTCGTGAGTGAACCAATTCAGATTTATCTTAAAATAATATTTTTTTAAATAAAAATATTATTTTAATAATCTCATTTTAAAAATAATCAGAAGAATCAAACACGAGAACAAACAAAACAATTATGCCAGTCATATACAGAGCAATCAAGAATATATCCTCGGATACATTATTATTAATGTAGCTCCATAGCATAAATGATGAGGCAGAGCATTCATTAATGGACTGTTCTTGCTATTAGTTAAGCAAGAATGTGGCAGGAAACAATTAGTAGCATATAAAAAAAAATCATAACGAACATGCTGCTCTTACTATTAGTTAAACAAAAATGCTTGTTTCATATGCTATAGAAAAGTTGCCATATGAATCTCTCTCTCCGGGCCTGAGGAGTTCGAAAGATGGAGATTCCGCCATACGAGTAGTTTAAGAGAAATATTTATGAGTTAGTGGGATAAAACTAATCAAAGAGAACTTTTAGTTGCGCCAAATTAACAACTTGATAATAAAATGATGTAATTTTTTATTCGACTGTGATAAATTTTTTCATATAATTATTAAAAATATATATATTTAAAATCACCTTTAAAAGATAAAAAAAAATTAATGCAATGATTAGACTCAAATTTTTCATGACTCTAAAAGTCCGGTTCTATAACAGGCGGTCATTAGTGGGCTGATCTCAATATGACGTCATAAACAGACTGATATACGTCAAGGGTAACACCAGCAGAAGATCAATATAGTTCCTGGCAAAAATTTGCTGGTGAGAGTTTGCCATTTTTGCTGGACATTAGCTCTATGTTTGTATCATCACATTCCTTTATACCAAGCACATGTTAGTTTTTGTTTTCTATATGTAATGTAACCACAGAGAACCCATGATCCATTAATGGTTCAGCAGTGATCCTGTTCATGCTTTCATCCATCCATTTTACAGGATGTATCACTCTTGTTGTGCACCAGCGAAAGCCAGAAGCAACTGCCTGTAGGCAGTGGTGAATATTAGTGATGAAGAAGTTAAAAGGCTTGTAAGTGTTCTCCTATGTACTCACCATAAAAAGAAGAATAAATGCTAAGATGGACATGTGGAAGCTTGGAAGAAGAATAACTTTCGAGGGGCGATCAAAATCTCGTGTATAAATTAATTTTTTTGGCCATCAGCGGTGGAAAAGGTAAAGAGAACATCAAAAACCCTAAACAGATTTTTGAGGACTACTGTACAATCCTTCCCATTCCTCAATGGCTGCTAAAAAAAAAACTCAACAAAGAAAAAAAGTGGAACTTAGTTGGGAAAAAAAAAACACAGGAACCAACTTCCACTTCTTCATTGATAACATGTTGGTTCAATATCTTTGAGAAGTCCAACTATCTGTTGCATGCTTGGTCGCTTGGAGTTGAGATCAGCTGTGCACAGATATCCAATCTTGAGGGCCTCCTCCATTTCACGTTCTGGTCCAGTATTGCGAATTTTCGGATCAATTGCTCTGGACCCTTCGCTCTTCCTTACCAATCCTCTAACCCAACTAACTAGAGTGGAGTTTTTCTCTTCAGCATAATCATCTCCAATTGGCTTTTTTCCAGTAATTAGCTCAAATAAAACAACACCAAAGCAATATACATCAGATTTTGGAGTAGGGCTGTCGTTGTCTGGATCAGTAAACTCTGGTGGAACATAACCAGGTGAGCCACGAGCAATCTCCTCATCTAAACCATTGCCAAAGATCTTGGCCAGGCCAAAATCAGATAATCTTGGCTCCAAGTTATAATCTAGATAAACACTACTAGCTTTGACATCTCTATGAATAATTGGAGGCGAGCAGCCATGATGAAGAAATGCCAATGCACGAGCAGTTCCAAGGGCAATTTTGTGTCTGAATCTCCAGGTTGTTAATAACCCTTCAGAGCCAACATTTTGAATTCCATTATTGCCATCTTCCTCCCATGTTTCTGTGCTCCATTCTTCAGTTGTTCGGATCCCAAGCGGCAAGTCATGGAGCAAATTTTGCAAGTTCCCGTTCTCCATATAATCGTATATTGCAATTCTTTGATCCCCGGCTAAGCAGTAACCAGTCAATGGTACAAGATTGGGGTGCTTAATTCGACCAAGGTACTCAAGTTCTCTGGCAGCTTCTTGGTCTATCAATGTGGATCCATGGACCAACACTTTTACAGCTACCTGAATTCCTCCAGGAAGAAATCCCCTATATACAGGCCCAAATTTCCCTTCAGCTAAAAGGGTGCCTCTATCAAAATTTGAAGTTGCAGACAAGAGGTCTGCAAATGTGATATTCGACAGTGGCTTCTCAAAAATCACTACTGGAACTGAATTTGCCTGCTTGACATCAGCAACCCATGTTGTCGAATCAGTCTGGAAGGAAAACGGGCCTGAGATATTTTGCTCTTCCTTATACGAGGTTTGCTTTGCTTCCCACATTTTGGATTTCCTTCTACAACCAAAGGCAAGAAATAGCAGTCCAGCAAGCATGAAAACCACGGAAAGGGCTAAACCCAGAGAAAGCTTTAATCCCTTGTGGTTGGAGACTTTTCTTTGAAAAAGGCCTGGGTTTGCAGCAATTGGGCAGCTGTCTAATGATCCAGAGAAGTGTGATTGGAAGGTTTCAGGGGAAAATTCTGAAGCACAAAGGGTTAAATTGTTGTAGGAGAAATTGTAGCTCTCCATCCAAGGGAGATTTTCCAAGAGGGACACTGGGATTTCTCCACTCAAATTGTTTTGTGACATATCAAGAACTTGAAGGTTTTTGATAGTTAGCAGAGGGATTCTGCCACTGAGATGATTCTGAGAAAGATCAAGTGTGTGCAAATTACTCAATTGTGTGATTTCACTCGGAATGTGACCAATGAGACTAGTTTTAGACAAATTAAGATATTCTAATTCTGAAAGCATATCAATTCGCGGGAACTCTTCTTCAGTAAATCTATTGAATGCAAGATTAAGGTGCTTGAGATTGGAGGCATGACTGAAATCATGGAAAATTTCTCCACTGAGCTGATTATCTGACAAGTCCAAATAAACCAAGCGGGACCAATTGTAGGTAGAATTGAATTGTACCTGAGAAATGTGACCTTCAAACTGGTTTTTGCTCAGGTCCATCACCTCCAACAGCTCCTGAAACACACCCATTACTGAACCCTGAAATGAATTCCCGGAGATGTTAAGGATAGTGATGGACTTCATTAGTGAGAAATCCGAGTCCCGCCCTTGAATCCCATTTCCTGCAAGGTTTAAGGTTTTGAGCTTAGGAAAAGCAGCACCAAAACCATCTGGTAAGGATCCATCCAGCTTATTCATTGAAAGATCAATAAAATACAGTGACTGGCAACTCAGAATTCCCGATGGAATGCTTCCTTCAAATCCATTTCTTTCGAGTTTAAGCACCCTCAAACTAACAAGAGAGCTTATTGCAGCAGGGATTTCACCAGAAAAGTTGTTGCTTGATAGATCAATTGTTTCAAGCACGCCAAAATTACCAACGTTGCTGGGAAGGGGCCCAGAAATCTTATTCGAAGAGAGATTGAGGAGATTCAGAAAGCCTAAACTCCACAAATCTGAAGGAAAAGATGTGATTTTGTTGTTGCTAAGATCCAAGGTTTGTAGCTTGCTTAGTTTACCAATAGTGGTATCAGGAATAGAGCCAGAGAGGCCTAAACCAGAAGCCAGAAACTTAACAACACGTTCTTTTTTGGCATCACAGAACACACCTTGCCATGAACAAACAGAAGCAGAAAAGTTGTACAGCGGAGAAGAAGTTAAGCCCATGTTCTTCAAAAACTCAGAGAGAAAGAAACCATCTGTATTGGGTTGTTGACAAGCCAAAGGCTTGAAGAACAGAGAAAGAATCAATACAGAGACAAAGAAACCGAAACCCATTTTGACTCAAAGACTAAAACTTCCAAACTTGAACCAAAACCCCAAAACCAGCTCAACCTCTCTAGTGCTTCAGAACAAAACCACCGCTACAGCATTTATGCTTCTGACTCCATCTTAGTTAATACTTTATGGCTCATTCAACTCCATTAAACACCACTAAACAGAGTGTTTTGAGGTGTTTTAAACACAAAGATAAAAACTAGGGCTTAAAACTCTCCAAACCCACTGACCTATAAGCTTGTGGTAATAGTGCAATGCACAGAAAGGGTCAAAAATGGAATCTGAAAGACCAAAAAATGGAAAGCTACTATTGAGATTTCAAAAGGGTATCAGAGGATTATGGAGTTTCAAAGGAGAACGTGAGCATACCTTATCTGGTTTTGCAAGAAAAGGTAAAGCCAGCAGAACAAACAAACAACCCAAGTGAAGAAGCACTTTTGTCTATGTGCTTACTTTCTGCTTACTTTCTGCTGCATGTATTTATAATCAGCTAGTATTTATTTATTTTTTTCGTTTTTTTTTTATGGTACTAGTTAGAAATACAGATAATAATGTTTTAGTTTTCAAAACCAGCGAGGGTCTAATTTAATTTATAATCTGAGTTATTGAGTTAATTTATAAATTATTATTCAGTAATTTTATTCAAGAAAATTTTATTTTTTAAAATTAATTTAGTCAAGTCTCCCTTGAATTTAGTCAAATCTTATTTAAACAATTTGAATTAAAATCCGAACCAAATCATGTTTCAGGTATAAGACAAAATATAATAATCATGTTAGTGTTTGTGTTTAATATTACAATACATTATATTTTTAAAAATATTTTTATTTAAAAATATATTAAAATTAAATTCAATTAAATTTTTTTAATAAAATTTCATATTTAAAACTATTTCAAAAGAGTCCATTCATTCTCCAGCTTAGGTTAATTTATGTTTCAATAACATTTAAGAATTTATGTTCGGACCAAAGCTTTTTGTTGAAGAAGTTGTGTTGAAAAGAAGAGACGGGAAAGAGAGTGGGATTTTATTTTATTTTGTTATTTTGTAGGATTTTTTAGATAAATAAAGAAGAAGGTATTTTTAAAAATTAATTTTCAATATTAATTAGAATTGAGCAAATCAGGGTTTGCCCTCTAATTTTTTTGGTTATTTTTTATGAATTAAATTTCATTTAAAATTGAAATCAAACTTCTAAAAATAATTGCAAATACAAAAATTAATTTAGCCATGTGAATTGAATTCCGTTCATGGTTTCCTAAACAAGATGAAAATAAATTTAATTATATTTCTTTGAACACATGAATTCAACTTTTTTATCAATTGAATATTATAATTGAATTTAATTATAGTAAAAAAACTACATAATTGAATTTATTGGAATAAAATACTAAACTACATAATTCAATCTAATTATAATGTTTGAAATACATGTGGAAATGAATTACATTAGTAATCTTCGACTATTCTGCTATCAATTTAGAAATTATTTTCACAATATAAATATTTATTTTTTGTTCAAATGACACTTATATTTATTCAGAATGACATGAAATGTAGGCATTTTAAAGAAGTTATTAATAGACTTATCTCATACTAACATTTTTATTAAGCATTTACCGGAAAAAATAAAAAATATATATTCATAAAAAATAAAATTCATTTAAGATATTTTCATTGGAATAATGAGAAAAAAGATTATAGATATATTCCAATAAAAACTCTTGAGTTTTTATTAAACAAAACTTAAATAAAAATAAATATTAAACCAATACAAATTACATCATCGAAATAGAATGAGTAAAATAATTTTAACAATGTTAATAATCAGAAAAAATGTCACAATTCTTACTTTTAATAATGAAAAAAAATAAAAAAAAATTAAACTTATACAGTTATACTAATCATTATTGGCTAAAGTTGAAGATAAGTGACAGAAGAAGTATAATAATGTAAAGTTGAAGAGCAGTAATGACTTCATATCATCTTCTTTATGCTGTCTAAAAATTGAACTTATTGGACTAATCTCGAAGTCTCTTTTTAGCTGCCCAATCGGGACCATTTTGGCAGCAATAAAATAAAATAAATAAAATAAAATAAAATAAAAAATCGACCATAATTTGAACCGTCAACATGGTATGAACATCGAGTTGGTTTAGGCCCCCACAAAACTTGAGTACTTCTCGAGTGATTGTTGGATTTTTGTAGTTTCTTGACCTTGCTGTTAAAAAAAAAATATATAGTTATAAAACTCGACACGACTCGATTTAGATTGAAAAAAAATAAAAAAAAACTTGGTGGGACTCAGTCAAAACTCGATAATCTAATCAAAACCTTAAACCCGAGACTTGGACCAGACTAGGTCTAAAAATTATGAAAAAAATATCTCTAAATCAGTTTATATGATAATAAAACTAAGTTTTATCTTAAGATAAATTTAAAGATATTTTTTACTCAAAATTATATTATATTATATATATATATATATATATATATATATCTTAAGATTAACAATTAATTTGTATTCTCAGCTTGAAGTGTTGCTAGTCTAGCACCTTTGTGTGTGCTCTCTCGTAAAGGGCATGCGAGGAGAATTAAATGTCTGAACTACCCTTGCTATAACGAAAGTAAAATACATTTTGCAAGGGTTATACTGTCTTTTCCCATGGATAATCGGGAATGTTTGTTTTGTGGTTGAAACAGCTTTTAAATCTTCCTTGTAAACTAGTTTTTATATGAAAATATATATTTTAAAGTGTTTTTCAGTAATTTTAATGTATTAATATAAAAAATAAAAAGATAAATTAAAAAAATTTTAAAAAGATAAATTATGAAGTGTTTTTCAATAATCTTAAAAATAAATTAAATTGTCTTAAAAAATATATTTTTAATTAAAAAACTTTATTAAGAACACAATCAAGTTAAAAAAAAATTAAAAAAAAACTCGAAATGAGAGCCGAGTAGTGATAGATTTGAGGATCCGACAAAGAAAGGATGAGGAAGAAGCAACCTTAATTAATGATTTGCATTGATTGAGGGATCGATGAAGAGTAACAAGAAATCAACCGACAATGTTATTTATTATTAGCTTCAAGAACATTAATATCCTCTCATGCCAGCAAACTTATTCTTTAAACAATGGCTTCATTAATTGTTCATATAATAATAATAATGAAAACACCATGATTCATGAACTTCTTCAGCCCACTTCACAGAGAACTGTCCTTTTACCACTTCGATCCGACGTCACCTTGGAGTCACATGCACCATATACCTTTTCAAATTATATATAAAAAAAAACCTTATATTATATATATTACAATTTTTCTATCAAATAAAAAAAAATTCGAGCTGCATGATACCCTATGTCTTCTTGAGTGAAACTCTCTGCAGCTTATAAAGTAGCAGTCTTGATGCTCAAAATATGAAGAGTCCTGATTCCTCTGGAAGTAATACCTCTCCTGTTGATTTCACAGCTGCTTCCCTTGAGGTAGAAGAAACAAAGAGAGAAATTAAATAAAAACCCAGATAGGAATTATACATTTTGAAACAAAACAAACCTCATCATTTTTAGTATTGTCATGTAGTTTTTTTTAGTGTTGATAGAGTCGTCTCAGTGAGTTTTTTATGATGATAGGATGGTGTACACAACATAGCGATGACAAGTCCCTAACAAAGTTTTTTTTTTCTTTCGAGTATGTATAACATTGACAGTTTATTTTTTATAGTTAATTATTATATAAAAAAAATTATCTTATTAGGTGTTATTTTTTTAATCATGTTATTAAATTAACTGAGTTTATTGAATCCGATAAAATTAATGATCCAAATCTTATGTATTTTTCATAGTTTATTTGATGAAGCGCTTACTAGTTGATATTTATTTCCTGCCCGGCTATTTTTTCAAGGGAGACAAAGTTTAATGTTGATATTTACTATCAAGAAAAGGATTTAAATTAATTCAGGCAACAAGGTGAAGAATGATTAACCTGCATAAACCATAGCCAATGGAGTGATTAAATATGATGTAATGTTCTTGAAACAATACCAGACACCTCAGAACCATCATCTAATAAACATCTAAGACCTTGTTTTAAGGCTGTCCTCAGGTATCTTTAACCACACAAGTGATTTAAACAAACTTCTCAATCAAGGCAACCCATTTAAGGGAGCTGCAACAGTGTACAATTATTATGCGAACTTCCATTATTTCCTTACACAAACCAGAAAGAAGAAATTAAAAGCTCATTTTGTACATGTTCAAAGTTCAAACAAGGGCTTTTGGTGATCGGTAGGCATGCTGCAGGCGTGATGATTGCCACAACAAATGCATTCTTAGTTATAAAAAAGATCATTTTTATTAAAAACCAATCGAATTTTGCCCAAGTCAACCAAATCGTGTATGTATTAACCGAAATCAATATAAAACCCGACCTAAAACAGGTCTCCGGTGAGTATCAGGGTCTCCGGTGAGTATCAGGGGCACATAATAGGAGTAGAAATGAAGTTTGCTTCCACTGGCCAGTGATGATGTTATTTCTGATAACCCGCATGAAACTGGCAATGGTATCAATCATCACCACAAGCACTCCATTAAAATAAGCTCTTAACAATTATTGACAGCATTTGTGCTTCTCTCTTAACATGATGCAGGATTCTTTTTTACGCATGTGAGCATCTCCAAACCATCACCCCAAGAAATGTTTATTAAAGTAGTGTCCTGGTGCTCAGTGTCATCCACATTATGCTAGTGAGCTCCCTCATGGACCACTGGAAAACATGATCTTTCTTTGTTCAATCTGACTGTTATCAATAAAAAATTGTGAAAAAATATGAATAAATCAGTTCAGCTATTTAGAAGAAAAATCCATTAACATAAATTGAAGGCTGGGCAACAACTTAACAGGTACAGCTTTCCCCGGGACAACCAGATCCACGTAACAGGTGAATTTCATGGCCATTTTTTCAGAACCTGTTGATGAAACTAGACCAGTCTCAGCAAATCAACCCAAGACTCAGTTTATCTCCCCGAGTCAACTACAAATATATTTTTTTTCAATTTTATCCGAAACAACATTGTTTGAAATTCACCTAGTCATCGGGCTAACCTGCAACCAAAGCCTTGAACTTGGCCAGAAACTAAGCCGGATGTGATAACTGTGTAAAAAACAAGGCCGGCCACCGCACACTATGTTCTCTAATTATAAACTTGTAAAGTTCTTCAATTAACAGGAAGATAATACATTTCTCAATACATGAAAGCCTTTTTCAGCTCAGTCATCTAAGGTGTTACAGATAACAAAAGTCCCTCCCCAATAAATATAACCAAAAGAAAAAAAAAATATATATATATAGGAAACAAAATTGGTAACATCGTAGATTTTACGTTAGGTCGCCCTGGCAAAATTTTGGCCAAACATAGCAACAATTACTACATATAATATAACAGCATGTCGACAAATCATGATCCCACAAAATTGATAGCTGTATTGATCGCTTCATATCCTGAAAGGCTGGTTTTCAGACCTAGATCCGTCCATCTTCGCCTTCTTAACTTGAGTTTTCTTTGTAGCCAATGCTTGGAAAAGGTTTGGCCCGTCAAAGTTGTGCTGAGATTGCCTTAGCTTCTTTCTCTTACCTCGATCATATTCTTCATCCCTGTGGAAAATTGAAGTTGCACCATGGAGAACAAGATTAAAAATTACAGAAAAGCAGGTCCAATAAGCAAACTAACTTTTAGCAACAACCCTTTCTGTAAAAGGTTATGTTAATTTCCCTTTCATTCTAATAAAGAAAGGAGAGTAAATGTGGAATTCAAACTCACCACTCATTTGCTACATAACCAATGCTGAGATTTTCCACACCGTTGGATTCCACAATCTGAGGTGGCAACTCTATTCCATCCCATGGTGCAACTGTAACAAACAAAGCAAGGCCAAAAAGCAACTTTCAGCAAGTCAAACTGTAAATCAAATGCAGCAGAGATGATCTTGCAAGCTAGATAGCCTTTCAGCTTGAAAGGAGTTCAATTTCCAAACAAGAATTTAGTCCCAACTACATGTAAAGAAATCGCATGGTCTTCTGTTTAGTTTGATGTGCCTTTCCTTCACGAGGAATTAGTGGGTGGAGAAAGATGGTATTGTAGGATTGCACTAAGGATTAAAATGTCTAAGCAAGCGATTCAATCCAGCTTTCTGCCACTGCCACAAAATCAAACTTTCAAGTCCCAGTTGCATGAATTTCCATTCCAGGGATTATAATCTTATCTATGAACAGACATGCTTCGTCAGGTTTATATTCAGAATAAGCTTATTTTCTCTATAGCTTCAGCACTGGAGCGAAAACCATACCCACCCCCATGAAGGCACAGCCTGGGCATGTTATTTTATGCGTGGAGGCATCGGCCAGCAGCTCAGTAAGACATTAGCACTCCTTAAGCAGACCAGGGACACAAGTGCAGGAAAAGCTAAAAGGGGGGGTTGAATCCAATAATGATAGGGCCATTATAGGATCTCAAACTGTGAAGAAAGAAGAGAATCTATCTAGAACTCCAGATTTCTTCCACCATGATACACGGTGCAAAAAATGAAAAAAATAATAATCCAAATAGCAATGACTAGTGCACAAATGAAACTATTGGATAGCAATGACTAGTGCACAATTGCTGACATTGATAAGCTATAGATGGTCAGGTAGAATTTAAGAAGAATCAGAACAGTACTCACCAGTCACCTTTGCACCCCCACTAAGGGCATTCATTATCCCATTCTGTGATGCATCTCTTTTGCTATTTTCTGTGCAGTCAGGTTCTCTTGCATCTCCTCCATTTACTTCAGAGATTGAGGTAGAACTCTTTTGTCTCTGTTTATCCATTGTCAGCAAGGTGCCACTCAGACTATTTCTCTCCATAGATTCTCCATGTATGACACCCATCCCAGGATCACTGGACTTTCTTGTATCATTTCCCTTTCTTGAACCAGATTTAGCTGTCTTCCTCCGAGATGTCATCGAAGCCAATAAACCTGTAGAGATTTTGGATGTAGATGGCCCCAACCGGGATGAACAGCCATCATTTTCGAGCTGCTCGAGCAAGTTTTCTTTGAAGAGATTATTGGTCTCCAAAGCAAGGCATTTTCTCTTTTTGTGTTTTTTCCTCATGCGAACACCTAAGGATACCCTGAATAAGTTTGAACCAAGATGCATCCTACGCTTGAGAAGCTTCTTTTCTAATTTCTTTTTAGGTGTGCAAGCAGGAGCTTTGCTATGTAAACATTCATTTTGAATGACAGGTGGGATTGAAGCAATCAGGATTGATGCCTCAACCGGCTGGCGTGCAGTTTGTTGCCCACCTTCAACAGCCTTATCACTAGGTGTTTTCCCAGCAGAACTCTTAATGGGGATGTCTCCACCCTGAGAACAGAGATATACATCAAAACTTGGCCAAACAATGACGTTGTCAACAAGTATCCAAAGGAACACGTATATGTAATTACCTGATCGCTTTCACAGCTTGGCTTGTTAGGTGATTTCACAGTGACTGTTTTGTCAAATGTCTGGTCAGTAGATCCCACGGATGGAGCCAATCTTGGGACCTCACCTGATGTTTTATCACAAAAATCCCAACATGGAACTTGACTTGACACCCCCACATTTAGGCCAGCATTAATCTGGATTGACAATGAACTCACAAGTTAGAAACAAAGTGAAAATGCCAACCCAGGTGAAGAAACAGGCCTGTGCTGGGCATGAAACATCCAATTACCTTTTGTGGGATCTCATTTCTGACAAGTTTGTCGATAGCAGAGTTTTTCAGGCAACTGCTGCTATTAGATGGCACATTACAGTCACTGGTTTTGGCCTCAGTAATAGTAGAAGTCTCTTCAGGTTTAGGAGCAACATTATTGCTGTTCATGGAGAGAGTTGAAGTTGGCAAGCATTCTCTAAGCTCCGAATTTGCCAAATACGCTCCTTTTGATGGGAATGTCAATGGTGCACTTGAAGTTTCTAAGGCAGGATGCACTTTCGGCAATCTTTGCCTATTGTTTTGCTGAAATGGTGTGTCTTTTGGATAGATCTCTGATGATGGAACAATGCTTGATGCATCTTTTTTATTCACAGCAGCAGAAGAGTTGGTAGACTCCAATCTATTCCCAATCAAACCACTATCCACGTGTTCCTTCGAGAATTGCTTGGCAACCAGATTCGCAAAGTTACTACCCAAGGTTGCTTTCATGCTTTCTTTTTGAGCAACATCGAAAGGTTTTCTTGCAACATTTTTTCTATCACGAACGTAGAACAGCATATAAGCCTTCTGCTCTAAAACAGTCTTCTCGCTAACTTGACGAACCTGTTGATTGAAATAACCTAAACTGATAAAAGATCTATTCACAAAAAACAGTGACATGAAAATTGTACCTAGCTTGCAGATCTACATGCAGCAGATTTTCTAAATTGACTCCTTATGTCCACCATACCTGATTGTCATTGAGGAGGTGCCACATATTACTTGATGTCCGAACAAAACAGACATAATGACCAGAGTGGGTATTATGACCATAATGTACGAGTACACCATATAGACTGTACTTTAACTCCCCCTCCTGCCAAGAATAAAGAACTCAATAAGCAGATGATGAAAGATAGAGAGTTAAATGAAACAGAATGCCACATGCAGATTCTACAATCATGCAGGCTAGAAATTTTCTTCATAATAGTGTTCTCAAAAGCAAGACACTCATATGATAAAAAAAAAAATCATTTGGAGAGAGAAAAAGCGTGTCCGAAACAACCATAGGAACAAATAGAATAGCTCACTATCATTAAATGCCTTCTGATACGATTTAAACTCCTTCGCATCAACTAAGAGTATACAAATGAGAAATTTTAATACACAAACCAATGACAATCAGGTATTTTCCAAACAAAAACATTCTTCAGAGAAGCAACACCTTCTTGGTCATATCCACATACCAACTAACAAAAGAAATAAAACATAACAAAGTGCATCAAAGACATATAATAGATTAAACCATGCAAAAATGAACCTAAATTACAAAGACAGCGAGAGAGAGAGAGAGTTAATTTGGAATGGTATCATATATACTAAAAAAGATATTTCATCAAGTCTGGAAGAATGAAAGTTTACAACAATGATACGCATACTCACATAGGAACCACTGACGAAAGGCTTAATGTCCAATGAACGATCAAATATAACTTTCTTGTCAACCTTACGTCCAGGATCATGTGCATGAAACCGTTTTAGATGTATTGTAAGCACATGTGGTGCCTTGTGAACTGTAAGCCTTTTCTTAGCCCTGACTTTCTGCTTGCATCGCTGACACTGGTATTGCTTCTCTCCTCCATCTAACACCTCTGCAGCAGTGAAATTCCGAAGTGCAACTGGCAAGGTATCTGCTTTGGCTATTTCGAGGCTTAAATCTAAAAATGGATCAAATTTGTTGGAGCAGTAAGAACATTGTTGGCATTCCACCTGAAAATGCATGAAAGAAACATTTAGAGTTTTGAGAAATAGGGAGAACTTTGACATAGCAATATTCTGAATAAATAATTTATTGAGAGGGGGGATAGATAACAAAGAAAAATAGAATATTTGAATCACAAGACATTAAAACTTTCATGCAAAACCATATCCAAATGGCAGTATTTATGTCTATCCAATCACTTCTCTAGACTAATTCAACATCTTGAACACAATCCCATGACCAAAGATTTGCATGGAGAGGAATGTCCCTGGAGGACTCCAGTCCTCAGAAAATTGTCAGCAGATCCACAGCAGAGCAATAAAAGTTTACCTGACTACGAAGGTGACCACCAAAGATTTTGTGTACCAAACTCTTCTCATAAGCGGCAGGGGATTCACTTGGCACTCCTGAAGGTAAGCAGCATTTATGCATTGATTCCAGCAAGTTAACCATATACTCATGTGCATCCTCTTGTCTTGCGTTGCGGAAGTTCCTAGATATGCCTAATTATTTGGTCAAGAAATAAAAATACCAAATCATAGGAACTCCAAGCAAAACCCTTGCCTAGTAGTAGCATTTGGGGACTCCCATCAGACACGATAAATGACACAAGCCTACTGAAGCAGTACAGCTATTTTTAAAATGAAAATTTCTACAGGAAACTCTGAGGCAGAAGCTAGTAGCTACTTGTGTGTGAATTTTTAGATCCAGGATTAATAAATGAAAAAAATTCACTTGCAACAGCTCCAGTTGTCAGTCAAGCACAGGAAAAATTAGTACAAGATTATAAAGGTGTAATATATGGTGTGGTCACCATCATAATTTTTCTCCTAATTTCACCTGGATAGCAACCCATTGGGATGAATTAATCTAGCTGATTTGGCCAACAAAACAAAAATTGCCAAATATCAAAAATCAGGTAATTAAAGGAAACAGGCCATCAGAAGGATACAGCGCAAATTTGAGACAAGATCCTTGGGCACTAGTGACCTCCCACTTGATTGTAGAGCACGGCTCACATGTTTTTGGATAGCACACAAGGCACAAAATCCAGCTACATGACCTGCATAAATAAATCAAACCAAATGTTAGGAAATATAGATAATCACCACTTCATTTACAGCAGTTAAATAGTAAAAGCATTGGTGACAGGACATCAAAAACTAATTACAAACATCATGTAAATTAACCAGTACATGTACTGAAATTAGCTGTTAAAACCGGTAATACCTGGAAATCAATGCACACCAGCCATGAAGAAATGTTATGAAATTTTTCAAAAAACTTGGTAAAATCAAATTAACAATCCCTGTTTATGCAAAGATTGTTAAAAAAGAATTAGGCGATGGCCAACTAGCTTGGGGTCATTGACACTCAGCGCCACCAGTAACAATCAACAGTCCAGTCCTAGAAAATAATGCATGACACACATGATGAAAACATATTTGACCCAGAGATAACTAAACCAGTATATAGATTGTTAAGAGGTGAGCCCTGACAGCAGCATGGCTGTGAAGTGTAGGTGAGCCACTCACATGAATTTTGATGCTTGACACTATGCAAGTATGCTGCTAAAGGCTCAGTATATGTCAAACCACTACTGAATTGAGAAAGCAACTGTTCCCCAGATTTTCCAGAATCATGCAATTAATATTTTTCAAATGGTAAATCCAACGGGAAGAAAGTTCATGGCCATAAGGAACAGAAGAATGCAAAAGACTAATCACTTCTTCCATCTCAAAAACAGGTCTTTGTGGAGCCATCTACACAATTGCTAAAAACTGGCAAAAGCAGTTTAATAAAAATCAAACCACACCAGCAATGAGCAATGCTATCGACCAATTAAAAAAGTATTCTATTCCCTGATTTTATGCAAAGATTGTTAAGAAGACGAATTACTTGATGAACTAGAAGCACGGGGTAATCAATCATCAGAACCACTAAGAACATTTCAATGCAAGAATCTAGGAGGCGACCATTATTAAATAAAAGTTTTTGAGCATATAGAGTGTCATAGAGGACCAGAACCCAATAATATACAGCATGCTTTCACAAGAGAAAGTTCAGTGGAACCACTCACATGAATTTTGATGCTTGCCACTTTGCAAGTATGCTGCTAAAGGCTCAGTGTATGTCAGACATTGCACCACTGAATTGAGAAAACAAGTGTTCCCAAGATTCTCAAGACCAGCACCCTGAAAAAAATTCATGTGATCCCGCAAGTTAAGCTGCTGGCCAAGTTTAAATATAGACCAGAGTTCTTCAAAGTGGTAACCGCAAAACAATCATAAATTGGCAAATGGACGGGAAATATTTCTGTCATATCATACCATTTCTTCATTTTCCCACCGAAATAATGTAAAACTGACACTCAATGAGAAAGCCAAAAGGAGATAGTTTAGCTAAAATCAAAATGATATTCCATTGGAAGATAAAAAGGCACCAAAAGAAAAGTAGACGTTAGGCAACAAGTGAAAGATATACTTTAGTTGTTAGGGAGGAAAGAAAGACAGGTGAATAAGGAAGGAAGGGTGAGAAGGATGCAGAGCTCACTTAATTTAATTGGGTGGATATGAAAAAGGGAAAGAAGGGAGGAAGTGTATGTTCCTCTAGACCTCACATTATTTATAATCCTTCCAACTAAGACTTCTCATTCCTAAATGTTTTTAAAATTGGAAGGATCGTGAGATGAAGGCCATGGTTCTTTCTTCTTACCTTCAATTTTTCCTCCTCTAATCTTACAACCAAACAAAGAAAACTTGAGTTGCATTCATTCATCTCCATTTCCCATCCTCCCCACCAAACCAAAATGGGTAACCCAACCAAATTAGAAACACCAAAAAAGAGAACTAAAAAATAATGCAAAAAATCCTCATAGTTGGAAAGCACCCAGAAAGGTTCCCTCCCCCACCTTTTTTTTAAAAAAAAAAGTTGAGCATAAAAATGACAAAAGAGAGAGAGAGAGAGAGAGCCTGTGAGTAAAAGAAATCACAAACAAAAAGCGACAATGTCTAAGCCAAAATCAACAACACCTGTAAAGATTGATTGAAAAGAAATGAGAAATGGAAAAGAACTAATATAAACAGCATCTGAAGAAAAACTCGACAACAACCAAGCCTCAATCTTGAAAATAACCACTAAAAGAAACAGATTTCTACACGCATAAAACACATGAAAACTAGATAACGTAGAAGTACTTCAAAAAACTAAATAGTTACAGGTTTTTTTAAAAAAAAAAAACCACAATAAGAATTAGTTTGCAGCAGATACCATATCTTAATTTAAAACTGTTTGCTTAATAAGAAAAAATTCAAGTTCCACCTTCCTGACCGAACGAAAGTTATAACTAAACCAAATTACAAAAGCCTTGAAAAATCAATAAGCATAATGAAATGAAAAATAAAAATAAAAACCAAATAATATATGGATTAATTTTGAGTGAATTTAAAATGTTGAGGATGCTATTTGATTGAAGTTATTTTATTTATTTATGATTAGTTTCAATTTAGAATTTCAAATTCCACAACAGATTCACAGCAGCAGAATCCACATACAGTAAATTCCTCCGTATTTGAACCCCTTAATTTCAAATTAACAACTTTAATCGAAAAACATCCTCAACATTTGAAATCCACTCAAAATTAGGCCATTAAGTCTACATTCGAAGCTGAAAAAAAAATTCCAGCCTTGCAGTAAAAACAGAGGTCAAAGATAAACGCCTAAAAAAACATGAAAAACCGTCTAAATTAAACCTAAAACAAGCGAAAAATTTAGCTTCAGTAAAAACAAGATATAAAAACTCACAATTTTCCTGAAAGAGATCCCAAAACAAAGCTCTGGATCAAGCCCATTTTCCACAAAATCCGACCCGTCAACTTTCTTCACGGACTGACCCGGATGGTGATGCTCAAAAGCGAAGGGCCTCTTTCTCGAATTATAACCAGGATTTAAAGTTTCAATCTTGAAATCAGAAGTGTTGTTCTTAAACCCAATGTACTGTTTAGTCGCCAGCTGAAACTTTATCCTTCGTTTCAAGGTAGAATCGTCCTTGGATCCGTTTTCAATGTTCCCACCGGATTCCATTTTCAGCTCCGCTTCAGTCCTCATCACAATATTTTCCGTGCTCTGCTGCCGCCTCTAAAAATCAGTAATAGTGATTATCGAAATTCGATTCTTTTTTTACTAAAAAACAAAAATTGAATCGATGATTGAAAAAAAATAGTGATTATCTAGAGAGAGGGGTGGTGGAAGAGGCGGGAAAAGGTGGTTGTTGATCGGTGGATTTTGTTTGTTTGGTGATTGGGAGGGGGAAGCGGAAAGAAGCTGCTAGTTACGGCTTCTTCTAGGAAGCGAAAGAGACTAAAACCCTACCCAAGACCCTTCTTTTTATTTTATTTTTTATTTTTATTTTTTCGTTTTTCTAATTATGTTAGGTATTTACAACTCAGTTCTCCAATTATATATGTTGTTTCGATTAGGCTCTCAAATTGTTTATTTAAGCGATTTTGTCCTCAATGCACTCACTATTGTGAGATTTAGTTACATGGTAACGTCATAGGCTCAAAGCAATGACTGAATATCAGATTCAGTTTGCATGTACCTCGACTAATTTTATGAGCCCTGAAATTAATGATCATATAAATTTCCAATGGCAATCATATTAGCAATTACATGACTCGAATCTGAGACCATATAGGAAGCAAATTTCTTAGTCCTAAATTTCTATCACTGGACCACCTACTAGATAGTTAATGACTTGAATTTTTCTAATTGTATTGTTGACCTCAGTTTTTGCAAGACTTTTTTCTTATTTAAAAAATTTGTATGGTAAATTAAGATATAAATTTTTTATTTTTTCCTGAATTAGGGTTTATGAAAAATAATTTATTCCAGTGATTTAGTTTGGTCTTCTTATCTAAGAAAAAATTTAATGTCGTTTTGATGAAAGCAATTCAAAAAAATATTATTAGTTAATAAATTAAATATTTTTCATTTGTAACTCTAAATTTAATGAAAACTATTATTTATTAGCATTAAGAGATAAAAGAAAGTGTCATATTCTATTCACTCTTTATTGATAGTTTATACTTAAATTATTTTATCCATGATAACTTAAATATGATTTTTCTAATATTTAAAAAATTATTTTATCCATGATAACTTAAATATACATAGCATTTTATTTGTTTTTTTTTTAATTTGAATTATGTTCCATCACTACAAATTATGCATTTATTATCATAATAATTTTTTCTATTTTTTATTTTTAATATCATTACATTAAAATTCTTAAAAAACATAAAAAATTAACAATTTGATATTTTTTCAAGCCATGTATATTTTTAAAATGCATCCAAATATATTTTTTAATGTAAAAACAAATAGTATCATACATTGATAAAAAATAGACAAGGTTTTTATTGATAGTTTATACTTAAATTTATGTGTTTTTTTAAATAAAAGATAATTTACAGAGAGGGACGTTTGACTCTTTAAGAAAATATGAAAATGCTTTGAGCATGGCCCTTTTTGGGAGGAGTCCATGATGCGGTCTTTGATCTTTTCACGTCTTGCGATCATATTGTTTAATTTTGAAACATGAAAACATGATTGAATTGAATTAAATTGTATAGTTAAAGGACTCTTTTGTAGTTTACCCTTTTTGTTTTTGCCAAGTGGAGGCTGTGGGGTTTATGAGCTGGTGATAAACTGGCTGACATGTATATCTCAATAGAATTGTGTGCTTTTCTATTGGCCACTGGAGTGGAGGGCCCACTGATACTTGTTCCACGCGGTGGCCTGTCGTGTTGACGCAGTTGCGGTCAATTTGGGTGGACTTGGGCCCTCTACGAACTACGAAGGCAGATCTACAAGGTGGGGCCCCTTGTTTGGAAATTTGGACCGCGGGAAATTATTCTGGTCATTGTCATTTGTTTAGCTTAATTTTCCCATATTTTGGTTTTCTTAAAAATGATATTATGGGTTTTTTTATTAGCGAAAACCCAAAGTAGATCAAATTATTACATGTATTAAAAGAGCTCCTTTTTTTTCTTTTTCTTTTTATTGCAGCCTGATTACTGTTTACCATCTTGTAAATCATTGTAGATGAGAGCAGTCATTTTTTCAATTTATTTCTTAAACTTTTATTTTATATTATTTAAACTTTTTGAGTTTAAATCAACACTCAATTTCATTTGTTTTTAATGAAAGATGGTTAGATTAAAATTTAAAGGACTAGAGTGAAAAAAATGGGTAAAATAGATGACAGTTTTGAAACTTATCTTAAAATTTCATTTTCGCTCCTTTTTTTTTCTTTTAGATTAATTGGTCCTTTTAATTTATTTTTTAAAATCAATTTTGGTATCAAGATCTATATTCCTCATTTTTTTAGTTATTTTTTAGTGGGAGAAGAGAGAAGTAGTTGTTAGATTCCGGTGTAGAGAGAGAAAGTTGTTATTGACGACGATTTCAGTTGCTAAAACAATTGATTTTTGTGTCAAATAGTTCTATATGATGAGATGAGTTCGAATTAGGTGTTTGATTACCTTGAAAGTGCCTAAAAAACATATATGAGCTCGTAAATATTTTTTGTTTAAGGTTAATTTCTAATTTTAAGGTGTTTTTTTTGTATTTTTAGACCGTGAATTAGTTTAATAAGGTTCATATAGTGTTTTACATGTGTTTTAAATCAAAAATAAGTTGAAAATAAGTTTGAATGAAAAAACATGAACTTTATTTTTTTCAACTACCACAATGGCTAGAATCTGAGAATCCAGATAACGCATCATTTATTTTTTGAAAAACAAATTGGGATGGATGACATATTGTCCAACCCATTAACAAAAATAAATAAAAGGCTCACGCATGGGCTATTTTTTAATGAGCCAGACACTTGGCCTAACTTACCAAGCCCAATAATGTCTGACTTTATTCTTTTCTTTTCTTTCTATTTATTTTAATTAATACTTACACACACATATGATTTTTAAGTTTGTGTTTTAATCAATACTCATGTGAATTTTTTTTGCTTATTTAAATTTTTTTAAATGGAGATAAGTTTTTAATTATATTATGTGTGTTTAAATTTTTAGGAGGTTAGTATGATTCATCTGTAATTTTTAAATATTTATATATATTAAATTTACTTTAAAATATTAAAAAATATTTTATTTCTTTATAATATTTTTAATGAATGTGGCCTTGTATAGTTTTTTTTCCCTTTATTTTTTCAATAAATTTGATGTGTGTCGATTTATGTTACAAATTGATTTTAATAAACAAATTCACTAAACACAAACGGATAAAATGATCTGTGTTGCGATATTAAATATTTTGATATATATTTGTTTCTCAATTTTTTCAGTTTTGTTTTTATTTATTATCAATTTCTTTTTCTATTAAATTATCTCGATTTCATGATTTAGAGTGCACGATAGACATGTAATATGAACATATTTTATGTCAAAGTCACGAGTTTCACATGTTAACCCAACTTTGCTTAGGAAAATATTTTTTTTATTTGTTTTTGTTACCTTGTTTTTTGTATGGTATTATTAAATTAATCAATATTTAATTTGGTTATCAAATTTCTCTTATTTTTTTTAAATATAATTGTCTTCTAAATTTTTTTTTGTCTGGCCTGCGGCATCACACAAGACACTAATCTAGTAAACATTATAATCAAGACATAAAAACTATGGATTAGAATAGTATTATGGCCTTTTGCCTTTCTTAACAGAAAATAATGGCTTTGTGGAAGAGGGTAGTCGGTCTTTTTCCCATGAATTATTAATCATTATTTAACTGATTGGTGGTAGATCAATATTTTACTATTTTTAGAACATAATAAAATTACTAAATTATCTAAAAACAAGATTTTTTAAAACTAGTATCCAAGTGCTTTTTTAGTATTTTACTTTTTAAAGCACAGTAAAATAATTGAATTACTGTTATAAGCAAAAATCATTTGACTAGTGTGTATGTGCTTTCTAGAATTTTCATCATGGTTTTTTTGGTAATAATTAGTTGAATGGTGAACACCTTAGTAATTGAATAAATATAAATATTATTAAAAAAAGTTTTGGCGCATGCATTAGGGCGTAGATTGTTGCAGCTCTATTCGAGAGGCGTGTGTGGGATTATTCAGCTACCAAACAGTGGCTTTCAAGTTGGTGTTTGAATCGTCTCGACAGCCTTTCCATCCCTGGAAGGTACGCGTGATAAATAAACCTCTGGTTTGACTATATCGGTCTTTTTTTTTCTTTAATTTCTTTTTTTCCCTCAATCTCCATGATTAACCCTCCAATTTTTTTTTGTTTTTGTTTTATTCAATCAATCTCAAATGTGTTTTTTTTATTGTTTTTTGATTAAATAAAAATTTAATTTTGATAAACAAATTTATTACACATAACCAGGTTAAAGTTCCATGTTACGAGATCAAATATTTTAATCTATATATATTTCTTAATTTTTTCATTTTCATCTCTATTTATCATTAATGATTTTTTAATAGGCATGGTTCTTAATTTATATGATTATATGTATGCTCAAGCCTTTTGATTTACATTTAGGATTTTTATATGTATAAAACATATCAAAATAGCTATATATATATATATATATATTTTTTTTTTTTTTATATAAAAAAAAAAAAATAAACCACCGCATAACACCGGTCAAATAGCTAATTGCTGCTATCTGATATTATTAAATGATACCTGATTTAATATATGATGCTATGCTTATTACATTGTATATGTACAATTAACAATTAACTACTGCAAAGGAAAACGACAACTATTAATGTCGATAACTAGTTCTGTTGCAACTGGTCGGTGGGCAAGCTTAGCAAGGAGAAGAGGATACAGGGGCCTTTTCCTATTTGAGATTGTTACGGTGATTGGAATTTAAAATATTTTTTAATTCAAAAATAGATTAAAATAATGTTTTATATTATATTTTTTAAAAATTATTTTTTATATTAATATATTAAAAAAAATTTAAAAAAAAATTTAAAAATTTTAAAAAATCAACGCGTTCCTAACCCTGAGGTTCTCGAGCTGCATATAATTGCTTGAAGACAATTGAAATGTCGATTATATGATAACAAGACAATTGAAAAGATAATTGTGATAATAAGGCTCTAAGTCTTCTGTAGTCTCAATAATCTATATATTTTTTAATTTAATGCGATGCTTGATATTAATTTTAAAAGATATAATTTAATTAGTTAGATTTTAAATTTAGTTTTTAAAAATTAAGTCCCAGAAACTTTAAAATTTAGAATATATAAAATTAGTCGAGATATGTATAAGCTAATTTAATAATTATATTAATAATAAAAAAATATATAATTTGGATTTTATAGATGATTAAAAAACAATTTTATAATAACAATTTTATAGATGATTTGGATCGACTATGTGATACTCCGACTAAAAGGACTAATCCTAAACCTAGTCCCAATCCGAATCGATGGCGTGTTGAGGCTAGACATTAATGATTGGAAGCTTTGACTCGGGAGAGCAGGCTAGAAAAAGAAGAGAGAGAGAGAGAGAGAGAGAGAGTAACCAGTCAGAGTCCCCAGGTTTCGGAAAGAAGGCTTATCCACTGGAGTATTTTTCCAACTGTAATCCACTTTGCGCATGTTGGGGAGTTATGGCTTTTTGGTATCATTGCATTAATTTTTTTTATTTTAAAAATATTATTTTTATATGATATATCAATTTAAAAATATAAAAAAACTAAAAAATTTCGAAACATTTTTAAAAATAAAATAAATGGTAGACAAAATTTTATTTTAAAATATTTTACTTTGAAAAATCAAAACAACAAAAAATATTAAAAAAATAATTTAAAATAAAAAAATAAAAAATAAAACAGCGGATGAATCACGACACCATACAATATATTGTTATCAAACATTTTTCAAAATGAGAAAAGTACCAGCACATAATGGTGAATTGAATTGAAAAACTTGGAATTCGGAGCTAAGCCTGAGCTGGGTTTCTAGTTGAATGAAAAGAAAAAAAAATTTACTTGCTAAACCTGGTAACCTAACTGAGCTAGCCAGTTTTACTTGAGTTAACATCAAATAAACACACACACAATATTAAAAATAATTATTCGAGAGATTACTTAAGTGTGTTTGGCAGTGTGGTAGTGGTTGCTTTTCAAATAGTTTTTCGTACTCAAATACATGCCAACGATATTTTTTTATTTTTTAAAAATCATTTTTGATACCAGTACATCAAAACGATTCAAAAAATACAAACCGCACTTAATTTTAGCAAAAATAAAAAATTTAAAATTTGGTCAAACACAGGTTCAACCGCAAAGCCAAACAAACTCTAAGCGACCCAATTCCACCCACGACCCATCCATTCCATATTATCAAAGCTATTTTTGCGACATGGCAAAAATTTATGACAGCTCCATCCCATTGAAGACCATAACTAAAAAAGCAGCCCAGACATCTCTATTTTAATTTTTCTACAACTTCTTGTAAAATTTAGTGTATATTTGTTAGGAGTTTAGTGCAAATCTGTGTGCATAATTAGTGAGAGAAATTAAAGAGAAATTGAGAAAGGCATGAACGCCTAGATGGAGTGAGAGGGAGAGAATGAACAACGTATTTTTGCTTAGAAACTTGATTTGTAGCACTGGATTCTGGAGCTTTCATTAAGCATTAATGGAGCACTGATTATGGAGCATTAAGTGCACTTAATAGAAATATAGTATAGATTTGCCAAAGATTTGTGTTGAAAGAGTGCCACTTTTAACACTTCTCATTGACACTCTTTCCATACACTTCGAGTTTGCTTTTCAAATTTGTTTTTGGGCAATGTTTAAGTTAAAATACATGCAATTCTCGCAACATGGAGAATTCTTCTAACCCATATTGCTTGATTTTCTGTTGTTGAGGTTGTTTTTCTGGAAATGTGATAATGATTATTTTTTAAAGTATTTTTTTATTTAGAAACACATTAAAATAATATATTTTTTTATTTTTTAAAAAATATTTTTCACATCAACATATCAAATGATATCAAAACATAAAAAAATATTAATTTAAAACAAAAAAAATAAAAAAAAATTCAAATTTTTTTAAAAACACTTTCTTAACCGGTGGGAATTTTTCATCTTTTCTTGATTTGCCAATTCTTTTATTTTTGGCCACCTACAACCTTTTTCTCAATATTTCTTTTAATTTCATCCATGTTAATTAAAAAAGATCCCTATATGTTACCGTCTTTTACAATTTGATCCTTGGTCTTTTACTTTCAATTATTTAGCTAATTTTAACAATTTTCTTAATATTTCTTCTTAATTTCACCGCTGACTATATTAAAATGTCCCCTCAACTTCTCTAGCTTTTCCAATTCAATCATTGGCTTTCAAATGAGCCAGTTCAACCCTTTTCTCAAATTTTATTCACAATTACACCCTTGTATTTTATTTTCAAATCTTTTTATTTAATATATTTTTTTAAAAATACATTTTGAATCATAAAATTAATTTTTCTGAAATATTATTTAAACTTTTTTTTATTAAAATATATATATTTTGGAATATATGAGGAGAGTAAAAAATTGGTTTCTGAAAAATCACATGATTATAACTCTCAAATGTGGTATTTTTTTTTATGCACATCTTAAGTGCTAATTTAATGGGCCTTTAAGATTCCATGCACCTGCACGACTGGGCTTGATTTCTCTTCTGCATTGTCCAGCAAACCCTCTCGAGCCAGGGCCTTTCCCAAGCCTCGAGGTTTTTTTCAGTGCATATGCGTAGAGTAACAACACTAAAATAAAACCCTAATATCAAATTTAGTTTAAATTTAAAGCAAAACCACAAATATATAATTAACCCCAAAAGTATTAATAATTTATTCCATGTAACTTATCAAAACAAATTAATTAATCCATATAGTACAAAGAATAATTAAATAGTCTTCTGATCAATGTTGATCATACCTAACTTGTAAGTATTTTATTTAAAAACAATATCTTCTTCTTTCATTAATCTTTTACTAATTTTAATTAATTAATTTTACTAAACTACATAAAGTAAGGTATATGCTAACATTTTCTCATCAAGTATATTATAAATTCTCATAAAAAACATCAACAACATGATTAACTAGTAGGCAGAAGGTGTTTGATTCGGTGCTCAAATATTCTTTCTTCTTTGACCACTTCTTCCTCGTTCTACCAATCAAAATCTAAGATTAAACAAATAGCTATTAAACCAGATTCAAAGTTGAGATGATGTAAAATATTTGTCACGAAATTAGACAGATTACTAAAAAAAAAAAAATTTAAAAACTAAAACAATATTTTTTTAATAAAAAAATCAACTAATTTTAATTACATCGTTACATCCAAAGTATTTTTTTTTAATATAAAATCTAACTGAAATTTAGTCACAGTCAACCTCTACAACACTACAATATTTTACTAATATATATGTAACTTTTTTTTTTTATTAACATGAATGTTTGTGTTAACTTGCGCGTACTTGACTAATTTTACGGGCATGAAAATTAATGATCATGTAAACTTGCATGTACTTGACTAATTTTTCAGACCTTAAAATTAATAATCATGTAAACCTTCAATAATTTTCAGATTTATAAGATTTGAATGGATAAATTTTATAAAATAAATCTAAAAACTAACCAATTAAATTACAACTTTTGAAAAAAAATAACTAACCCAATTCATTGATATTTGTTACAATTGGTTTGGGGCAGTGTGCTATCAATATATAAAAATACGATGTTTTTCGCTAATTGAACCAAAATAAACAAGCAATATCTTCTTCCCCTTCTCGCCATCGTCGGCCACCATTCATGATTTCGAGATCCGATTGACATCACAGCTTAATTTGGTACTTTGTGCATACTTTTTAAACACTTACATGATGTGTGATTGAAAGGCAATGGGCAACTAACTCGAGGGAGAAGATGACAAGGTAGAAGACCTCAGATCCATCTAGTATCTTTGGCTTCAAGATAGCTTCTAATAATGGCATCATGAGGCAGAAGCAACAACTTGATTATTTTCTGACAGAAACCGAGAAGTTCCTTCGGCGAGCATCAATCATGATCCACATCCCTCTTTCTAAGCATTTTAATTTGGATGCTGTAGATTTGTTTTTTATTTTAAAAGTATTTTAAAAAAAAATTATGTTATTGTTATTTTAAATTAATAATTTTTGATACTTTCAAATTATTTTGATGTTTTGGTATTAAAAATAATTTTTTAAAAATAAAAAAATATTATTTTGATATATTTCCCAGTAAAAATCACTTTAAAAAACAATCACTACCACACCATTAAATATCATCTGGGTTTGGCTAGAAATTCTAAGCTATCATGTTAACCATGTTTTTTTTTGTCAAATAATCAATTTAACCCAAAAATTTAAGTTTTTATGTGAAATCTCAAGATAAGATTTATATTATTTTCTAATACACCCTTTCATGTGAAGGCTCTTTAAACTTAAAACTTGTACAAACTCACATTACATTGTGCTTATTATTTATCAAATAAACAAAGATGGTAAGATTCGAACTTGTGACTACTTGGTCATCGAGATTCTGATACCATATGAAAAAATCAATTCAATCAAAAAACTTAAATTTTAAAACAAGGGCTGACTTATATTATTTTCCAACAATAAAAACTGTTTTTGAAATCTATTATCTTTCAAATAGTGATTATCACCATTTGATTCATCTTTCATCCTCACAACTTTGGCAACCATGTATTAGCAATATATCCATTCTGATTTCTTCCCAAGATAGTCAACTCTTAAGTGGACATGGCATATTAAACGAATGATTCAAGTAAATCATTTGCGAGTTCAACTGCTGAAGTGTTAGGTGCTTAAGCACTCAAAGGGAATTCAAAAACATAATTAGCTCGTAAATTGAGATAAAGATTGTATGGTGGCTCAAGCACTCAAATCGTTCAAGAGGGGGGTCAATGGGAGAAGTAGTAGTTGTCCGAAAGTCAACAAAAGGGATATAAAAATGCCTTTCGAGAGAGTGTGCCTTGAAAGAATGAACACGGAAGAGCAGTAAATTCTACTATTCGACTAATTATTAGTCTTTCAGTACTTAGAGGAGGCATTATAAGTGTCATGATGTGCCGTCCACGACCCGCAAAGCAATCGCACCACAGGGTCCCGTGCTCAAATAATATAAATAAATAAATTTGTGGCGGTCTGCGGTTTAAAAGGGTGTTTTGTTTTTTTATTTAAATTTATTTTATGTTTTTAAATTATTTTTATGTATTGATATAAAAAATATATTTATTAAAAAAAAAATTGCTGTAAATTTAAATCATATTTATTTTATGTTTTTTATTCCAAATTCTTTAAATCATGTTTTATAAAAAAAATATAAATGATTTCTTTATTTACCTTTTTTATTCCAAATTCTAACATTGACTTTTAATTTCCTTCTAACTTCCACTTAATTTCTCATACACGATATTATTGATTATTAATATCCGAATTAATACAGACCTAAAATGATTATTTGAGAGTAAATCTTTTTATTGCTTAAACCAGCACAACTTGCTACCATTTTCCAATTTGAAAGCAAAGAAAGCACTTTTTTTCAACGGAGAATGAATTTTCCACATTATGAACTTCAAGGAAAAAGTCAGAACAAGAATCTTCATTAATGCATGATTTGAAGGATTAACTAAAGCAATTAGCCTCATTAAAGAATTCTTAATTTTCGTGTCATATATCATTATCATATTCAAACCAATCAATGAAACATGAACCCACCCCCCAAGTACACGCTCTCTCTCTCTCTCTCTCTCTCCCCGAAGGTCAATAGAAGAGCTGAATTTTCACAAGGAACCCGCTGAGCAAACAGAATTCCATGAGATCATTTCATATAAGATCAGATCACCACCATTGGATCATCATTAGATGATATCCACTCTGATACAAAACGCATGGAGAGAGAACAGAGCTGACATGGAGCCCACCATTTACTTGTATTTATATAAAGCTCAACAATGTCTGGTCCATTTGGAAGGAAGACCAAGGGAATGATAGACGTGGAAAAACAAAGAGAGAGAGGGAGAGAGATTTCAGATATAAATAAATCAAAATGGAACGATATTTTTTGAAATCCAAGTGCTTCAATTCTCCAATTCCTCTCTACCAAATTCCTTGAAAATTAAAAACCCACCTCTAAAAACCTTCCCTCTTCAAAACCCAGATCTTAATTTTCCTTATTTTCATCAAATTCTTTACCTTTTTGAACCCCTATATCTGTATGCCCCCTGTCTCAAGCTCTGTTTTTGTTCGAGTTCTGTTTTTTTGAACTTCTCTCAGTTCCAGAATCAGGCCTTGTGGTTCATGTGTTTATGAGCTTTCTGTCTCTGTTCTCTTCATGATCTTGTCTATTTTGGTTTCTCTTTTTAAAGGGCTAGTTTTTCCTATTTTTAGCTCAACCAAACTACATCCAAATTAACACAACACGATCCCCCGATTCCCTCCAACGTTTTAGGAAACTTTATCTCTCCTTCAAATTATATCTACACGTACTCCTCCGTTTTTCTCATAATTCTAATAATATCGAATTTCTAACTTTCTCTGTTTCAAAATTCTGCCCCTCAAAACTCATTTTCACCATGAAAATCCCCAAAGACAGAGTTAGATTCAATGTAGGAGGCAGAATCTTTGAGACGACCTCAACAACGTTAGCAAATGCAGGAAGAAACTCCTTTTTTGGTGCGTTGTTTAGTGAAAACTGGACCTTAAAACAACCAAATATTGACTCATTTTCCAATTGTGAATTCTTCATTGACAGAAACCCTGATTGTTTCTCTGTTCTCCTTGATCTTCTTCGCACCGGCGACCTCAATATCCCTCCTAACGTCTCTGAAAGACATATCTACAGAGAGGCCTCCTTTTATGGTTTATTAGACCATGTAAGATCAGCGAAATGGGGCCAATTTGATGGCAACAGGCTCCGCCATTCGCGTTCTGTTACGGGGAGGGCACCAGGGGATGGGACCGCGATTCGTGCTGGTCCTGATGGTGGGTGCTGTGTGGCTCATGGAAGCGTCGTTCATGTTTATGATTGGATTATGGAAGAGCACCCTCCATTGAATCTTGATTATCAAAGAGTCAATGATGTTGCCTGGGTTGATAGTGAGAACATAATTATTAGTGCCTGTGAGAGATTAGGCCGCGGAGACGGAGGGATGGGGTTGTTTAGTAAGAGTACAGGAGAATTGAGGTATAAGTTTCAGGTGTGCCATGAGAATCAAGTGAAGAGTTTCACAGCCGGGGCTTTAAGTACTAGTTCAGATTATAAGATATTTAGTAGTTGTAAAGGAAGGAGTAATGAGTATGGGGTTGGAGTTTGGGATCAGGTTACTGGAAAACAGATTGATTTCCTTTACGAGAGTCCAGGTTGGTCATTAGGCGATGCTGACAAGTTGCAATGGTTGAATGGGAGCAATTGTTTGTTGGTGGCCACTTTGTTTCCTAGGAAAGATAACTGTTACATTAGTATGTTGGATTTTAGGGATAAGAGAATGGTGTGGTCCTGGTCTGATTTTGGTGCTCCTATAACTGTGGACGAGAAGCGAGTTCGAGATGCTATAGCTATGGAGGATAGTAATGCTATTTGCGTGGTGAATGAGTACGAGGATTTGGGATTTATGGATTTGAGAATGAATGGAGGGAGTGTGAGGTGGAGCTCAAGAAGTCGGATGATGAAGGGGAAACTGTCTGATGAGCCTTGTTATCCCAAGCTGGCATTACATGGGGGGCAGCTGTTTTCATCAATGGATGACTGCATTTCTGTGTTTTGTGGTCCTGACTGGGTTTTGACATCTAGGCTTCGTCAGGGTTATGGAGGTTCAATCTGTGACTTTTCGATTGGTGGGGATCGGCTCTTTGCGCTTCACAGTGAGGAAAATGTATTTGATGTATGGGAGACTCCACCCCCACCAATTTCATGATTCAGGTCATGGTCTGCTTGGCTTTATAGCCATGCGTAATATATCTTACAAATGGTTTTTCTTTCTTTTCCTCGTCAACTTATAGAAAATGATAGAAGATGAATCTTGTTAGAATTTACAGCATAGAGAAACCTTGATATAGAGAGGTCTAATAGTTTTGTGTGTGTACAGATTGTAACTATCATATAATCTCGAGTGCTGAATTTGTATGGGTTTTTGACGATTGTCACAGAAATGAAACAGATTGTTTGTTACTACAGAAGAGAAACTGATTGTCCAGATGCTGTAGAGCCTGTAATGGGACACCTTGGTTCTCTGTAGAGGATCGGATAATCATCAGATGGTTTTTCCAGAAATGAATTTGTTAAACTTTTCTTTGATATCCATTCCTAACGACACATCTGTTTGTTTGGTAGGGACGTGCATATACCATTTAGGGGTCTATTTCCACAAACTATTGCCTCTTTTTTTTTTCATTTTTGAACTGCCCAAGGAGGCTCTTTTACATTTTCTTTTCTTTTTGACCCCTGTCCTATTTTGTTCTTTTGACCCCTGCTTTCACTTCAAGTTCTTGGTTCCTTTCCTCTTTAGTTGCGGTACACTCCACTGGTCTCTTTAGATCTCATAAAAGATTGCAGGCTATGCATGTGTCTGTGTGCGCGCGCACGACGAAGAGACAGAAATGCTCTTTGCATGTGAGCAGCTGCAGCTGCTAAATGTCTGGTCAGTTTGCCAGTTAGTAGTTCACTTTGCATAAAGTTCAGCTATTGCCTATTGCTTTATTTCAGGTGAGCTTGATTACTTGGATTCTTAGGATATTATTGTATGATAAAATCATGTACAAGGAACGATTAACTTTTTTCGGTGCACTAAATCTGTTAATCATCACACCAGCATCAACAAATCCAATTCTCAGCTTTTATTTGTTTGCCACTGGGAAGTCTCGACTACTTTTCTTCATGAATTCTCGTCTTCATTTCAATCTTACAATATAATCCAGGAATGCCTTCTCCCCTCTCTCTCTGCATGAATAAATTTCTCACTTCCATGGAGGGAACAAATCCCTAATAAATAAGGCCACTGACCACAAAAAGAACTGGGATCTTTCAGTTTTATATGCATGTGTCAGAGCTTTTTCCATGTGAGCAGTTGCAACTACTCAGCTTCCTGCCTGCCTGCTTTTTATGTATAAAGTTGATGAACCTATACCTTAGTGCAGTTTCAGTGCCCATGATGTTATGCATTATGGTTCTCAGTACCAATGATCTTTCGTTTTTCTGCTTTACCAAACATGCAAATTAAGGTTCATCACCCAAACTCTGCCTACCTACAATACCATTCATGAACTGGACTTTCCAATGAATTATCTATGAATTGTTCAATAATTTCTGATACTAAATCAACTTTTTTTTGGCTGGCTCCATGGTGTCAGTGTTCTAAATTAGATTCTCCGAAAGGGAATGAAAAACGCGGTTTGACCCTCTCCCTCTATTGCCATACAGGAGACAGCCCTCATGTGTCACAAATTGTTAAAAGTTTAAATTCAATGTCAGCAACACACACTTGCTTTACAAAAGAAAGATATCCTTCAGAAAGAGATAATTGTCTTTTATTTTATTAAGTAGAGCCAACCAGTTTATAGCATGATCTTTGTCCAATAGGACCATGTTTAACCTCAACGAGAAGGGAAAGGATGACAAGACCAAAACTTATCAATAAAACGTCACTCCTCTTTATAACAGATATATCTCATAGAAAAAGACAACAGTGGACTTCCAGGGAGCTTCTTCATTGAGATTATTACCCTCTACTTAATTAACAGATAAGAAAGAACCACGACAATAGACACGATGAGTCACAAAATCAACCATAATCAGGCATCACTATTTTAAGGAATGTGACTGGATGGGATTCTTCTGGGGCAAGCTTGTCAAAAGCAACTTAGTTTTCCTCCTTATCATAAACATGGCACACTGTCATTATTGTCTTCAGCATACGCAATTCCATGTAGCCTCATTCATGTACTGCTATCATGATGGGTAAAACCTAGGTTAAGGTTCATGCATGTGATCTATACAAGTACCATTATTAATAGAAAGAAAGTTCATTCATGATTCTCATAAACAAAATATATGAAAGTGTATTGATTGATCATACCTTTCCCCAATTTTCTTGAAGAGATTTATGAGCCACCCTTAGATCATACTGTGGTATCCTTGCTGAAACATGATGGGATATGTGCACATTGATATCATGGCAAAGGATCTCAATCCTGTAAAGTCGGAGAACAGCACTTCACTAACCAACTATCGAATGCAACTATTTTATTACAAACTGCAGCTCCAGGAAATAAACAACATTTTAAATCATGGCAAACTGCATTGATCTGAAGCAAGTCCAGGCTTATGATAGAGTCTTAGCTCACAAATAATGATTTTATACATCAGCTAAATCAACTTGCTAAGCATTTTGTTTGAAGACAGCTTCGGAACTTTCCTGACATGAGGTCATTATGTGTAGCATTGAGAAAGAACACATTATTAAATGATAGTCGATGAAAAAATCTGCAACTTCCCATAGCTGAAAAACTTCTAGGCCAGGTGAGCAAGTATTTGGATGCATTTAGAAGGAGAATCAAACAACAGTCTTCAAAACTTTGAAAGATTATGGAATTAAATCTAACCGATCTACCATCTGATTTCATCAGTTCCTAGACTACATCCTGTCAAGAGCAAGAGGCTAACAAGAATAGAAACAACCAGGGCAGAGAAGACATATTACCAACAGGATCATAATGAATTGTTCCATTAAGCTGGGCCTGAGCTGCATTCCACTCGTCCGAAGATTTGAAAGGAATGTGAGGAGCCGTATGATGCACCATTGTGAAAGTACTCATCTACAGAAGTCAAGAAAACCAAACTAACATGACACAAAGATAGATAAAGTGCAATTTATCAATCAAGTCTATCATTTTTTGAGGGAAAAAAACCCAGCTGATCACCAAGTCAAAGCATTGAGCCATAGTAAAAAACACATGAAACTCTGCAGTTATGCTTAATGCACTACTAATTTTTCTCAATTGCGAAACTGGCTGACCAGTCAAAGGTAACAACAAACTCAATCCTGAAGTTCCAGGCACAAGAGCATAAATTGCAGTGAAGGAAAGCAATGCGCTGGGAACGAAGAGTTATCACAACTCCCTGAACAAAGCATGTGTTATTTTGTGAGGAAAGCAATTCTTGTTAACTTCTAAGAAACATCTATTGGAAGTAACCTGCTTAGGCATTGAAATTTCAGCGTTTGATGCCTATAATGCATTCTGGTTAATGATTTCATGTCAACATGATGACAGCACCATAGAATGCATGTCGAGATTAAGGAAGGAAAGAGAGCAAATGAATTTAAAAGAACTGCGGTGGATATTGGAGAAGTGCAATGCTGAATCATACAATCAACGAAGACCCAACAACTAGCATACACAAAAGTGATAGCCTAACCATGGCATTGACCAGAACTTGATCCATACCTGATTTGATTTGGTCTGAATTTTTTCAAATCGAAGTGCCATATCAACCTGTTTGGAAGCTTAAAGATTTTAGAAAAACTGAATATAAAATTGGAGGAAGTGCATAAAGCTCAAAAAGTTACAGGCTCTGATATGATAATTAATATCTTACCTGAGCTATAGACATCCAACTATCCAAGGCCGAAATGGGCCATATCCAAATATAATTGCCTCAAACTCTTTCCAAACAGGATGCCAAGCTGTATCTTCCACTAACCTTTAAGTACAAGATGAAGCAGAAGAAGTGGCAATTTAGAAAGCTATGACGAGAAACCAACTTTTTTGTCAACAATTTTAATAAAAGCAAGAACCAGACTGATACCAAGCAAAGAAATAATCATAAGCCAGGTGCAAATACATGTACGCAATAACAAAAATTCAACATTTTCCACTGCTCAATGCTTCAAAGAATGTGAAAAACAGATAGCACTGATAAGCGAGCATGGAGCATTTCCTCTTCATTTATGCTACTCAGTTTGTCATTAGAAATGGTGACGTCCAAATAAAGCATTCCTTCCCAACATGACGAAGAGGTAGCTACTGGAATGATTGGGACAAACGAAATGGAATTTACTTCCACAAATATAAATGAATCACTAAGGAATTTCAACCATACATGTTTGTTTTCGCATGATGCCAGTCGTGCTTAAACCTCCGTGGCTCATATGGGTAGATTAACGGCAGAAAGGCCTGAGTTCCCACAATGTCTTCCACCAATTTGTTCTTTGAAAATGATTTGTGAGCACAATCATGGCCTATAACAAAGAACTTCATTGGGAGAGAAGCAAAATTAAGAAAGGTTGGCAGAGATGAGGAACTGATAATACTTATAACATGTTGGAAAAAGAAACAAGATTAAGGGCATGTAAAGAAAAGATGCATAGAGAACTGACCCCAGTAGCTGCAGTCCCTGTCCATGCCCAAGCAAAGGAAAGTAGATACCGTGGGGCCTTTGAAATCATAAAGAGCCCCAACGCATATGAGGTGACTGTTATTAGAACTGCCTTCCATGCTTTCACATTATCGATCTCAAACACCTTACGACCAAAATTTGAAACAGAAAGAGAAGAATAAGGAAATTGGTACTAGAGTTGCAATTTTTTTTTCAAAGCTCGTGTCCATGAAAGAATCAACAATTGGCTCTTTGCTTAAAGGCAGTGGAGGCCACTGCCTAGTTATAAAGAAATTAAAGGCCACCACCCAATTATGATAGCACACCCCACAGAAACAGAATCAAGATCAGGAAGACGCAGATATAGTCCCCTGATAATGCAACTTTTTGAATGAGATGACTGCTCTTAAACTTTGAACTTGTAAGAAGCAGAGAGGGACAGGGCCATCCAGATTATCCCCATCAGCAAACCTTCTAAGCTTTCTGGGTTTCTGGGTTCATTAAGTTACTCTGTAAACTTATAAGTGACATTTGAAGTTGGCATTAAAAAGGTTGGCATCAAAAAGTGAAGCATCATTCAACATTCCATGGCATAATCCCTTGTCACCAGAATATGTGTCAAGTGCAGTTATTTAAGCAGATAATTGACATAACGAGACAACTAAACTTAATGCAGGTCTGCAAGACTGATATCAGTTCAAAATTCTCCTAGGATCTCAGAATGGAGATTTCTAAATAGTGGACCATGTTCTAAGCAAACAGCATAGGCAAGTTGGATGCATTAAGGTAGCTGATTCTTAGAAAATCCTACCTTTTTAGGGAGCGTATCAAGGACATCCTTTAATGTAACGTTGCCAGGGAGTGGCTCTCCAATTTCCTGAAGCCATAACTTTCTGCCAAATATTTCCTAAACTCCGCAGTGTCTGCGAAAGATGGTGCCGCTGGAACAGCCACAGCTTGTACAGTTCTAGTACTTCTCATGGGAACCAACCATTTCTTATACTTCTCGCCCTCCACGAGAAGCCTGTCCCTTGTTGAATGCTGGATACCTGTCTATCAAAAGAAGCTAGGATTATAAGTTGGTGATATCAATAACAGGAAAAGTATTGAATGCATTGATAGTCTAGTCTACAAGAGTATAAGGCCAGTACTGATTCAAAATGTCAAGACTTGTCTACAGTTCTATATGCACAGCAGAAGCCAACAGTGAGATGCTCAAAAGAATTGTTCATAAATACTACCTGGATAGAAATTAGAACAAACAAGCCCAATATAACCCTATCTGAAACAGGCTATCCAACCCCCCAAAGGTTGGTTTTTCATGTTGAGATAGTGGTCAAGAAATGGATAAGTTAACTTCTCATAAACACGGTGAGAATATGTTGGTTTTACAGGAAGCAAATATGCAGGAATCACAAAAAGTAGACTCACAGTAAAGTAACCAAATTAAATAAATGAGCATGCATGGAGCATTTGCAAAATTCACATCACCAGCTCCAAACTTGAATGAAATTTGAAAGCACATCATGTGTAAAACGTCTGAAAACTTCAAGTCCAATAAATTTGTGCCCTCCACTATTCTTTCGCTTCCAGCTGGGCTGCTTTCCTTTCCTTCCCCTTTTCATCAGCCGAGGGTGAAAGAGATTCCAATCCAAGTGATCCCAAGTCAAGAAACAACAGAGAGCTCAACTAGAGGAGAGGGATGAAATGACTCAACCAGCAGGAAGGAAATTATAAGATGAAGATTTACCATAAATGAACATGAAAGTACTTGATACTCAAGGGAAGCCATCAGATATATACGTTGTCAGAATGTTAGCTATATAATTTTTTAATTCCAATGCAGTTAAGAACTAAATTACAAAGAACTTCAACAAGAAAAATGCACCAGATAAATTACTGTTACTGTTACTAACGAAACTAAAAGATCTGGGTGTTTTCACCATTCATTGCATTGTTTAGGTGACCAATGAAGTATTTTCTTTTCTTTTCTGGTTCATGCACTTTTCTTTTCCCGTTCCTTTCTTCTTCTTTTTTCCCGCACTGTTCATGAAAAAAGAAGAAGAAGAATTGCATGAATTGGGAAAGAAACTGACATTGGAAAAAAAAAAAAAAGTCATTTTCAGTTCTTTTTCCCAATTCATGCAATTCCTTTTTTTCGATTGTCCATTGCACCGAATTATTTTCAGTTTGTGTTTAATTTATTTGGCTTTTTTTTGTCTCCATGGTTCTCCATTGTACTGTGTTATTTTCAGTTGGCGTGTTATTTGCTATCTAAAATTCATTTTACGTTACTATCATAAACTTTATATTTTTTACATTTCAGTCAGAGTTGAGAGAGAACGATTGTCCATTCCACCATGCTACTTTCAATTGTTATATTATTTGACTCCTAAAGTTTTGATATTCTACATTTCAGTCCTAAACTTTTTTTTTCTTGCTTTAATGTTAATTGTTAAGTACTGGGATATGAAAGAGAAAGTTATAAATAATAAAAAGAGAGAGAATATTTGAGATTTTCATGCATATTTTGGTTAAAAAAATAACCGATATTAATATTAATAAGTTTTTATTAACGAGAGGAGTTCAATATAAATGATTTAGAGTTTTTATTTTCTTAAAAAAATAACTACAATTCAAGAAGGTTTTTTTATTCGGTTTATTTTTTGGTTTTTAGACCAATCAAATAGTGTTTTTGTGTTAAAAATAGGTCTCTAGAATTTTTAAATGCTTACAAGTAAATATAAATTGAAAAATAAATTTTTAAGATGAAAGAAATTGTACCGGTGGAGTTCCGGTCATTGTCAACAAAAAAAATCATCCATTCTTGAAAAAACAAAATAAAATAGAATGGATAACATATTATGTATCTTTTATTAAAAAAAAAAAACTAGACGCACGTGCCTGACCTTCTATCCACCTCTAGCCTTATTAGCTTGAGCAACATGTGTGAACTCCTCCTTTTAAGCCTAGGCACATCTGCTTTGTTTGTTATTATATTCTTGCCTTTTTTATATAATATATTTTTTTTAAAAATTAATTTATTAAAATGATGTTTAGAAAATGATCTAATTATTTCATAATTTTTAAAATTATTAAATTTTTTTAAGATAATACGCGCGCGCACTTGATATGCGGAATTTTTTAAAAAATCTGGTCATTAATATTCAATAAAAATACATTATCTATTTTTTATATATAATTTTCTTAGATTTAGTATTTTTAAACTTATACACACATATACATATACCTACACCTACACACACACACACACAAACCAATTGATGATTTTTTTTATTAAAACTTATTTTTTAATTACCATAATAAGTTTTTGTTCAAAAACAATTTTGTAATCAAAAAAGATGTTATTTTTTTTGAAATAAAAAAAATTACATAAACAAGAACAAGTGTTTTTGATTAAAAAGATTACTTTGTTTCTCTTTGATTCAAGTCATTTTGAAGAATATTCTTTTTAATTACCATTAGTTTTTGTTCAAAAAACCATGCTCTAATCATAAAAAGATGTTATTGTTAGAAAAAAAAAATTAAATAAAGAAAAACAATTTTAATTAATTTTTTTTCTCTTAATCGTTACTTTTCTTACAAATATTTATTTTAATTTTTATATAATTATTACAAGATGAAATATTTATATTTGCTTTTTTTTTTTTTTGCTTTATACGAAGAAAATTTACAAAGAAAATTAAGTCCCTACCTTTTAAGAAAGGTTCCAATAATAATATTAAAAATAATCGGCAATATATTTTGGTCCCTTGTTCTTTAAAAAGCCCTGGCAATAAACCGAGAAATTCCAATAATAATAATAAAAAAAAAAGCAAATAACTATTTCAACACTCACAAAAAAAAAACCCTCACAATAAACCAAGAAATTCCAATAAAGAACAAAAAAAAAAAGAAAAGCAAAAGCAAATAACCATTTCAACACACACACCCATAAAAAAAAATAAAATAATAAAAACCTGACAATAAACCAAGAAATTCCAATGAAAAATAAAAAATAAAAAACAAAAACAAATAACCATTTCAACTCAAAAAAAAAAAAAAAAACCATGAAGAGAAAAACAGAAGGGTCTGCGATTTTGCAAGCCATGTTTTAGCAGAAATGCAAGAATCTCAGCACAAAAGAAACCCCCTCTATCTCTGACCAGGCACCATCTGCCCTTTGCCTTCTGGGTTTGAGACTATGAAAGCAACGATGAGAGAGGAGAGAAAGGATGGATCCTACCTGTCCTCTCTGGTTTTAAGACAAAGGGACCGACCAAGAAAGAGGGTTTCAAGAGTCGGTCTGTGGCCTTGTTTTTATACTGCTAACTGCCAATAAACAGAAGTCTGCCAGTTGTTGTTGCTGGTAGAATTTCAGGAGCCCTGCTAGCCTTTCGACTCTCTTGTTCCTTCCTCGCTGCCTCCTCGTTACCACTTCCTCTTCCTCTTCCCTTTCGTGCACCATCCTTAACACATGCGTGGCTGTGATTCCTACAAACCAAATTCTTGCACGAGTGAAAATCTCTTATAATGCAATTTGTGTCTGATATTTGCAAGTATTTACAATGAAAACATAAAAATTTCCGGAATAATCTATGCACGAATCCTTATCTGTATTCCAGCTCTTATCTTTTTTATTCCCTAAACTTTTAAAATTTGATCAAATAAAACATTTTACAAGTAATTTGATGATATAAATCTCCACGTTTGATTAAAATATCAAAATAACACCATACATCATTATATTTAAAAAACATAAATAAAAAAATCATAAAAAAACATAACGTGTATACATCGAACTATAAAATTATATGCAAATAAAAGGTTAATTTAATTAAACTATAGACCTACCATTAAGATATAAAAAAATAAATTATTTTATGTTTTTCCTTAATGAGTTAAGCATTGCATGTACTTCAGTGTCAACATTAATTGATTTTATTAAAAATAAATGTGGTGTTATTCGGACCTTTAAATAGGAATACGATAATTGATCTCATCAAAGTATTTTAAAGGGGTGTTATTTGATTAAATTTTAAGAGTTTAGGGATTATTTTTTTTTTGTTATGTTAGTTTAAGTAACCTGAAGGGAAACTTCGATATATAATTGAAATTTTCAAGAGGGGCATTGAAATCATCAAAACCTTAAAGAGAAACTGGATTTGCTTTAAACTTTAAGGGAATAAATTAAAATTAATGCTTTAATTTGTTAAAAAAATATGTAAATGATGTAATTTTGATGTATGAAATTTGTTTTGATAATATTTCTAATTAATATTGAAAACTAAAGGAATTTGTTAACCTTAATAAAATTGTTGATTAGCTAGTTCTATACTTTAATTTTTAAGATCTTAAACGTTTTTGTTCTTTATAGTAATCGAGAGAGAATATTAATATGATTTCATCAGTGTTATTAAAAATTAATAAACTAGTTAAAAACAAAGAAACAACAATAAAATATTAATTTTGACCAGTAGATTACCTCATCATGCAATCTTAAATAATCTTTGTATAAAATTTGATGGAAAATAGGTATAGATCTCTCATGTCGACAAAACTAAAAGCAATAAGCAATTAGCATGTCTAATTATTCATTTTCCTCCTCCTCCACCACCAATGAATAAATAAAAACTCTCAAGTATTTCTATGAATTTCGTTTCTGACTTAAAATTGTTTGTGACATGAAATGGTCATAGAAACCCTAAATTATATAGAAGTTCGAAGATTCGATACGTATTTACACTCAGGGTGAGACGAATACCACATCGAGTTCTTCAAATATATAGCTAACATATATAGAAAGTGCTGGGAAATTCACATATGCATAGCTAGAGGGATCCAAGGCATAACTTATATAATATGTGTAAGTAAGTTACACAAATGCTGGGAAATTCACCTTTGGTGCACTGCATAATTAATTTGAGGGAAATATATACAACAGCATGTCCTGGAAAAATAAACCTTATTAGGACTGTGCTGCTGCTATATATATATTTGGTACACCTTTTTTGCACAACAACGTACAATTGGTTCACGGATTAAATTGTTTTGGTCAAAAGTTGTAATTTGGTTCCTTTTAAGGTTCCTAGATCGATGGTTACTTTATTACTCATTGATTTGGTCCTTTTTTTTTGTTCTTTAGACCACACAATGTTGAAATTGAACTTTGTTGTGAATTCCAAGTTCTCTGTCATTATTTTGGCCATTTTTTTTTAAAAAATTAATACATTATAAGTACTAATTAGTTTCATATAAAAGCTTGTTATATATATTTTAATTTCAAACCTTGAATTTCTTTTTTTTTATCTTCGAATAATTCGTTTTTTTATAACTGACTCTTATAAATTATTTTAATTTGCTTACTGTTAGGTGTTTGGGGTGCCTGTAACACGATCCAATATTTGCTTCATGCTCCTTTTTTTTTTTAAAAAAAGTATTTGTTGCTTGAAAAGAAATTAAAAAAACAAGAATTTAATTTGATATTGAGAAAAAAATAAGTCCTTTTATAAGTAGGTGGAGAAGAAATAAGGCGTGAAGGCCGAGAGAATGAGAGATAAAGAAAGAAAATAAGAATGAGATTGAGTGGAACGACTAGGTCATGTTTGGATTCATTGGATCGAATATGTAATGCAAGGGACCATGTCATAGGACAAAGTTAGATTAATAAAAAGCAAAGGATCTGTATTATAAAATTATTTTGTTTCAGTTCAATTTTTTTAATAAATACATATAATTAAATAAAGATATTAAATAACATGATGCATGTGGCATGAGATCATGTTTTTTTTATTTATATTTATCTCTTAACATCCTGGTCTATTATTTGTTTATCGTTAATATTTTTCTTTTTAGTATTTATTAATGTTTATGGTAATTAATTAATTTTATTAAACACATTTTCAATTTTCAATTCAAGCTTTTCATTTTATGAAAAAAAAAACCTCACATGTTTTTTATCTTGAACTAGAATTGGCTTTAGATCTCGTACGTAGCATAGCGCAGGCATCAGGACAGGTTATTAAGCTATATAAGAATATGGAAGTAAGATTTCTTTTGGAAAGCTCCTTAATTTAGGGCTTCATTTCTTGCGGAGTTCTTCTTTTCTTTTAGCACGATGGTGGCCCTGATCTTAGATCTGATCTTATGGTGACTGGATCTAATGTGAATTGTTAGCTCTCATCATTTCCTTAAAAACACTGTATTTAGTATATTGTTTTAAATAAAAATTTTAAAAAATAATTTTCAAGTTAATTAATCCGATGAAGTGTCACCTGAATTTAATTAAATCAAGTTCTGGATTAATTCATTTAATTATCTAAATTTAAGTGAGTGATCTTCCAACTCAATTTAAAAACAAATCTGACTTTAACTAAAAGTAAAATCGCCAAACCAGGTTTAATAATCACATCACTAGTTACTATTTGAATATGTAAAATTCTATGTAAAAACGAATCATTCTCTGTTTATTTATAATTTCTCGTTATTTATCAAATGATTGAAGGGAAATGACCTAATATTCTATACCATGCAAGCCTTTAAGAGGTAACTCCAAAGGTACGGGAGAAGGCTGCGTAGTTAATTCTATAAAGGGCAGTCATTGTTTGAGTCGGTTGGCCCTCAAGCCGGCTATGGTTATGGGGAAAGCAAAGTTGTCAAAACCTCTCATCTTCCAATCAAAACTTCTCTGTATCTCTTTGATATACCTCATCACCACCCTCTTTCTAGCTCTCTACACCTCCATCCATCCAACCAAATGTCTCTTCAGATCCTCTCCTTTCGATCCAATTCAGACTCCTTTCTTCTCTTACCCTTCTTCTTATGGCGAACACAAGTACGTGATTCCCACACATCGCTCTTCTTGCTCCTCCCCTATTTATTTCTCTGGTACTACATCATATCTTGTTTTGTTTTGCTCTTCTTGTATTGAATTATGTGTTTTAATGGTAGGTGATAATGTTTTGATTAATGGGTTGTAGTTTTTGTTGTTAGATTATTGGATGGTTTTGAAGGAGATCCTACAATTGTGTCAGAATTCATCAGTTTCTTCCCATGCATTGCGGTATATGAAAGGAAACAGTAAGAATTTTGGTGGGAATTTCAGTACCCAGAAAAGGATTTCCTATTTCGATCTTTTAAATGACAGTGTGGAGGTTCCTTGTGGGTTCTTTAAGAGGTTCCCGGTCAGTGATTCTGGTCAGTTGTTCTTTAATTAGCATCTTTTTCAAGAACTCATTTTTGTTTGGAATGAGTTAAATTAAATAAAGGATGAACCTTTAAAGACTAATGGATTAAGATTCTCGTTCTAAATTTCATTTCTTGTTAAATTCAATTTCTTGAGTGATCAATTTCGATTAATGGGATTTGTTATCTTGATTTTTTTGTGTGTGATTCAGATAGAATGGCGATGGAGAGTTGTCACGGAGTTGTTGTAGTCTCAGCAATCTTCAATGACCATGACAAAATAAGGCAGCCGAAAAGCCTTGGATCCAAAACTCTAGATAATGTGTGTTTCTACATGTTTGTGGATGATATTACCCTAAAAGGACTGGACCATCACGAAGTCATATCAAGAAACTCCCATGAATACAATGTAGGTGTATGGAGAATTATTAAGGTCTCAAGCAAGGATTTGTACGATAATCCAGCTATGAATGGGGTGATCCCCAAATATTTAGTTCATAGACTCTTTCCAAACTCAAAATTTAGCATTTGGATTGATGCAAAACTGCAACTAATGGTAGATCCGTTGATATTGATCCATGCTTTGGTTGTGTCAGAGAAAGTGGACATGGCTATTTCAAAACATCCATTCTTTATTCATACCATGGAAGAGGCGCTGGCAACCGCTAGGTGGAAGAAATGGAAGGACGTTGATGGTTTGAGAAATCAAATGGAGACGTATTGTGAGAACGGATTGCAGCCATGGACACCGAAGAAACCCTATCCCTCAGGTACCAAAACAAACTCCATACTCTTAACGTCATAAGTTAATTTTTTTCTTTGCTTCGTCATATTTTTTTGCAAATGCCATTACGGAATATCATATCAATGCATCATAACGTTTAAGCCCATTTATGGCTTTTTAAAGTGCGGAGGAAAATTAGGCTTGAAGCTTCCGATCCTTCCTGGCTTTTTAAAGTGTGGAGGAAAATTAGGCTTGAAGCTTCTGATCCTTTATAGCTTTCGAAAAATACTCTTCAGAAATAAGCTCCATAATTAATGTCTTCCCTGTAGAGGGTCATTAATTGAGAGGTAGGTGCCGCCTACACCAAATGTTCTTATGAAACAAATAATGACCACCTGCGTATGGATTTCTCATCTGAGGTTATAAATACTGATGAAACTAGTGGTTGAGGTGTGATCTAAAGAAGGGAAGGAAAAATAATATATACCTGCGAATTTAAAAGGTTTCGCCGTGTCAATTCGATTGGATAGCCTTGATAAGAGAAATAAGTAATTACAAAAATAGGGAAACTAGCTAGCAGGCCCGCCATGCATTTATGCAATTTGGAGCTCCTCCTGTCCACCATATATGTCAATCCCTTAAATGACAACAAGGAAAGAAGCTGGACGACAAGGTGGGACGTCGGGCTTTGTCATTAGTATTTCGCGATCTCTACCTTGTCATTTTCATTGTTTATGTTGTGACATTATAGGGCATTATATCTAGCAAGTGGCCGGTTTCAAAAATGAAATTAAAGTAGAGTTCATTGCTTTCTTTTGGTACAAAAGACAATTTTTATATATATGCGGGCTGGCAACTCGGCGTAAGACAACCAGATAAAGAAGAAGAAGCTGGCGAGTCCTACATTAATTCAATGAATTTTGACTTGAAGTTAAAAGTGCGTTAGGTGAAAAAAGAGTAATATTTACACTTGCATCATTTATAAGAAGGCACTTTGTCGTTCAAGCAATAGAAGAAATCGCCTAAGAATTAAAATGCTTGCGCATGCCGTAAAATCCCATCATCATATATATGGAGCTCTGTAAATAAATAAATATTGCTTGTTTTAGTGCATGTGATTACGAGTCCTTGACCCCATTAAAATGTCAAAGCAATTCTTGTATTCATAAAAAATACCGTACCTTCTTGATAAATAGTCAAACCATAGAGATTAAATTTAAAATGGATTATTTTTGTTCTTTTATTTAAATTCAATAATTTAATTGGCATTCGTTTTGGGGTTCTGAACCAATCTATTAATAAAAACGAAGATGCATTTCCTTCCCTCCTTCTGTTCTTCTTGGCAGATGTACCAGACAGTGCTCTTATCCTGAGGCAGCATGGACTGAATAGCAATCTATTCTCTTGCCTTGTATTCAACGAGCTGGAAGCTTTTAACCCGAGAGACCAACTGCCCTTTGCGTACGTTAGAGATCGTATGAAACCGAAGCTCAAGTTAAATATGTTCGAGGTGGAAGTGTTTGAGCAGGTGGCGTTGGAGTACAGGCACAACCTTAAAAAAGATGGGACTAGCGCCGGTGGAATTCCCAGTTCTAAAAGTGTCAGCAATGATTTGTATATTAATAGCAGTTGTTGTAGCAAGTGCCATAACTATCTTTTGGAAATGTGGGGTGAATCCCATAATTGATCTTGTCTCCATCATACAGAGAGAAAAGGAGGATTTAAAGAATGAAATTAAAAAAAAAAACAAGAAAATAAAGCTAACAGGCACCAATATTGATCTTTCACGGGGAAAGGTGACAAACAATGAGAGGTTGTTAGGGGCATGTTCTCTCACTCAAATGCCTAATCATTTTCGAGGAAGGCTTCAACCGGACTAATCAATGCGTTTGCTTTAATTTTTCCGTTGTCCCTTTGCCTCTGTATCTCGTGTCTTCCTTTTACTGTTTTTGCCGGCGTTATTAAACGCGATCGAGTGGAATCATGCTTTACCTGTATTTTTAAATGTATTTTTTTATTTAAAAATATATTAAAATAATTTTTTTATAATAATATATTAAAATCATTATAAAAAACTAAAAATATATATTAAATTAATATATTTTTAAAGCAAACACACTGAGACACAATTAAAAACACACTAACAAACATGCACTAATCTACTTTAGACTCACTGTTTAACCATATGATTTGATGATTTGAAATTTAACTTGGGTTAGATTCTATATTAAATTAGATAGAAATTAAATTGATCAAACTTAATTAATTCAATGTATTAACTCGTAATCCAAACAAAATCAGATGAGATTAGGTGTAGTTTTGGTTTTTTATTTTTGAATATATAGTTAGATTACTTAAATGCCTTTGAAGTAAGAAAAAAAAAGCATTTAGTAAAATGGTTATTTTTGTCTTTTCAAGTTGGTTTTTGGGTTATTTGCTATTTTTTTCAAGGGCATTATATAGTCTTTTAATCAATATTAAATAATATTATTTAAAAAAAAATTATTGGTATGTGCATCATGTTAGAGGCACCATGCACTTTGGGTTGCGAGTGCGGCACCTCCTTTGTGGTAAAAAATACTCTTCCGTTGTATTTTAGATACACAATCATGCCATCTTCCTCCAGTATGGCTCATGTCAGTAGTAGTAGAGAGATTTGTCACCGGTGAGCATTTTATTCTTCTTTTCTTGCTCATCCCCATGGAATTATAGATTGATACTCTTTGTGTTTTTTTATATATATATTTCTACTTTGATCCCTTTTCTTTTAATTTCTTATTTTTATCCTTGATTCTTTTGGAAAAGTTTTCTTTCTTTTCAATTTAGTCCTTCAATTCTAATTTGTCATATATTTGTTTTCTTTTCAATTTGGTCCTTATTCTTTTTATTTTTATTTTTTTCCTATTCATTTTATAAAAAATTTATTGGTTTTCAATTTCACCTTTCAATCCAAGTTCATGATGTCTTATTGTTTTCAATTTGGTCCTCATTCATTTATTTTTTTCTTTTTGTTAAAATTATTTTTCTTTTCAGTTTAACCCTTAAATTAGAAATTTTTAATTTCTCTCTAATTTATTTTTTATTTCAATTTTCACCCTTATTTTTTTAATTATCATTTTTTTAAAAATCCTTTTGTATAGTTAATTGTTATCCCTATTTCATTCTTCAGAGTTTAATTTGCTTGGGACTATGCTATATTTGTTTTTCATGTATGATGCTTTCGATTTAATGATCCAGGTTATAGGTTTGAAAAATTAATGCGGGTCATTATTTATTTATTTATTTTCTTTTCTAATTTCATCGTTCGACATTTATTTATTTATTTAGAAAAAATATCTTTGTGGTTTTCTTTAATTTTTTTTCTATTAGATTATCCCGATCTCATGACCTAGGTCACAGATTTTATGGGTTAACTCGGGTTGATTCGCCCTTTATTACCTATGTTACATGTCTATCGCACTACCTCAAGTTGACTTGAGCTATTTTTTTATATTTTTTTAATCAAGTTTTGTGCTTTCATAGTTTTTTTTTCCAAGTTATCATGATTTAAAAAAAAAACAATTATCCATTTATTATTGTTGCATATGTTTTTATCATTTGATTAAAATAAAACTAATTTATTAAATACAGTTGGTGTTATAACCCTAATTGTTGATTTCTTTTATTTTCTTAAAATGTACTTACGGCACCTAGACGTCGTAAGCAAAACCGCAATGTAGTGCGGGCCCATGCCTAGTCTTATGCTATAATTATATATAATTTGTGAATTTAATTTGCTAACTATTTTAATTTTTATCTAAAGATTTATACTAATTAATGTAATTTACTCTATTTATGTAGTTTTTAGCATGTGTAGATGTAAGAAAAAGAAGTGTTAGAGTTAATATTAATAAGAAATAATTTACTTGAATCTTAACATCATTAACAATATTCTACTTATTTAAAATATTTCATAGCAAATCAAATAATATTGCACCACATACTTTTAAATTCGAGCCCATAGATAACATTCATTATTGACAGAAGTACTATGGTACGTACCATGGTGATAACATCCTTTTTTATACTCTAAATTCTGCGTGATATTACAGTTCTTAAGAAAAAACAGGAGGAGGAATCTGTAAGTTACTTAAACTGTTGTGATCTCTACGTTTTCTCACAAGATGAAGTAGCAAAAGCTACCAATTCATTTGGCAATTCAAATTTTATTGGAGAAGGCGTTCTAGGTATGATCCACAGTTTATTTTTATGCATTTTAAATAATAATTAGCAGTCACAAAAGCCCAAAAATTAAAATAACACCTAATGCATTTGATTTACAAATTTTGTTCAGGGAAAACCTATATTGGAATGATGCCTAGTGGGATGAGAGTGGCAATCAAGAGACTTAAAGAAGGGGTTGAAGTTTGTCATTTTCTTGATGAGATACGTGAAAAAGCAAAAAATAAGGCATCCAAATTTGGTCGGCATTATTGGCTATTGCAATAAAGGAGATCAATCTTTGGTCTCTGAATATTGCCTTAATGGTGATTTAGCAACATGGCTTCCAGGTAAGTTTTCTTGGTCATTGCACACATCAATATTGTTTTTTTTTTTTTTCTTTCTCAAATATCATCTATCCATGATTATAAGATGTAGCCCGATACAATTCAAGGCTTGAATAATAAGTTGAATAGGTTAATTTGGATCTATTGAAATTTTTTTAATAAAACAATATTATTTTAGATAAAAGTTAAAAAAATCTTAATCAAATCTTGCTCAGGTTAACAAGTTACCCAAATTACTGATTATCTCATCTATTATTTGATTTGGTCAATTTTCTAGACGGTTCAAAAATAAACCCGACTCAAGTCATATCCCATGTTTATAAATTCAGATTAGGTTTAATAATTATATTTTTAACCATATAGTAGGGTAACCCTCTCTAAACTTGAATCCTCATCTTCTCTTTTTCGAGATTGAACCTAAGACTCCAAATAGAAATCTCAAATTAAGTTTTAACCATTCCGCATCCCTTAATTTCGGGACAGCTCACACTGATGTTCAATTACTAGCCCATGCAACCATATCATATAGTAGGATAACAAGATTGGTGTTTAATTTTCGGGATTGAACAAGTAGGATTTGTTCAATTATTTGATCAGGCGCCCCGCTATGGATTAAGGAGCTAATGTTTTCCGCAGCACCCCTGCACTTCTTGGGCACACGCCCGATCCCTACCTCGTCGATTGGGTTAATGTAAGCTCGACACGAATTCGAAGAAGCAGTTCGGTTGGCATATCAGGTGTAATTTAACCAGCTCGGTCTAAAAGGGCACCTAAATTGTACCGAATCTTTTGTCAGGCTATTGTTCTGTTTTCCCTGTTGTGTGCTGGATCTTGTGGAATCACGGTAAGAACGCGGTCTTCAACTCGACTCGACCACCTCTTTAGAGTGACCTTGCTTTTACTTGCCTACTCTCGCTCCCACTCACCAGCACAGACGAAACAAAAATTGCTCTCCGAACCGAGCTGGATAGTCACCTATCTCACGGCTCTCTATCTGTGGTCAGTCTCTCTTAATTAAGAAAGATAGGAGGTCGTCGGGTCTTGTACAGGTATAGGCAAGCCAATCCCACCAACTTAAATGACTCTTTTTTTAAGTATACCTTTTGCTTGCTTTTAACACGGACGAAGGAGCTCCGGGCTACGCTCATGAGATTGAAAACAAAAACAATTCGTGAAAAAAGCACCCATTTCTGTACCGGTTCCGGAAGAAATTAAAGAACCAAAGCGTAAACAATCCTAAGGGGAAAGAAATATATCGTTGCCACCCACAATTTTTTGTTTCCAGGGCTACGGTGTTTTTCATATGGCTTTGAGTTTCATGTAGTGTTTTTTTAATGAACACTCGTGATATATATATATATATATATATATATATATATATATATATATATATATATATCCACCAGGTGATGGCATGACATCAATCTTGACATGGCAGCAAAGGATGAATATATCTATAGGCATCGCTAGGGGCTTGTGGTTTCTCCATCACAATCCATTGAAGAAGATATGCCATGGAGACGTAAAGGTGATTGGCTATTAGGTTGAGGGTCAATACTTCCTTGACAACATAATTTTTCATGAATCCCTTAACACTATAGTCTATTGTGTCTCAGCTAACAAAAATATTACCGAATGAGAAACTAGAAGCCAAGATTTCAGACTTCAATCTGTCACGTTACAAATCAAAGGAGAATACGGGACAGGAGAAGATTGCGAATGATGTTTTCAATTTTGGGATTGTACTGCTTCAAATCATGACAGGAAGAAAGTACTCCACGTCTATTGCTGAGGTTTGCTCATGATTTGCACTATAAACTACCTTTCATTTATCATGACAAAAGGGTATAATTGATGCTTTACAGGCAAGGGATGCAGTTTTGAGAACAAGGAAGCTTGAGTGGCTTGGCAGATCCTCGGCTAAATGGAGCTTGCGATTCAGCTGCGTTTCAAAATGCAATGTCAATAGCTGTTCATTGCACAAATCCAAGTGAACGCGAAAGACCTAACATGGAAGAAGTGCTGCAGAAGCTTGAGCAGATTCAGACACAAATCTTGGTGAGAACCAATTGTAAAGATGTGATTTATTAGATCGACGGCCATATTCGAGGTGTCCTGTGACAGCACTTGTGCTTGCCCATTCCTAATTTTCTTTTTTTGTTCTTTATGGAACCTATAACATTGTTTATCAGAACCAATTGTAAAAAAATATTTGAAATTGTATTTGTAAACTAAGTAAATATTAAATCATATTCAATTAAATAACATCGTAAAAATTTGATAAAATTATGCAAAAAAATTTGAAAAAAAAATCCAATAAAACAATCTAAAGAATGAATTGGAAGGAAAAAAAACCAATGAAAAAAAAAAGAAGCATAGTCATGGGGTCTTTCAACGTAACCCCATGTGCCTGAGCTGACTTTTTTTTCCTTCTTTTTTAAAGTTTGCTCGCCCCTTATTTTTAAGAAAAAAAAAAGGTAATGCATCTCTTGCTGGATCAATTTCAGGCTAAGGGATGATTGAAAATTCAAGTTATGAATTTTTTTTTAATTTTTTGCAAAAATCTTGTTTCTCAATATGTTTTTTATTCAAAACATTGGAAAAATATCATATACACACACACACACAGTGGCGGAGGCAAGGGATTGTCAAGGGCTTCAACCCCGGCAAGAAATTTTTTTTCCTAGCCTTTTTCTTGAAATTTTAATCCCTTTTAGAATAAATTTTTTTAATTTGGTATCTCTTGATTTTTTTTGCTTTATATATATATATATATATATATATATATATATATATATATATTTCTTGTTCTTGAAATGCAATAATCTCAAATAATCTAAAAATCCAGATGAAAAATCTAAAATCAACTTGAAAATTTTTTAAAAAATCTTTTTGAGTTTACACCAACTTTTGATATAGAAAAGACAAATATCATTTAGGCAGAACACCCTTCTTCCATGAGTTCAACTTATGGGTCCATGAGTTTATAACTAGGGGTGCGCTTGAAGGCCTCGCCGATGTGATTTTCCCCAAATCATAAAGGAGGAGAAGAAGAAGAAGAAGAAGAAGAAGAAACTTATTTTATACCCAAAATACATCCAATTTTTGCAAAATTATTTCAAATTATTGTGAGGGACACGTTATCTTCAAGAGGGCCCATAGATAATCTGGGGCCTAAGCAGATGATATTCGGCTATTAGCCCACTGCTAGAAGTCAACAGAAAGTAGCCCATTTGTAGACCATTCAACTTTATCCAATCAAATCTTTTGTCATACTGACAATAACAATAAAAAAACCAAGTCACTGAAAAAGTCGTAAGGATCATGCATGATGACTTCAACTATTTCCTCGATGTCGATAGTTAATGGCATCCACGTAAGACCAAGCAACCCGTCATGCTATCCCCTCTTATCAGTTAGGTAATAATAATAAAATAAATTTCATGCCGAGGGGCAACAGCTACCGGATGGATGGTTGATCCAATTCAGCTTGGCTTTTTTATGGTAACAAACAAAACTAACAACCAAAGACTTCCACTTTTCTTTCCCTTGAAGCCAACCTTTTCATTTCTTTCTTAGTTACTACCCAACCGAACTCCTCCTTGTTACGTAAGAGGTTGTGTTGCAAGAAAAAAGTTTGGAAATTTGAAGGAGAGATAGAGGAATCATTAAAAGATGTCGTTGTTTCGCAAATTGTTTTATAGGAAACCTCCTGATGGCCTTCTTGAGATCTCCGAGCGTGTTTATGGTCAGTTTTCTTTCATTTTTAAGAAAGATTGCAATTTTTCTTTTCTTTTTGAATTTTAAGTTCATTTTTTATTTAGGGAGAGAATTGGTTGATTGTGTTTGAATAATTGAGTCATGTTTTGAAGTGGGTTTGATTCAAAAAATTTCCTTTATGTGTTAGGATGGTAAGAAAATGTATTGTGGAGAATGCAATTCGGGGTTGTGGATTTTGATTATTACTTGAGTTGTACTCATTTTTAGACGTCTATTAGAAACTCATTAGCTTAATTACAGCAGTAAGTTAAAAAGTAATGAATTCATTTGTATATCGTAGGGATTTTGAAATTTGAAAAATTTTGGGGCCTGGTGGATTGAGTCAAGAGGATTATGTTTGGGATCGTTTAGAAAAGAAATAATTTTGTGCTGCCTTGTGGGGGGGGTTATGACTTAAAACAACAACTGGGTTAAGTATTAATTTGATGGCTGACATTTACACATTCTGTGTGAATGCAGTGTTTGATTGCTGCTTTAACATTGATGCTTGGCAAGAAGATTATGAAGGTTACATTGGTCGAACAGTTGGTCAACTTAAAGAACATTTCCCTGATGCTTCATTCTTGGTGTTTAATTTCCGTGAGGGAGAGAAACAAACCCAGATTGCTGATGCTTTATGCAAGTATGATATGACCTTAATGGAGTACCCTTGGCAATACGAGGGTTCCCCATTGCTCACGATGGAGATGATTCACCATTTTCTAAGATCAGGTGAAAGTTGGCTCTCCCTTGGACAGCAGAATATTCTGTTAATGCACTGTGAACATGGTGGTTGGCCGGTTCTCGCTTTCATGCTGGCTGGACTGTTGATTTATAGGAAACAGTATAGTGGAGAGCAGAAGACCTTGGACATGATTCATAGGCAGGCTCCCCGAGAGCTTTTGCAGTTGTTCTCAGCATTGAATCCTGTACCTTCTCAACTGAGGTATCTACAATATGTCTCAAGGAGGAATGTGGCCTCGTATTGGCCTCCATTGGATAGAGCTCTCACATTGGATTGTGTCATTCTAAGATCTATTCCTAATTTTGATGGGGAGGGGGGCTGCCGTCCATTATTTCGGGTATACGGGCAGGACCCTTTTCTTGTTTCTGATCGAACTTCCAAACATCTGTACTCAACTCAAAAGGAAGGAAAAATTCCTCGGGCTTATAAGCAGGTAACTTCGTAATTCTATGTTATGTATACTTGCTTTTTTATTTTGTACATTCTTCATCGTCACGCCATTTCCCACAAAGATCTATTAATCTGTGCTAGTCAATTGTTGAAACATCATGTGACAGCATTTATATTCCAATTATTGCTTCACTTTGCACTCTTAGATGGTGATGATGTCTTTGGATTGTGAAATTTAATAGAACAAGAATAGCTTTGGCCACCAACTAAGATTTTCAAAGAAATAAACTTGAATCAAAATAGCCCCATAATTGCTCAATTGAACAAGCAGTGTTCATCTCAACAAGGTAATTTCCCCATGAAAGCTGTCAGAATGGATGGAGAAAACCAAAATATCACAAGACACTTGTGTTCCTGATGAACCTGATTCTTGGGAAACTTTAATCACTAAGCAAGACCTTTCTTTTCTGAATATTTAGAGCCAGACATATTTTTTGTTCAATCAGTTTACTGGCGAACAAATATTTTCTTGAATCTTTCTGGAGGTGTTCTTAAGAGGCTTATCCTTAGGGAAAAAGTTAGGTCATTTATGAATAAGCACTTATATCCTGGGATCTTTTGTTCAATGACACCTTCCCACTAGTGGAATGTATTTATCTACTGTCCCAAGATGATAGTAGACACCCTGATTATCAGTCTGGTTATTTTAAGTGCAGGAAACCTAATAGTGTGAGAATTTAATAATAAGCAGCACAAGGTGAAAGTTTGAGTGGCTTTTGAATCTAGAATTGACAAAATATGGTTGATGTTAACCAGAAGAATATGTTTTTTGTCAGTCCCTATACTGATCTGTTGTGGACAAAGGATTATGATTAATTCATGATGTACTCTTCTTGAGCTCATTTTTCAGAGGCTTAATCTGCAGTGAGCTTGAGTCTGCTACGTTTAAGTTTTGTCCCAGGGACATTAAAGTTGCATGAGAAATTTGGTTTTGTGTTTCAACACATTTCCTATTCTTTCTGTTGTAAGATTCACTTTTCTTCATTTGTTCTATTTGCTATTTATTTTGGCATAAGCTCTCCACAAACACTGAAACTGTTGTCTTTACATGTATGATTTTCTGAACCCCTTGTAATTTATTGCAGATAGAATGTGAACTTGTTAAAGTTGACATTAATTGCCATATACAAGGTGATGTTGTGCTTGAGTGTATCAGTTTAAATGATGACATGGAACATGAAGAGATGATGTTTCGAGCTGTGTTTAACACAGCTTTTATTAGGTCAAATATCTTGATGCTTAACCGTGATGAAATTGACATGTTATGGGATGCAAAAGATCGATTTCCAAAGGACTTCAGGGCAGAGGTTTAATACTTGACCATATTTCATTTGGCATCGCTGCTTGTTGATTTTTTTATTCTCCTTCTAACACGGAGTTTATTCTTTGGATGAAGATTCTTTTCTCTGAAATGGATGCAGCTGCATCCGTTGTTGCAGAAGATTTCACTGGCTTTGAGGAGAAGGAAGGCCTTCCTGTGGAAGCATTTGCTAAAGTTAAAGAGATCTTTAGCTCTGTTGACTGGTCTGATCCCAACTCAGATGCTGCACTTAATTTGCTCCAACAAATTAGTGCATCGAATATTGCTCAGGAAGACTCAAATGCAGATTTGCAGCACAGAGTAGAGATTAGCACTCAAAAGCAAGAAATGAGTCCTAGAAAGGAACTTGCCAGCCAATCTATGGTCACTCACACCACTGTATCTACAGTCTCCTCAGAACAAGCTTTGACAGTTTCAGCTGGAATTGAACTCATGGAACCCAAAGGTGGTTCTATCTCACCATCAACACCTGCACAGCTTCCACCATTGCGGCCTGCTGTGACTTCTAGTGCTGTAAAAGTTTTTCCTCATCCACTACCAACTCTTGATCTTTCAGCTTCGGAACCAGTAGATCATTCATCAATCAAAGAGAATGAAACCTATATAGAGAGCAGAGGTAAGTCATTATCAGGTGGCCTTCAACCTACTGTTCCAACAACACCACTGCATCCACCTTTTAAGGAAAATAATTCCACTATCAAAACTGAATGCCCCACCCCACCTCCTCCTCCAACGCCACCTATGAAGGAGATTCGCACCACTAGAGCCGGACCTTCTCCACCTCCTCCAACGCCACCCGTGAAGGAGAATAACACCATTGGAGCTGGACCTCCTCCACCACCACCACCTCCTCCAACACCACCTCTAAATAAGAATAACACCATTGCAGCTAGACCTCCTCCACCACTACCACCTCCTCCAATGCCACCTTTAAAGGAGAATAACACCATTGCAGCTGGACCTCCTCCGCCACCACCACCTCCTCCAATGCCACCTTTGAAGGAGAATAACAAAATTGGAGCTGGACCTCCTCCTCCTCCACCACCACCTTCGCCTTTGAAGGAGAATCATGCTATTGGATCTGGACCTCATCCACCTCCCCCTCCTCCCCCTCCTCTTCATTCAGGACCAACAACCAGCCCAACTGTTTCATCTCCGATGCCACCAGCGCCGCCGCCTCCTCCCATTATGTCAGCCAATTCCTCCCATGCCCCTTCTGCACCTCCTCCTCCTTCTGGTAAGGGCACTTTAAAGACAGGCAACAATAGAAATATTAAATCGCCTGGGTCTCCATCTCCTGCACCACCTACTCCTGCACCTCCCTTAGGTTCTCCTTCCATCTCCAAGGGACGTTTGTCGCGTACTATAAGTTCACGGAACAATCAAACTAAAAAGCTGAAGCCATTGCATTGGTTGAAGTTAACAAGAGCTGTACAAGGAAGCTTGTGGGCTGAGGCGCAAAAGTCTGGTGAAGCCTCCAAGTATGTGCTGCTTTCCAAACATTCTGCCATACCATGCTCTCATATTCTATTAAGTCTCATATGCCTTTTCTTTTGTGACCTCTTCACATAGGGCCCCAGAGATTGACATGTCAGAACTTGAGAATCTTTTTTCCGCGGCAGTTTCAAATACAGATCAAGGTGGGAAATCAAGTGTGCGTGGCTCACGGGGACCTAAAGTTGACAAAGTGCAACTGGTAAATGAATATGTTGTCCTAATTGATGCAGTGCTAGATTGCTGCCTTTTTTCTCTCAGTTGAAGAAGTGTGCATAAATCCTTTCCTTTCAACTCTCAGACTGCTGCTGTTATCTTTTTTGACAGTCACGGGATCAAATTTAATACTTCAAACCCATAACTGTAATGTAATGCATGACTGCTGCAATTTATTTTTGTTACTTGAAATTGTCTACATTTACCTCTACTTTTATCATTCAGACTTCTGGGGAATTTTGTTGTAAATGTCAATTCAAAAATTACCATCTTAGTCATTCTATTGTTTCAAGCATCACAGTTTAAAGGCTAAACTAAGTAATCTCCTGTCATGGATCTTAAGACAATATGAGTAATACATTATTTTGCTAATTGATAACATACCATTTTATGAAAAATTTCAGCATTTCAGCTTTTATATTATGGGAATGAAACTGAGAAGTTATATAATATGTGTGTGTCTAAGTATTTGTATGTTCTCCTCATTATTATTTTCTTGCAGGTTGACCATAGACGGGCATACAATTGTGAAATCATGCTTTCAAAGGTGAAAGTGCCACTACATGAATTAATGGTAAGCTATTTGTAATGTTCAGAGCAAAGCCTCCTAGTTTAGATGAATACAGAAGCCAACTTCACTGTCCCTTTATCTACCTGTATAAGCGCGGCAACACAAATACTTTGTCATATCTAGGATAATATTTGGGAATCATGTCCTTCTCTGAAGTTGTGTTTGGCATACTCCAAGACCATGAATGCAGTTTAGGTGTTTTGGGGAAAGCATTGCAATTGATGCTTTGGGACACCACCACAGTTGGCTTTTGTGGACCAAGACCACAATACCAAACATATCCTAGTACTGTAGCTACAGTTTTTTGTTTTCTCTTGCAGCCATAAGAACACCTTACAGGTAATATAGAGCAATCAAAAGCATGTGATGCAGGACAGCCTATGGGCTGTTCTAATCTGACTTTTAGATGCTGTTATAGGGCTGTTTAGAGCTGTATTTATGTGCTACAGTTTTTTTGTTTTCTCTTGCAGCCATAAGAACACCTTACAGGTAATATATAGAGCAATCAAAAGCATGTGATGCCGGACAGCCTATGGGCTGTTCTAATCTGACTTTTAGGTGCTGTTATAGGGCTGTTTAGAGCTGTATTTATGTGGATTTCAGCTGGAATTTGAGGAAGGATGTGGGCGGGATAAGATTCTAGGAGTCACACCTAGAGGATAGAAAAACCTATGCTCCACACCTAGGGTTCTTAGGAGTCACCTAAGGAAGATTGAATCACACAATCAAAAGCAATTTGCTAGAATTTTTATTCATAAACTGTAATTAAAATATTGAAAGATTGCATGGCCGTATTATAGAGATGCTAGTACTTCTTGTCCAACAAGGACTTGTTTTCCCATATAAGAAATCTATTTAGAATAGGAAAAACCTAATAAAGCTAATTACTTTATAAGTAATAGAATGCTAAATATAAAATCAAAACCTAGACAAATTTTCCAGAATTTTCAGCAGATCTGGAAATTACAGAAATGCCATTGTCTAAAGAAAGTTATCAATCTTGCCTCTTTTGTTGTCTGCATCAGCATGTTTTCTTAAACAATCATGATACCCCTGATGCCAATACAAGCATTTCTGTACCTTTCATTAATGTCATCCTGTTCATTGTCATCTCAATAGTTATGCCAGTACATCTATTTAGAGGTCCTATATTTTATAGTTTTTGAAAAGAAATTTCATCCCTTGCAATGAAAGTCAGATTACGTTATTGAGGTCTAGGAATTGTAAATCACATAATAAGCATTATTGAAATTCCCTTTCCTGTCATTTTTTGTTCTTTCCATCTTGCACTTTCTATAAAATATTTCCTTGCCTGCTATGATTTTATTTATTTTCTGTTATTTATCACTTTCAGTCACAGCCCATATGGCTAATATTTTATAGCTTACTATCCTCATTCCATTGTATGATGCATTGACAGAGTTTAGTACTTTCCCTTGAGGATTCAGCATTAGACGTTGATCAGGTTGACAACCTCATAAAGTTCTGTCCAACAAAAGAGGAGATGGAACTGCTTAAGGTGATTTCTTCTTCTTCTTCTTTTAATTTAGTATTATGCTCTATCATGTATCATTTGAGGCTATTGCTAGGTATGATGTTATGATATCTTGCACTTGCAACCATAATGGTGCATATTCAAATCTTGGGCCTGCTACTCTATTAAAAAAATGTTCAACAGTGGGATTTTCTCAACTTCTTCTTTCTGTGACTCCATTTTGGTGGGTTCATAACTGGGAGATAGCCCTTTCTTTTGCTCTGTATTTTATAGTTACAGTTTTCAACTCAGTAATTTTGTCCTGTTATCCCATGGGCTCTAATTGATTTCAGTCAGGAGCTTCAAGATGATAGTTTCATGTGTTTTGGGCTATAATTGCCTTTTCATTTCTTTGTCCAGGGATACACCGGAGAAAAGGAAAAGTTAGGAAAATGTGAACAGGTCAGTAGATGTAGTTTTTGTCTTTACAATTGTTTGTTATTGTTTTTTGTTGAAAAATTGAACAAGTATTTCTCAAAACTACACAGCTTACACATGGATATTTATGATACTTCAAAATTGCTACCTCTTTTGGTTGAACTTTGGATGGACTCGAGGCTTTATTTCTTTATGTATATTGATATCATGTCTTTTGTCAACAATGGTTAGATGCATGAGAAGGTAAACTGGGTATGTTTTAGATGTATATTTGTTCTTTGTTATGTCAAACCAAACATTCATACGAGTCTGAAGTTGCAGTGTTGACATAATTCCTATGATTCAAATCCATTTTCATTTTCTCAATTAGCATGGATAAAGAGGGCACCCAGCATTTTTCTTTAGAAAGGGTCGACTAAGAATGAGAGAGTTTGTGTTTATTGAAATGATCTGTTTTTGGCATCTATTTCTTATTTTATAAGTTTATGGATCTCTTTGGCAGTTCTTCTTAGAGTTAATGAAGGTGCCAAGAGTAGAATCTAAACTCAGAGTTTTCTCATTCAAGATGCAGTTTCATTCCCAGGTTAGGAAATGCATTCAAATGTTTGCTACCTTATTATGCTTGGTTTTGTGTTAGATTTGAGCCTGTCATTTTATGTTTGCAATTTTAGGTCTCTGACCTCAGAAAAAGCCTTAATGTTGTGAACTCTGCAGCAGAAGAGGCAAGTTAGACTATATTACTCACTCTTTTAATTTGTTTAGTGTTTTGGGTACTAATTCACATGTTCTAAGTGTTGCAATCATTGTTTCTGGTGCTTTATCAGATAAAGAATTCTGCCAAATTGAAGAGAATCATGCAGACTATTCTTTCACTAGGAAATGCTTTGAATCAGGGAACTGCTAGGGGTAAGCAGAAACTTTTATTGCTCTGCTATCTTGCTGTGGTGTAGTTTCTTGTATACTTGGAGCTATAAAAAAACCTGCTGCTTCCATGATTGCCTGCGGGAACATTATGTTCATGGGAAATTGTAGACTTTTTAAGGGTCGTGTGAGGGCTTTCCTCTGCATGTAGAAAATTTTAAAGGACTTCACTTCATTTCCTAGTTTTAGGTGGTCAGTTATGCACCTGGTTTTTTTCTGAGCATTTGGAATTATCTTTTTTTCTAGAACATGTGGAATAGTATTTCTGCTGATCACGAACAAGAAAAGGACAAGAAAGAGAGAGAGAAAAAAGAGAGAAGATGAGGGAGAAAGGACTAGCGATAGAGAATGAGAGAGCTAAATTTCAATAACATCCAAAGCTGCCTTAAAACATAACATGAGATGCTTTGAAAAATATATAATTAATATCCAATTCATGCATTTGCTTTCTAGCATAAAAATAATGAGATCCTTAATGGGTCCTCCATCATCTGGACTTCCTGATGAATGATACAAGCTCTTAAATTTTTTTCATGCAGTCATTAATGGATTTTGAAATGGAGAAAAATTGTAGATTTCTTGGAAACATGCGCTGATTTTGGTGATTTGGTATATTTGGACAAAGAGTAATTTAATTTTTTGAGATCCGCTATTTTGTAAGAAACTAATGTTAAATAGAGGGGTTTCCTCTTTTTTATTGAGGTGGTGGTGTTCTGTTTTTTATCTTTTTTTTATTCCTGGACAATTCTTTTAGCTGATATTGAATTTGATTTGAAAAGCCCTTTCATTTTTGTAATTTTTTTTTTATCTAGAAGGATTTCTGATAAAATCTCCCTATTGTCATACTTCTGAATTTCTCCTTTCTTGATAAATATTTCATCTTTGATCAGAGAAAACTCTTTCCTATCTCTTATAGTCTTAAGTCATTTCCATAAAATAGGAAGGTTGCTAATTGGTATTCTTTTGACACTATTCATGAAATTTTGTTACTTCATCCCACACGTTCACCAGCACCTTGAAGCAGTATCTATTTCTTTAAAATAGTTTATGATGGCATGTTTGTCATTATTGTTGTGAATGATTAGTCATTTCTTCTATCCTTTGCTTATTGATTGTTATTTACTGGATGAAAATGAGAGAAATACATGCATGACCAGCAATGTACCACTCATCAGATAAGTTATGTTCGCTTTGACTACTGGTACTAAGATTATCTAAGCCTTATTCAAAGAGCAACCATTCACAGCCATTATGAAAAGTCCTCTATGGGAACACTGGCAACATGCTTATCAATTAGGTTTTGGATTACTTTTGCAGAGTCCATGGATTATGATGATTGGAGATCGAAGTTTTGCTATTTTTCATTTACTCACAAGATTAGAATTCCTTATCTGAAGATACCAAAGTCTTATTTTACATTCTGTGTACAGATTTCCTCGACCTCTTACCCTGTGATCACTTGAGAATTCTTTCTATTTGTTTATTTTTTTATAATTATTTGAGAGTTGAGACGCCTTGGGTTATCAAATCAGATTTATCCGATTGGTTTACATATTGATGCTTGCTATATGTGTACTCACTTTTGATGTTAATTAAAGATGTTTTTTCCCTGTTATTGTGCAGATCTTGTGGTAAACCTTTGCTGTTTCTTGTCATATGACCTAATTTTCATTTTGTAGCTCTGTTTTTCCCTTTCAGCTGGTAACTGCATTTTATTCCTAAAGTTGAATATAAAGTTTTTTCCCTTTTCTTTTAGGTTCGGCTATTGGATTTAGATTGGATAGCCTTCTTAAACTAACAGATACACGGGCAAGGAACAACAAGATGACCCTCATGCATTATCTTTGCAAGGTACAAATTCCTACTCTCGTGAGTTTCCTATGAAACTAACTTTTAATAACATTTAATATAATGATTTGGGAATTCTATGGAGACTTGCAGTCATTTTCTCATCTCGTTCTTTTCTGCATGACTTTTCATAGCATATATTTCTGTACTAGTATTGTATAACATAACAAGACAGATCTAAAACTTAATGTACTTGTATGTTTGATTTATATGATTTTACAAAGTTGTACAAGTGTATGCTGTTATGTATGTTATGAAGTCAGTACATGGTTTTGAACTATGTCAAGTTGCCAACTATCCATGGAACTCAACTGGCCCATTAATTCATTTCTGTTCTCTTTGTTTTTCTGGTCCAGTTTTGATTCCCATTTTTTCAAAACCAAGAGTTCTGTTCTGTTCTGTTCTTATTTTTTTGTTTGAGCTCAAAGCAGACATGGCTTGTAATTTTTTTATTACAGAGGCTTGTCAATGGAAATGAGATTATGTTATGTGCATTGAATTTATAGATGTTATCTATACTGCCATACTGAGGATTGAAGCTTCTATTTCTTATTTCACGGAGAATTTTCTGCAGATCATATACATTCTGCTTGATATGTTGTAGGTACTTGCTGACAAGCTACCAGAACTTCTAGATTTTTCAAAAGACCTTGCCTGTTTGGAACCTGCATCAAAGGTACAACTGTTGGTTTTGGTGATCATTTCAATGTATTCGGAAGAGCCAGTATCTTGTGACTAACATGTTGGATTTCCATCTAGATACAATTGAAATTTTTGGCGGAGGAAATGCAAGCCATAAGCAAAGGACTGGAAAAGGTTGTACAGGAACTGTCTGCCTCGGAAAGCGATGGTCCTATATCAGACACATTCTGTAAGGTACTGCAAATCAGCTGGTGTTTTTTGTCATGCATATAGGAGAAAGAAAATCTTTCCATTATTACTTGTTTATCAATTGCAATTCTTAATTCTTCTAAGTAGATTACTGTCCCTTTTGCCAGTATTCAAGCTTAAAAAAATTGCTGCTATGATCACTTGTTTTTCTTAAACCAAGCTTCGGACTTTACATTATCTATTCAGATAATATATGTGCCTCAATGCAAGCAAACTTTTTCCTTAAATATAATAATAGGCAATTTGGAAATGTTAAGGATGAAAAAGAGGAACAATCATGTAGAATTTGGTTGATACATATATGTAGCACACCCACACATGCTGTTTACATATATGTTCTAATTTGAATCTGCTATCCCAATCACAATTTTTCTACCTCCGGAGGGAAAGATCCTCATCTTTTGGTCAGTTGTGCGTTGAGGGATATATTTTTTATTATATAAGATGTACACATTGAGATGGTTATTATATGGCTGCCAGACATAATTTATTGTGTTACTAGATCAGGTAATAAACCTAATCCTAGCAAAGATTTACCCTTAGTAATCCATTCATATGGTGATTTTGGATTGTGCTCCAGTTTCTGTAACTGATTGTAGAATAACATGATCTAATGTGATGTTAAAATGAACTCCAAATTAGAACTGATTCAGGTACTAGTAATGGGAAATTATGAAACCATGGTGCCTAGAGGACAGAATGTTGTATTCAGATTCTCTAAAGAGAGAATATAGCTTTGATTTTGAATGATTAAATGTCAGAATTTCTAACACTGAAGATGTAAGGTAGCTAAAAACTACAGATGAATTTGTGGGAATGATTTACCACCCAAATAGTGATCTTATATAGATTTCTTAGAAGCTCTTTGTGTGTGTGTTTGCTGGTCCTTATACAAGCGCAAGCATATCTACTTGTGTTGGTTAACACAGGCATGCCTGCACACATTTGTGTGAGCATATCCATAAAAATTTTCTCATGTAGCTTATCTTCCATTGTTCAGACTTTAAAGGAGTTCCTTTGTTTTGCCGAAGCTGAAGTAAGGTCTTTGGCTTCTTTGTACTCTGGAGTGGTAGGTTTTAAAACTTTGCTTGGAGAGTGGTGCTGATTTAGTGTTTAGTACTCTCGATTTTTATTTTTTTTTAATCTAGAATTTGATGTTATTTCAGGGGAAAAATGTGGATGCATTGATTCTTTATTTTGGAGAAGATCCAGCTCGCTGTCCCTTCGAACAAGGTATTTGTTACCTACAACAGTTTTGTGATATCGTTCTTTTTATTTCTGATGAACAAAAATTGAAATCTTTGCCTAAGAAATCTTCATAATATGGCAGCGTTTGTTCTTTATCTTGATCCATTCTAGTGCGGTAGATTATTGTTAGTTAATTCTATTTAATGAACATACTGGCTCAAACTTGCTGTTTTTCAGAATACAAAAATTGGTCCTGTCTATTTGGGTTTTGATACTTGAATGGAAGTCTTTATGGACTGCATCAGGGTCATGTTTGGTTTGGGTTAAAGGGGGTTAACACGTAACTGCGAACTCCCTTAACTCTCTTTGGCAAGCTTTGGGGATGGAGATTTTTAAGGGGGTTAACAAGTAGCCCCTGAAAGGATTTAAGTGTTAACTTTTGAGTGGGCTATTGAATTTAAATTTATTGGGCTCCACCATTACACAGTTTTGCACACCTGCCAAACATCCTTAACGCTTCATCCTTCAACTACTTTTTTACACTCCTGACACCAAAATCCAATTTTTAACTCCGAACCAAGCACGACCTAGATGCCATATTTTGTGCTAAATTGATCGGTCCAGTATCCATCATAAACCTCATTGTCTATGTGTCTAGCGGATCCACCCATCATTGATGCGAAGTGATAGGAAGCTCAAAAGCTGACCCTTTATGTGATCTAATCATAATTGTATCGTCTGTCACTTCGATTTATCTGAAGGATACTTCTAAACCCAGTCTTGTTATCTTTGTAGTTTGTATTGATCCTGATTGCTACCACCTTTGGATCAATAAATTTTACACAGTTTCATGCGCTGAAGACTTGATGCAAATTTTTTGTTATGTGACAGAGCTTCATCTGAAAGTTCATCAGTTTTATTCCAACTATCTACATAAATGGCCATTAGTGCCTAATTTGAGGAGCTGGCAATGCATTCATTTTCATAGTAATTTCCATCTCTTTTAAGTCTTTAAAATACTTCTGCAGTTGTATCAACTCTGTTCGATTTTGTGAGGCTGTTCCACAAAGCCCACGTGGAGAACTGCAAGCAGCTAGAGATAGAAATGAAGAAATTAGCAGAAAGTGAGAAGTCAAAGATAGGTGCTCACAAGGAGTTACATGCTCGAATAGAGAGTGGCAGTGTCAAGTGAGATCAACTAATAATTTCATTTCTAGGGAGAACTCTGGCGCAGCAGAGGCATCCGATACATTTGATTGAGAAGACGGATAGGGATATCTTGTCGCTGTCGGGAAAAAAAAACGTAAATTTGGCTGGTAGATTAAGTCAGAAATGTAGGTATATCATATAAAGTGACAATGTGCTGCAAACCGAGATTGAGTTCGTCTTTTTAAAGGTCAGTCTCGACCCCACTCTCCCTATAATGCATTTTGCCCTTTCTCACTCTTTCTGAAGTAACCAACGCAAACACTACTACTATCTTTGGTACAGATCAGAGGAGCCTGCAGAATCCTGTTCTTGTCGAAGGCAACCTGTAAAGTGTCCATTAGCAAAATTTCTTGTTGTAGATATTAAAGCAAGGAGTTCGGGGACTTTTTCCCGTTACAATTTTGGTCCTTACAGACGGATTAGGTACTCAATTGTTTTTTTCTAATATCCACCTCCTGTGTATGTACAGACATTCTGTTCGATTGTATATATCTGTAAGTCAGAGACTAAGCTTAGAACAGTCTTTTTCCTGGGACTTGACTTCCTTTGCGTATGAAAAATACGGGCCAGTGGCCACCCTCAAGAACATAACAATGGAATGGCCGACGATGTCGAAGAACTTGCAAGTGATTATTAAACTACGATGCCTGCCAGCCAGAGATGCTCACGGTACAAACACATTAATGGTCACAATCCTTTATAGTAAACGATTAAACATGGTCACCATTATGTCTTTTAATGAAATTCAGTTATATTTCCCAGTGACGCTAATGGGAATCTCCATGTTATGTATTTGAATGAATCTCAGCTCTTGTTATAGATTCGATTAGTTACCCCTAATCTATGATCAAAAATCTCAATTAACTATGAGATATGATAATTAATCAAAATGGGTCAGTTATCACCGATGCAGTCTAACACACACACGCATATATATACAAGCAAAGGTTTGTTTTTATGTTCATATTATCTTTTTGAAAAAAAACTAAAAGCTTTTTATTTTATTTTTACTTCAAATTATTTGTTTTTTTAATGTTTTAAATTGTTTTGACGTGGTGAAGTTAAAAATAATTTTAAAATAAAATAAAATAAAATAAAAAATATTATTTTGATGTATTTTAAAGCGAAAAATACTTTGAATAGTAACTGCTGCCAAAATATCAAAGATTATCTTAGTGTGTCTGGGATTGTAATAAAGGTTTTTTTCAAAGTATTTTTCACTTGAAAATACATCAAAATAATATTTTTATTTTTTATTTTTTAAAATTTACTTTTGATATCGGCACACTAAATCTATTCAAAAACAAAAATTAATAATTTGAAGCTAAGAAAAATCACTTTTAAAAAAAAAATACAGTCAAATAGCAATTCCAAGCACCCTGTTCATAAAGATGTCGTATTATTTTATAAAAACTAGTTGTGAATAATTGAATGTAGCTCCTTGAAGCTTAGATTATCCTGTCTTTGACGTTACAAAAACAGAGCATTAAGGCATCACGTTGGTATACAAAGACTTCCTATTACTAGTTATATCATTGTAGCATTTATTGTGATACACAGATTGGTTTTGGTGTAAAAAAAATTAAGATGAGTTTTTTTTAAGAATGTTAAGATATCAATATATTTGAATTTATTTAGATAATTTAAATTATTTTATCAATTTATAATTCAGTTCATAAAATTAATTAAATCTAATAATATTTTTTTAATTTAGTTAAATAATAAAAAAATGTAAAAATCAATTCAAAATCAAATAAATTTTGAAGAATAAAATTTAAAAACAAAATAGCATGCAAAGTCAAGCATACATGTGAAAACAAAATGAAATTAAATGTTCATTAAATATTAGAATATATTACACAAATAGCCATTAGGCAAAGTTTTGTATTTTGAAATAAAATGTGTAACACCCCACCTCACTAGTAAGATATTGTCTGTTTTGGACCTCCCAGTCCACCCATGTCCAGGGCTTCCACCCAGGTCCCCCTCACGGGTTTGTTCTTGGCAGCCACACATGGCCCCAAAACGTGTCTTTCAGAGTAGCGCAGCACACTGGCCCTGTCAGATACTGTCCCTGTCAGATATTGTCCCCTATGTGCCTCCCAGTCCACCCATTTCATCGGGCTTCCACCCAGGTCCCCCTCAGGGTTTTCAACGTGTTTTACTAGTCAAGGTGAGGATGCACTTATAAGGTTTTGGCTCTGGACGCTCGCTTCCGATGTAGGATCTTACAATCCCCCCACCTTAAGACGAGTCGTCCTCGACTCTGATACCAAATATAACACCCCACCTCACTAGCAAGATATTGTCCGCTTTGGGCCTCCCAGTCCACCCATGTCCGCCCATGTCCGGGGCTTCCACCCCAACGGCATCCCCTCACGGGTTTGTTCTTGGCAGCCACACATGGCCCCAAAACACGTCTTTCAAAGTTAGCGGGGGCTTACCCCCCCCAAGGCCCGGTACCAAATATAACACCCCGCCTCACTAGCAAGATATTGTCCCCTTTAGGCCTCCTAGTCCACCCATTTCACCGGGCTTCCACCCAGGTCCCCCTCAGGGTTTTCAATGCGTCTTACTAGTAAAGGTGAGCATGCACTTATAAGCTCCTGGCTCTGGACGCTCACTTCCGATATGGGATCTTGCAAAATGAATGTAAAAGTTTTTATAATTCCTTAAAATTATTAAATGATAATAATTAAATTAATTAAATGATACTTTAATCAGTTTTATGCTCATGCATTTCATGTGGTGAATATATTGATTACTACATCTCAACATTATTTTTGAAAGAAAATGTCATTTTCTTTAGTTATTAATTTGATTAGCAACATATTCACATTTTCTCTTGCGTGTCATTTTTTTTATAAAAATATCACTTGAATAAAAAAATTATAATTTTTAAGAAAATAAAAAATTAAATAATTAAAACACTTGAAAAACATATATAAATCCAAAAACAAATCAATGCATTGATGAAAAAAAATGTCCAAGCAGGCTTTTAAAAAAGCGAAGCTAGTGTGCCTGGGCCTGTCAAGCTCGTGCACTTGAATCAATTTTTTTTTTTTGAAAAAAATATGCAAATTTATTGTTTGTCACTCAGAATCCAACCACTATAAAGGTGGTTGTACGTGTTTTCGGGGTTAAAATTTTTATTTTTCAAACTATTTTTATTTAAAAACAACTTAGAAATACTATAATTTTTTTTTCTAAACCACCTAAATCTTAATAACCCTAGAAAACATTATAAAAAAAACACTCAAAAATATCACAATCAACCAAATAAAAAAATCTAAACCATAACGAATCTTCTTTTTCATAGAAGTTTAGAAATAAAAACCACCACCATTAAAATTTTCTTATTAAATAAAACTCGTTGATACCAAGAACAGTAATTTTCATAATAAAAAATAATCAAACCAACAATTTTTTCTCTTTTAATATTTCCAGGCAACTTTCTCTATTTTTCTTTTTAACTTAAAGATTGAAATGCAAAGAAAGTAAACTTTTGAATTAAAATTGAAATTTAAAAAACTAGGGACTCTAGAGAAGAAAGAGAAAGGAAAGTGTGGGGGATAAAAATAACTTTTTTCGAGATAAACCATGTTTTTTTTCTTTTTTACTCGTCGGCCCCCCTTTGAATTTTGTCCACCCTTGTCGTCAAATTAGACATATAAAGTACAATTAAAAAAGATTGAGGATAAAAAGTGAGAGAAAAATCAGTAATTACTGCTACAGTGTTTTACCTGATCATTTCAGTTTATTCCAGTAATTTATAAATAAAAGAAAATAATTGGAAATTAGAAGGGGGGGGGAACAGACGTTCAGCTGGGCTGTCATCTGTGTACTGTACACAAATACGGAGACATTTTACGGGGAAGAATATTGGATCGTGGTCGACACGATTTTTCGGGGGCATGGACAAATCAGTAGAACGAAGATCACGTGCCTTAAACGGCACGTGCTGCCTGCCACAAATGAAATCCCAAATTATACACCGCTGAGCTGTCTATAGGATTTTTCACCCTATTTTAACAAGTCCCAATGCCCATCCCCAGGAAAAAAGACCTCCTTCCACGACTCTCATGTCAGCCGCCGCCACCTGTCTCCGCCACCGCTTCCCCCGATTACATTACTTTGAATTATCGAATACATGCCAAGATTCTGTATTTAATCGGAAAGATAATATAAAGGCATGAATGTACGTGAGTATAATTTACGTTGAACAATTATTAAAAAGGAAAATATTATTTAAGAGATCGAGTACACGACAACAAGTTGTAATATTTGAGCTTAGTTGTGTGTGTAGAAGTAAAATAATTCAATAAAAGATTATACCACGAAGAATCTTTCTTCTTTTTTTACCCCCCTGATATTGCCTGTAATATAAAAGGCATGATGGCTCTTTTACTATTGACGTTTCTATTGTTTGTCTCCTCACATTTCATTATAGATTATAGTAATTAGTTTTTTAAAAAAATTTAATTTGATTCTTTAACTTTTTATTTGCACAATTGAGCCATTTTAAACCCAAATTGAAACTCAATTGCATATTTTTTGGGGGTAAGAGTTGAATTGAAAAACATTGAACTGAAATAAGAAATATGAGTAATATAGATTGTGGCTTTGAATTTTTTTAAAAAAAATTCATTTCTGTCATCTAGTTTTTTAGCTATTAGGTGACCAGCCCCTATAATTTTAAAAATATATATTTTAATATCAAACTTTTTTTTTTAGTCATTTTGTGAGTGGAGGAGAGAGAATAAATTATCATATTCTAGTTTAGAAAAAAAATATTGTCGTTGGAAAATATTTAGACCACCAAAACAGTCTATTTTTAAATCAAAAGGTGACGTATGATGAGGGGGATTAAGATTAGATGTTTTTTATCTTAAAAACACCTATAAAAACATATGTGAGCTCATGAAGTTTTTTAGATTCAGGTTGATTTTAGGGTGGTTTTTTTATGTTTTTTGAGGTTATGGATTGGTTTGGCGAGGCTTCTATGATTTTTTTTAGATATTTTTGGTTAAAAATAGGTTTAAAATGGGTTTCTGTGTAATAAAAAAAGAACCTTGTTTTTTTGACTACACTAGTAGCCTGATTTTGAAATTAACAAACAACGCGTCGTCTTTTTGATTTTGACAAAGAATGGAGCGGATGATGCGTCGTTGCCCCATTCATTTAAAAAAAAAGAGAGGCATTTGCACGTGGGCCTAGACTTGTAGGCCCGTGCGTGGGGCCCTTCTTTGTTGGCCAAGTGTTGGGCCTGTCTTACCAGGCTCATAGCGCATGGCCTCACTCTTTTCTATTTTTTTTTAAATTACTACTTTTGTATATGTATTTTTCAAAATAATTTTTGCATTTGTATTTTGATTAATATCAATTCTCAATGATTATTTTTGTTTATTTGGTATTTTTAAAATAAAAATTATTTTTTAATTATATAGAACGTTTTTAATTTTCTTATAAGGTTGGTATGGTTCATCTATAATTTTTTATATAGATTAAATTTATTATTAAAATAAAAATATTTATTTTTTTACAAAAATTTTAATTTATGGAGCCTAGCATGAAATTTTTATTTTATTTTATTCAATAAATTTTATGTGTGTATTGATTTCTGTTATGAATTGATTTTTATAAATAAATTCATTAAACACAACTATGTAAATAACCTATATTGTGATATTAAATATATTGACCTATACTCATCTTTTAATTTTTTCAGTTTCTCTTTTGGTTATTGTTAATGATTTTTTTTATCTACATAAATAATTATTGGTCTATTTGATTAGATACTTATATAGGTTTTTTAATTTATTCTTTAATTTTTTTTAGAAAACAGGTTGTATACCTAGAATTTTTTTAAAAGAAAAATTTACGACATGTGATAGCACACAGGTCAAATAGTTATATATATGTTAAAAAAAGTTAGATTTGGTATATTTGTTTTTGTATTTTAAAAGTGTTTTTGAAAAAAATTAAAAATAAAATTATTTTATTTTATTTTATTTCTTTAAATTAATATTTTTTAGTGTATTTAAATTATTTTGATGTGTTGATATTAAAAATAATTTTTAATAAATAAAAAATATTATTTAATATACTTTCAAATAAAAAAAAATACTTTAGAAAATTACTATTCTCACCCTTGAAACAATTATTTACAATGTAGGAGCAGGAAATTTGTGTCGGTGAGAGAGAAGCTTGACACTGTCGTCGCATAAGGACAACCATACGTATGCTTTGGACTCGCATGATCTTAAAAGAAGGGGAAAAGGTCGGCAGTGCACCGCTCCTGTTGCCAGCAGGCCTTGCTTTCCCTTTTGGATTCATGCACTCAATCTTACGCCAAACATTTTCTTCCCCAATGCGCTCGCCTTTTTCATGCTGTTTTTAGACCCAAACTCAACTCAGACCGATACAAGATTTGGTTTCATTCAGAAAATAAAAGTAAAAAATGTTTTTTTTTTACCTGGCACGTACACAGCCAGACCTGAAGGCATTAGCACGCTAACCTTGTATCATCTTGGACTCGGCATTAGCAACACGATAGCTAGTCCAAAAACGTTAGGTCTAATAATTTATATATATATATTCCCTTCCCAATATGAGAAAATCCGGACGAGTGAGTTCAGACTCACATGTAGTAGCATAGTTTACTTGTTTGTTAACCATTGAAGGAAATTGGCAGCCACATTCATTTCATATGCCCTAAAATGACCGCACATATGTAGAACTATTTTCCCAAAAAACAATAGTGATTGAGACATTTTCAACCTAACAGATGGTTAGGTTAATCTTGCATAATGACCACCCTGGATAGTGCTAGGGCGCCCCCTTAAGTTACCAGCTATTTGTTGCCGCAGGTAGCTCAGGACACCATGCAATTGCAAGCAAAGAGATAAATGAATAGGCTTCATGTTCCTTTTTTTCTCCATCAATGTTCTCCAAAATATTATACTGATGTTTTTTAATGGTTATGATATTATATTAATGTAAAAAATAAAATAAAATAAATATTTTAATATATTTTCAAACAAAAAAAATTTTAAAAGCATTGCGAATATATCAAAGTACGTACGTTAATTAAAAAAAAAGTTCGGAAAAGAATAAAAAACACTTGTTTTGGGGTTAAAAGTGGTAACGAACATGTGATTTTAGGGCTACTTTATTGTAGTTTATTCATTAGGTAAACTACTCAACGTTTGACTAACACCGGCAATTTTATAGTTGTTGTTGTTGTTTTATATGGTACCATACTATATGGTTAAGTAAATGGGAAAAAACCACCGATAATAAATTGACATTTATTCCATAGAAAGGCCAATTTCACCTATCGGATTGGGTTTGAAGAACTTTGCGGTAGTTTTCAGTTTTCACACCACTTAGCAGTCAAGGCCCTTTCAGTTTTCACACCAATTTCACCTATCAGATAAACGTTTAGATGCCAAATTGCAGGTCGTGACTGTCACACAGTCCAGAATCGTTTTTCGATGAGGTAGTAGGTATTAGTTCAAGAATGTGTCAAAGCAAAATCATAGTTTAGTGCAGGCTCTATACTTCACGTTAATAACCCGTTAAAACACTTGAATTTTCGAATTTAGGGGTATACATTGTTTACTTTGGCAGATGACTAATGCTTTAACAAATTGTAGCTTTCAACACCACAAATATTTTTCTTTTGCCTTAAGCTTCCGGACAAGCTAGCTGAATTACACCTAACAGGACAGCTTTGACACAGATTTAATGGCAGCGTCTCTATTTGCATGTGAGACCAATGAGTTTGAGGTTTTAAGCCTCGGTTACAGTGCTCTTCACTTAGATCCTTTGACAAAAAAAGTGAAAGAATAAGTACTCCTCGAAGAAAGAAAGGAAAAGCAGCAAAAAGGAGAGAGAGGTGATCGTCCTTAACACCCAAATCATTTAACCCCACCGATTTTACTCTCTTTCTCTTCCCTTTTCCATTAGTATACAGAGAGAGACCCAACAAAATTGTACCCTAGTGAGAAAAAGCTTAGTAGGAGCAACCAACCCCCACCACCTTTTATCGTCTCTTAGAAGACAATCTTCTTCCTTTCTCTCTCTCTTTTCTCTTTCTCTTTGCAAAAGCTAGAGGGATCCCAATGTATCTATCTAACATCACCAACAAGTGATATTTCTTGAGCTTAAAGACTCAAATCATTATTATCTATCATGACCCAGTTGCACATGGTTACCTTTGCGAAGGGTAGATAGGATAAAAAGGGTACAAAATGGATGTGAGTAGGAGAAGAGCTGGGGTTAAAACTAGTGTAGTAGCAGGTTCTGTGTGGGAGAACAGAATGAAACTTGATGAAGTTAAAGGTGGAATTAAGGTATTTAATGGAGAAGAGAATGTTGAAGAGAGTAGAAGTAGTAATGGAGATGTTGGAAAAAAGATGGTAAAGAGAGGACAGACTGGTACAAGTGCTAGTGTGGCTATGAGTGGCAAGAGAAAGACTTGGAAATCTGAGAGCTTTGATGGTCCAATTCAGATTTCAAAGGGAAAAAATACTGATCAGCTCTGTAAAGAATTGAGTGTTTCGGCTGATGGAATCAAGAAAAATCCAGTTCAGGCAAGAAAGGGAAGATCTGGAGGGAGTAATAAGGAGCTTAGCTTGTCAGTTGATGGTATTGATAAAAGCTCAATTCAGGTCAAGAAAGGAAGTAAAGAGCTTGATGGGATTGTAAGAAGTCCAATTCAGGTCAAGAAAGGAAGATCTGAACCAACTAAGGATGTTGGTGTTTCTGTTGATGGAAATGAGAAAAGCCCGAGGCAGATAAGGAAGCAAAGATCTGATATAAAAGAGGTTGTTGAATATGATGTAGAATTGAGGAATGTAAAATCTGATTCTGTTAAGGTTGCAGAGCAGTCTGAAACAGGTAAAGATCCTGTACTTGACGGTGGGGTTGAAAGGAATTCAGTTCAGTTAAGGATGGCGAAGTCAGAAGCTGACAAGGTACTGGATGAATCTGTTAATGGAATTGAGAAGAACCCACCTGAAATTGAGGAGACTGGATCTGAGGAAACTTGTAAAGAGCCTGGTGTGTGCCAGGAAAAGGTCATTTCCATCAGTGAAACCAATGAGTCAGTAGAGAAACCACCTCCCAAGCTTTTGGTAGATAATCCTCCTTCTCATGATGATGACGATGATGTTGTTATTGATGGTGATGAAGATATTGAGGGAGATGAAGATGAGGAAGAAATCGAAGAAGAAATTGAGATTCAGATTGAAAAGAAAAGCCTAGATATTAAGGAGATTAACATAGCAGAAGAGAAGCTTAAGAAGGTGGAAACCAATGTAGCAAAAGAGAAGCCTAAGAAGGTGGAAACAAATGTAGCGGAACAAAAGCCTAAGAAGGTGGAAACAAATGTAGCAGAACAAAAGCCTAGGAAGGTAGAGATTTGTATACCAGAACAGAAGCCTAAGAAAGTAGTGAGTGAAGTGAAAAAAGTTCAGCAATTTAACAACAGAACAGCACCAGCTTCTTCAATTGTGAATAAACAACCTCCTCCTGTAATAAAGAGAGCAACTCTTTATCAAAATCTTGCAAAGGCTGCTCCTAATCCATGTAAGTATGCTTTATTGATTCATTAAGTTATTGCGTTTGTTGGGATTGCTTCATTTTTTTTCTGGTATGATCTGATTGTTTTACCATGTCTTCTGCCAGCAATTCCAGTTGCTAATGAATACCAGAATTTCAAAGAAACTCGTAGACATAGCAAGCTTCAAAATCTAGGTGAGTTTTCATTTCTTGGGAAAGTTAGTTTCTTTTTATTATTTTCTTAATAAATTTGTTTATTGAAATTCTCTCAATTTTGGCAATCTTTGAGAATTTTCAGTGGATCTAGTAATGTGGAGAGACATATCAAGATCTACATTAGCCTTTGGAATGGGTACATTTATCATAATCTCATCCTCCTATACTAAAGACCTCCATGTCAGGTGCAAATAAAACAAGAACACTGAATTCAATGTTGGTCTTTGTTTACTGTATTTCCTCTGCTTTAAAACAGAGACCTATACTAAACTCTGCTTGATCATTTCTTTTGCAGTTTCATTTCTGTGATGTCCTATCTGGGACTTGTTTATCTTGCTACCATTTTTCTGTATAGATCGCTTATTTGCAGGTAGTCAACAAATTAAGATTAAAAAGAGCAGCCGATTAGGTAGTCCCAACCATTGGTTTTATTTATATTTCTTTTTTTCCTTGAAATTCAGGGGAGTCATAGATATAGATGATGATGGAAGCTATGTGCTGGGTGAGGGTGAGGCGATTTGGTTGTTAAAGTTGGTTCTGCCATACTTGAATGAGTGCTTGTTGAAAATTAGAGCCCTTTTTTCTGGTGATCCTGCAACTACAATGAAGGTAAGTTCCCTCATTTGAGTTTAATTAGCTGGATCTTGTTTGGACCTCTAGAAACATTCAAATAGTTATGAATAATGAGTCTGTGAACTATGGCAGATGGCTGTGTTGCTCTTTGTTTTTGCCAGGTGTGGCAGCTCCATCACCATTTGGAAGATGGCAAGATTGGGTAGGTTTCCTTTCATTTGTCTAATATCAGAAATTTAGAAATTATAAGAGAATAAACAGCTTTTTTAAAGAATCCGTGGGCCTGCGTTTGCACTATAATTACTATAATTTCAACAATTTTTATTTTTATTTAAAATTAATTTTTTATATTTTTAAAATGTTTTGATATGGGATTATTAAAAATAATTTTTTATAAATAAAATAATTATTTTAATATATTTAAAAAAATAACCGTACACTCTTCATTAGCATTTTTTTGGGATTCGGAAGATACTTTTGGGATTGGGACGATAGTTTTGACATAATTATCAATTCCATTTTTACAAGTGTAAAGCTGTCTTTTCAATATTTTTAAGTGGTTGGTGGCAGGGATAGGTTAAAATAAAATTGAGGAAATAGTTAATTCGGTGTGATCTGATGAAAAATTTCAGTTATATATAATTTATTTTATTCTATTAAAATATGTTAGTTTTTTTAAAAAATATATCATCTTAATTTATTTTAAAAAATTTAAGATTAATTGAGTTAATATGTCATATACATGATTCGCACCCTGTGTTTGGCCACCGGGTTAAATTTAAAAAGTATTTGGTATGATTTTTATTTTTATTTTTTTAGAAGTGTTTTTTACTTTAAAAAAATTAAATTGAAATTTTTTATGATTTTAATGTATTTATATAAAAAATAAAAAAAATATTATTTTAATATATTTAAAAATAAAAAAAAAACTATTTAAAAAATCATCTTTTATCAAAATTATAAACACCCCCTCAAGAACGTGGCTATTTACCAACCATAAACCAAAAGGGTTCCTTCGGTAGCACATGCTAAAGGAAATATACATCAATTTCTACAGTCTGCTCTAATTATTGAAGCTTCTTGTTGGCAGCAAAACACAAGGAGAACTGCTAAATTCCCTGCATGTTGTTTCACTTCTTTTCGCTTACTGAAACTATGCTCGTGCAGGCTTTTTTGGAGTCTTCACTGTACCAAAAGTCTGCTCTTCCTACTCCACACAGTTAACTGCTTATGGTAAATCCTTGAATTATTACCTCACTAGATCACTCCACACTTGCACTGGTCATAGTTTACCCTACTTGGGTTGACCTTGTAGAGTTGTAGTGACTGGCAGATCTTCGTTTTTATCCTGTAACGGCTCTATTGATTGATGCTGTCTCCTCCATTTGGAGGATCTCGAGAAAGGAAATGAAGAGCGTCTTAGAATCCATTTCTGACCATCTCCATCATAATATCATTTATCTCTAGTACTGGATGCTAATTTGGCCAGCCATAAGGTACAGAGGAGATTAAAGTGTAGGGCCATCCTCATAATATCATCTCCCCTTTCTTGTAGGGCCATCAGAGAGCATGTCTCCTCTGTCATCCCTTGCGTTTTTTTATTCGACAGCATGAGATTGTTGTAAATTATTCCAGATATGGATCTTGATTTTCTTAAAAATAAAACCCAATTGAAGGTAAATTCTGGATTCGACGATTTCGTGATGCTTGGGAATCATGCTCGCACAAGAAAGCCGTGGCCTTGTGCATCTTCACCCTCGTATGGAACCTCTCTTCAATGGTGGCTCGCATCTGGGCAGGTAAAGCAACCCTCTCTCTCATCTTCTTTTCCTTTTTTTATTGAATAATAATCCTCGCTGCTGGCCACGATGTAAGAAATTAAACTACACTTTGTTGCCATGCAATGCTAATGCACTGTTTTTGCAGTGTTCATGATGTTCGTGGCCGTCCGATATTATCAACAGACGATGGAGAGAGATGATTGGGTGGTGGAGGAGGAGGTGGACACAGAAGCTGATGGAACGTGGCATGGAGACATTGCAGGACAAAGACAAGGGAGTGGTCCCACTTCGGTGGAAGTGAATAAAGTGAAAAAGGGGTCCTAAGAAGATTGGTTGTAATATTGTATTAATCGATGTGGTGTGATCCGAAAATAATAATAATAATAATTAGTATTATTATTTTGATATAGCTCAATATTTTACTGTAAATATGTTGCTTTTGGACATGACTAACAAGCCTTAATGGCAAGTTGGCAAATAATTATCTTTCTTGGTTCATTTCAGATATGTCATAAATTATATAAAATATCCAATAAATAATGATTAATTTCATATTTATTGTTCAATAAAATACTATAATTTTTAAATACGCATAATTTATTGAGCGCTAGTACTATTTTCAGTGCAATTCTTTTTTAAAAGGGTGGGAAAATCATATATAAAAGTCGATATTAAAAACTCGATGGATGTTGCTTTAGGTTTAGGTTTGGAATAAAATGACAAAAAAAAAAAATTAATCCGAGAGATGTCGATTAAAATAACCTAAAATCATGAAAATTCCCGTATCTTTTTGCAAGCTAGTATATAATTGCTGAAGTATTACTAAATGTTGATAGATCACTGCGGTTTATTGCAAAATTGTTAAACCCCGACGTTTTGGGTTAATTTTGTTTTTGTTGGTTGAAGTTGTTGTTGCATTGCTAGAACAAGATGTAATTATATTTATTAGGAGAGTTGTTGGATATTTACAGAAGCTCTAGTTTTTTTAACTGGAAGATTAGTCGCTCTTCAATGTATTGAAGTTTTGTTTCTCTGTGATCTTAGATTCAAGTCTTATAATTGCTAATATGATGGCCACTGGAGACTTATATGATTGTTAACTTCATGTCTGTAGAATTAGTCGAGATACAATTAAACTGACCCGGACATCCACATTAATAAATAAAAAAAATCTTATCAATCATAAAAAAATTCTTTATAAAAATAAAAGAAAATGAATAAGCTTTTTGTCGAGGTTTCCACTAATAACATCACTAATAAAGCTTGAAAAAACTTCAAGTCGTGAATATTTACAAGTTTGGTGGTGGGTGTTTCTGAGTTAGAGTTTTTTTTCGGATGTAGTTTTTTGAATTGTTGAGATAAAAATATCTCTCTCTTGTGCTGAAACATAGAATATATACTTAGCGTGCTTAAAAAAAATTATACATTAACAAGCAAGCAACTTAGCAATTATGTATTCGATAAAAAAAAAATTAATGAAACAGGTTTGGGTACTAAAAACTTTAATTTATATAAAACCCGTTTATTTTTATGTTTTAAAATAATTTTTAAAAAATTTAAAATTTTTGTTTAGTTTTTTAAAAATTAACTACTGCAACAATACTGAATACCCTCTTCTTTAGTTGGACTAAGAAAGCGTTTGGGAACGCGGTTCAACCTGTGTTTTTTAAAAATTTAAATTTTTTTTACTAAAATTTAATATGGTTTGTATGTTTTGGATCGTTTTAATATGCTGATGTCAAAAATGATTTTTAAAAAATAAAAAAATCATTAACATGTATTTTGGCACGAAAAGTTATTTGAAAAACACCCGCAACCACATTACCAAACACGCTCTAAACCTCTATTGCATAGTTTAAGAAAAGTTAAGCATTTAATATATATCATATATAATAATAATTTTTGTTCATTGCTAATAATAATAATCTTTGTTTATTGTTAATCTGTTTCTTTTATATAAAAAAAATATAACCACAAGCGCACAAAACAAGCTATAATTAAAACGGCAATGACCTTCTAAATTAAAATGAAAAATAAATAAATTATGACAGTATTTCAACAGTGTAATGGACGTGGGCCTTGCCTTCACGTCTTTAGAAAGCAGGAAGATGGCCCCCCAAGCACTATGAAAAAAACTAAACTCTCCTCAGCCCATTTGTCTTTGTTTTCACTCTCCTCCGGCAGAAAAGCAAAACTCTAAAAAATACCAGCATGAGTGTATTTTTTATATTTTAATAGTTTTTATGGTCATGATTTTAAAATAATAAATTTAAAAAAGTCATAAATCATAATATTTTTTAAAAATCAATTTTTTATCACAATTTTAAAAAACTATATGTTTAAATAATGAAAATAAAATAACTTTTAAGATTATGATCAACCTAAAAACATATTTAATCGCACCGCACTTTAATGCCAAATAAAATTCGAATCCCTCCATTCCAACAAACAAAATAAAACCCAAACCGCTATGAGTTTATCAAAAACCACCTCAAAAATTTACCCCGTCAAGGCCATTGCGGTGACCCAAAACCAAGGTGAGACCCGACACTTACCTTTTCTTTTTGTGTAAATACATATAGTCAAGATAAAAAAAATCTAGGCAAGACCTAGCTATTAATATTTTTTAGCTATACTTTATGTAGGCCCGTGCTGCGCCAAGATACCATATTATTTTTTTCATAAAAAATAATGTTCAGATGTTGTGAGCATGTTTTTTTTAAAAAAAATTAACAATTTAGGTTATAGATCCGAGTGAGTCAAATAAGTTAGTTTTATTTTATTTAGATGATAAAAAAAGACAATGATATTAAAAGAATAAAAAAAAGCGATTACTATAACTTTATAAAAAAAACACTTTTCCAGAAGAAAAAAATAATGTAATTCAATTTTCATCTAATTAAATACTGAATAATGAAATTGGGTAAAAAAGAGAAAACAACAGCTTGAGTCAACCCGAGCTAGCATGACAAACATGTAACTTGACAATAAAGAGCGAGCTAACTTGGCTTAACCCACAAAACCTGTGATCCATGTCAAGAAATTGGGATAATCTAATAAAAAATAAATTGAAGAAAACCACAAATCCGGTTAAAAAAATACTAATATCGAATGATGAAATTGAAAATGAAAATAAGTAAAAAAAATATTAACCCACGTTAACTTTTCAAACTCGTGACCCAATTTATTAGATTAGAAGCACTGTACTTGAAGAAACCTCAAAACTCAATCTTTAATAAATCAAATGTTACAGGATGGAATCAAAAAAAAAATTCAATTATACAAAAGAAAAAAAATAATGAAGTTCAATTTTTCACGAAATTGGATTAAAAAAACAATAAAAAAAACACAACCCAAGTTAACCTGGGTTAGGATGATAGACATATAATCTTGATAATAAAGGGCAAACCAACTCAAATTAACCTATCAAACCCGCGATTCATGTCATGAAATTACGATAATTTAATAGAAAATAAATCAAAGAAAAATAAAAGCCATTAAAAAAAAACTCAATGTTAAAAGAAGAGATAAGAAAAGAAAATAAGTAAAAAAAAAAAAGAATGTTAATTTGCATTAACCTTTTAAAGCCGTGACCTGAGTTAGACTTGAAATACTATATATGAAAAAATCACTAAGCCTATTCTCCAACAAATCAAATATTGAAGGATAAAATAAAAAAAAATTCAATTATACAGAAGGATCGAAAACTAAAATTAACAATTAAAGTATCAAAATTGAAATAAGAAATAAATTAGAGGATAAATATAAATTTTTGATTGAAGGGTGAAATTGAAAAGAAAAATCACTTGAACAAAAAGGACAAAAAAAATAAAAAGAACGAGAACCAAATTTAAAAAAATAATATATTATAAAACTGAATTGAATGATGAAATCAGAAACAAATAAAAATTATACAAAAAGGTTAAGAAAAAAAATAAAAATCAAAATAATAGATCACAAATTGGGATTGAAGGATGTAATTGAAAACTAATAATTTTTTTTACAAAATAACCAATAAAAAAAATTAAAAATAAAAGGAATAAGAGTCAAAGTTGAAATATAAATAATTAAAAGAACAACATTGAATTTTTAAATGGCTAGTGTGATTTTGCAAGGGGAAGAGAGAGAAAATAATAAAAAAAAGCTTTGTTGGTGACAATTCATCCCACAATCATAATTATACGCCACTCCAATAGAAAGAAGACGTCATGAAGATTCTAACATCATGACAAAATGGCTTTTAGGCCTTCGAGAAGTGTTGCATGCGCTATTATAAAGCTATAAATACCTTCTTTATACTAACACGTGCCTCTCATGAATTAATAACCTTTTAATTTAAATAATTTTTTTATTACAAGGTTAAATTGCCTTCAAAAAACTTGTTAATAATATAAAAATCAAGTCGAAAATATTAAAAAACCCTTAGATAAATTTTGTTTTTATCTTTTAAAGATAAATCAATTATTTTTACTATGCTTGATGTAGAAAGACAAAAAAAAGCTCTCAATGTAAATTTTAGAAAATTTCACTTTTAAAATAATTTAATATTTTTATTGTGAAAATAAATAAAAAATATATCCTATCAATCTTATAATAACTTATGAACAGTGTAAAAGAACTAACCCTTACACCAAGTCGTTGTTTTTTTTATTATTATTTAAAGGACAAAAAAAGTAATTATAGTGTAGCGGCAAATAGTAAAGTTTCTTGCCTTGGGTTTTAGTTTTTTTTTTGGCTATATAACGGCTATTATTTAATTCCCAAAGCACGCAGAACGGAAGCCAAAATTCCTCTCATCCCGTCTTCCCCGCTTCCCTTCGCCCAATCTGCTGCTTCTTCCTAATCAACTCCATCTGAGTACTGACCTTCAATAGAAGCTTTTATTACGTTCACTTTCAGGCAAGTTAACCTCTCATTTCTTATTCTCTCCACAGGTTTCAACACACAGTTTCTACACATAGATTTTCAGTTTGTTTTGTTAAAGGCTTAAAGCCCTTGTTTTATTGTGTGTGTGTGTGTGTGTATGTATACATGAGTTGATACTACTTGATCTATGGTATCTCTGTATTCCGTTTTTTATCTACTTAATTGAGTGACATGATGACATTTAGGGTTTTATTTTTAATGGCATGTTCACAAAATTTAGGGATTTTCTGTTGCAATTTAGGATCTAGGTACAGTGATGTCTGGTCCATGACATCTCCTAACCGTTCCTTTTTTATCAATAAGACCTTTTCATTAATAAAAAAAAAGGATTGCTGTAAAATCCAATTTATATTCATTGGGATATTGCAAAATCTAACAGCACAGTATTTTACATTAGTCCCATTCATCTTGATCTCATAAGTGTTCTTAAAGACTTTCTTGATTGCATTAATTTCAGCCAAATAAAATTTGGGGAATTTAGGCATTTTGTCAGTGTAGATAAACTGTCATGGTTGATCAATGGAACTGTTTTTTTAAGCTGGAAGTATTAGAGTTGGTTCTGGAACTTTTTTTTTTCAATGATCACCGTGTTTTTGTATTATGATTGATTATTTGGTTTTATTTTCATGATTAAGTTGAGTGGTTTCTACATGTAATTTGGAATTTTTAGAAAAGAAGGAAACTTGTGCTGGTGAGGGAAAATGGTGATTTGAATTAGTGAACAATAGATTCACTGCAGGCTGTTTTTTTTTTCAAGTTGGTACTGAACTGGATAATGCTTTTTTTTTTTCGGTTTCCACATTTTCATTAATTTATTTTTATCAATGTTCCTTAATTTTATTATATCTACTTAGAGTTTGGTTTTGGCTAATAATAATATTATTAATTAAATTTTTTATTTATATACTTAAACAGATGAGTCTGGTAACGGATTCTCCAGTTCACTCTTCTAGTAGTGATGATTTCGCTGCTTTTCTTGACACGGAGCTTGATTCCAAATCCTCTGCCTCTTCGGCTAGTGATGACGAAGCTCCCAATCAACGCCATTCTGACTCTGCTGCCTCCTCATCACCAGATCAAGATAAAGAAGCTGAAGAAGATGATGACTCCGACTTTCGAAGCAAGGGGTAAGCCATTTTGGAGTTTTTAGGGTTTAGAAAGGAAACAACACTTTTATGCTTTGTTCGTGGCTTTTTAGGGTTTATTTCCAAATTAACTGAAGCTGGATTTAGTTGTAATTTCTTAATTAATTTGATTTATATTAATTGATGATACACAGGGTAAAAAGGTCTAAGGTGGAGACTGTGGAAATTGTGGAGGATGACGGGGGAACTACTTCTTTTGCGTCTCTAAAGCACAACTCAGGTAAAGTTTTTGTTTGTTTGTCGGACCTGGAATTCTCAGGCCCAGTAATCAGAACTAATTGTTTTTCTTTGGGAATAGTAGCAAGGTTTCAATATTATATATCAACAACTTGTGGAGCTGTTTTCAGCTTTTCTAGTAAGGGTTGATTTAATTTTTTGTTATCCTAATTGCTTGAAAAATTAAATGTAAATCGTGAACTTGCACTAATATTTCACTGGAGAATTGTTCTTGTATGCAATCAGAATTATGAATAGGAATAGAGCATGTTTATTTTTGCTCACACAGACACAAAATCACAGTATATATAGAAGGAAGTCTCTGCATAGAAGTGGCTTCAAATTTTATTTTAGTTTCTTTCCTTGTGTACTGAAATCCGGATAGCTTATGTTTTTTTGGTATAAAATTTCTGATAAAGATGAAACCATATACACATGTTTGCTAGCATTTTCTTGTCTCTCATTTTCTTCTCCAAGCTCAAATGATAAGTTAAAAAAAGTTGGCATAAATGTCTGTTTTTGCTTTGAGTTTCAATTTCATTTTGCAACCATTTTATTGTGCTTAGCCTATTATTATAAAGAGGCAACATGACTTTTAACCTATTTCATGCAGAGGCGTCAATCAGCAAGGAAATATGCACACATCCAGGATCATTTGGAACTATGTGTATTGTCTGTGGGCAATTGCTGGATGGTGAATCTGGTGTGACATTTGGGTATATACACAAGGTGCACATTAGTTGAAATACTGAAAGTAACATCTAGAATGTTCAAGTTCTTGTTCTTTGAATACTATCCATCCTTGACGTAGCTGGGAGAGTTTTCATAATATTATAACTGCCCATTTGTTATCTTGAATTTTTCTCTATTACATTCTCATTGGGATTATAAAAGTTGCTCTTGCAGGGATTAAGGCTTGGTAATGATGAAATTGTTCGATTGCGCAACACTGATATGAAGAATTTGTTACGTCATAAGAAACTCTACTTGATTCTTGATCTAGATCATACACTGCTGAATTCTACCCAGCTTATGCATATGACCTTAGACGAGGAATATCTAAACGGTCAAACGGATTCACTGCAAGGTTTTTTCTGTTACCTGATTATTGAATTTTTTCCCTTGGTTGCATAGTAACTAATCTTAAGAACTCTTAATGTTTATGAGCTCTTTTAGAAAGGGGGAGACTGAAAAGAATCAAGAGTAGAACAAGTTAGGAACTCTTAATGTTTATGAGCTCCTTTAGAAAGGGGGAGACTGAAAAGAATCATGAGTAGAACAAGTTAGCTGGGAGAGACTGAATCGTTGCCTTTTGTCTTGTCCAATGCTCTGTGATATGTAGAGTAGGTTGTTTGTAGTTTTGGATGAGCTTTGGGTAGTCTATGGAAAATGGAGAGCATGCGATTGATATATTACTAGGGTTATGGTAAGGGAGGGACCATGAACATTTGTGGACTTGTGCAATGTAAATGGGAGTATGGAGTCTTTGGATGAAGGGGGAACTCTGGAGTGTTTCCATATTTCTCTACTAGAGGTATCTGTTTGTAAGATAGAATTGTTTTTTAACCGCACTAAGGAGCAAAGATGCAGGGGTTCTATGTGGAGTTTTTCTAACAGATGCTTCATGTCATTGGCAGGCTCATGATGCCTTGCCTTGCCTATCATGTTTATCCATTAATCTCTGAAATAACATTTTTTTTCTTTTATCAAATAAGAAAAAAATATGCAAGAAAATTGGAGAAGGTGGTGCTGTAGAAGAAGATAATTTTCTTTGTGTCTTTAGAAGATGATTTAATATAAGGGGTCTTTATAAATGAAGATGTCAAGCAGATGAAAGGTCTCATAATATAAGGTCTTATCACATGCAATTTATAGTATAAGGTCTTAGCAGGGTCCTAAAAATTTCAATCTTTTCAAATGTCCCAAAAAAGGAAAAGGTACAAGATCCATAAAATTCCATTCCTTTACTCCTTATTGAATCGAGAGGGTAACCTTTGCTGTGCATATGCTGCTAATCTCAGTACCAAAAATTGTGGTGAGATTGGAACTTTGACCAGCTAAACCTATCCAAAGCTGTTTATGATGAGCCAATGACAACTGAGACCACATGTCCAGAAATCAATATCCATGGGCCACAGTAGCTTATGTCAAGTTTTTTTTGTAATTTCTGTATGTTTCCACTTTGAATTTTTAGATGTTGAATATATATTATTATAATTGATTATGCCTTGGATTGTGTCTCTGTCAACAAGTTTCTGAATTCTCCTGATGGCTAAAATTGTGCCAGAGGGAAATTTTATAGACATTACATTTATTTTAATTGTAACGTGACAAAGAGTCTCCTTTTAAGAATAGTGTTTCCTGTTGGGGATATTATTGTAGATATACTTTTGCCAATCCTTTATGAGATGTAAGATAGATAATGGAATATTGCCACTTGAAAAACGGTTTTTCATGTCCATGCTGTCCTTGAAATAATTAGAGTGCTCATTACTTTGTTTTTAGCCATTTTTTTTTATTTACTTTCACCATTGTGCGTTATTAATTTTTGTTTTCATATCTTATGCTTGTAACTTGGCCATCTCATTTTTGGACAAATTTGGTTGAATATGCATTCTTTGTTTTCATATCTTATGCTTGTAACTTGGCCATCTCATTTTTAGACAAATTTGGCTGAATATGCTTTCCTCTTTTGAAAGTCAGTGCATTTTACTGAATTTGTATTCATGCCAAATGAATAGATGTTTCAAAAGGCAGTCTCTTTATGTTGAGCTCCATGCAAATGATGACTAAGTTGAGGCCTTTTGTGCGTACGTTTCTCAAAGAAGCAAGTCAGATGTTTGAGATGTATATATACACTATGGGTGATCGGGCCTATGCATTGGAAATGGCCAAACTGCTTGACCCTGGAAGAGAATACTTTAATGCTAAAGTCATTTCACGTGATGATGGAACCCAAAGACATCAAAAGGGTCTCGATGTGGTCTTGGGGCAAGAAAGTGCTGTTCTAATCCTTGACGATACAGAAAATGTGAGTTCATGTGGCTAATATTAATTGGAGAGTTGCCTTTGTAATTAAAATTGAAGCTGTCATTTGAATTTTGGCTGTATGTTTCTGAAAATGATTAGTTTTAATGAATTTAGGCTTGGATGAAGCATAAAGACAACTTGATATTGATGGAAAGATATCACTTTTTTGCTTCAAGCTGTCATCAATTTGGATTTAATTGCAAATCCCTTTCGGAGCAGAAGACTGACGAGAGCGAGTCTGAAGGTGCACTTGCTTCCATTCTTAAGGTTCTACGGAAAATTCACCAGATCTTTTTTGAGGTATATCATTTTATCCCTTGTTTTTCTTTATAAAATTCTTATTGCTTGTTTCTTTTCAAAGTGTTATTGATAGGGAACCTTGTTGCAGGAATTGGAAGAAAATATGGATGGCAGAGATGTGAGACAGGTAAAAAGGCTAATGAAAATTGGTCTTGTTGAGCGCATTTTTCTTTGTTGTCTTGCTTCCCAATTTGAGGGAACCTGTATCTGCATCAAGTTTGGAATACATGCTCATGTAATGGATATCTTCAGGATATATGGACGACTTTTGCTCTATAAGATTGTGCTACTAATCAATTGGTTCTCGTCCAGTACTAAACTGAGTTTTGTCAGCCTTTTAGTAGATGTCAGTATTCCTTTCTTTTCATCCTCTATTTCCTAGGTAGATTAATTGTAGATCTAGGCCATTGAAAAAGCCCTCTTGTATTTGTTGAATGCATGCGTTCATATTTTTTACTTTAAATCGTCGTACTGGAACTATTTTGTGTTTCCAACTGGTCACGTTTTTTTACAAATTCAAAACGGTTTTCTTGTTTTTGTTTTTGACACGGACTCCAACATTAGCTATACGCTGCCTTTTGGTATCAGGTTCGTGCATCATCAGGATCACATTCTCTCTCTTGCCCTGCAGGTGCTCAAAACGGTTCGCAAGGATGTCCTGAAGGGATGCAAAATTGTATTCAGCAGAGTTTTCCCTACCCAATCCCAGGCTGATAATCACCACCTTTGGAGGATGGCTGAGCAGTTGGGAGCTACATGCTCAACAGAACTTGATCCCTCGGTAACTCATGTGGTCTCAAAAGATTCTGGGACTGAGAAGTCACATTGGGCCTTGAAGCACAACAAGTTCTTGGTCCAGCCAGGGTGGATCGAAGCTGCCAATTATTTTTGGCAGAGGCAGCCCGAAGAGAATTTCTCTGTCAACCAAATTAAGAATTGATTACCACCAACTTCAACTTGTCTGGTCAGAATCTAACTAGTATCTGGGCACTGCATTTTGCAAATTCTTCATAATTACTTGAAACTTTACATAGAAACATGCCATTCACATCACAAGTTTTCAAATATTTGTCAAAGCTCCTACGATGGATTGAATGGTGGAGCATTAAGATTCACTATTTGGATGCTGAAGGTTTGGAGCGAGATTAGGGTGATGCTAGAGTTAAAACCCAGAAGTAGATGTTAATTACTCTTGGCAGGTGGGTGAGGGGTGATATCACAGTCAATGTTATTGTCTGACTACTGAAACACTAACCCACGATGATAGATTTTGTAGATGCACAAACTGTTGCCGACTTGTATATAATCTTTGGTTAGATCATTGAGCAGCATCTTGTAAGTGTACGAAATGATTGTTTGTCAATGTGCATCCTTCATATTTACGCAGAAACTTTTGACGCAAGCGGAAAACACCACTTCGTTCATCATTTCCACTCTGATGATTTCTGGTGAGAAAATGAGACTTCGTGACACGAAAATAGAACGTCATGTTTGATCAAAACGTACCACAGAAGTTAGGCGTGAGCTTGCCGTTCGGTATTCACTCCATTTCTCTCTCGGAAAGCTATGTGCCAGGGGCCTCAAAATCTTCTCAGAGATTCTGGTAGAACTGGTGGACTAGCCCAGGTTAATTCGTCTGTTGGCTATCGCTGCCCGGAATCTTTCAAGTCCTAAGTTGGTGGTTTGGCTGATTGCCTGAAACTCAACTGAAATAACGAGCCACCGAAGTTGAATTAGAACAGCGTTGCGGTCAGCATTTTTAATTGTAGGAGGATTAGACTCTTCATAAATCAAAGATAAATATGATATATTGCATTAAGAATATCCAAATCATCGATTAACCGAATATTATCAAGATTTGTTGTCTTCTGAGGTTTAATGTCTCCACTAATTTGCCGACATCTTTATATTTAATGTTTCTAAGAGATCCCAAATTGAAACCTGAAATAACAATATGGTGGGCAAATACATGGTATCGTGTTAATTTTGTCTAACCTAAGGAAATAGACAAATGGCATTAGAACTTGTGTACGTGAAGTGAAGGTATAGCTGAAAACAAAAGAATAGTGTTAAAGATTTCCAACCATAATCAGAGATTTCTAGAGATTTATCTAGAGATTTCTTTTATTAATATGAATGTTCGAGTTATCATGTATGCAACTTGATTAATTAATTTTAAGATTTCTAGAGATCTTAATTACTCTTGTCAGTTGTCAGTGACACTAATACATTGACTAGAAAGTAATATATTATTAATAGGAGCAGTTAATCATACACTGGGTAAGAGTAATAAGAAAGTAAAGATGTTATAGATTAAAACAAAACCATAATCCAATAATTAAGCTATTTTAGGTTCATGTTGTTATCCATCAATATAATCAGTATTCTTACCTGCGAGCATAAATATTACTGGAAAATTGGCAAATGTAAAGGGCAATATTGACAGATTTTTTTTTTATCGGTAGATTGCGGTGAGTTTTTCCAACTGTATATATTCTTACAATATCCATTGGTAAATATCGATAAAAATATTCTATTGATATATACTGAGGGATTATAATTGTAAAAGAATATGCATCTTGGGTTAGATACAAATAGATTCAATTGTAATTTGCTGCTCTTTATTTTTATTAGTCGGTGATACTCGCGATTTACAACTTCCATCGAGAATATGTATAAGACTGAAATTCATGTTTTTATCTACAATCATACCTGATCCTAATAGTTCGGGTAGGAAAATAGAAGTTTGTCTTTGTCCGTAGATTGACGAGTTGAAGCAGTTGTGGTCATCCGAGCATAGTTATTAAACCCGACCCGGGAGTTGACCCGATTAAGGGGCCGAGTCCTGAGTTGCACTAGTTGACCAACGAAAAAAATAATTAATGGAATTACATATTGTTTTTTTGTGAATAATATATTAAATTTATCAATAAAAATACTGAGAGAATGAAACATGCAAAATTTTTTATACATGCTTCTATCTTTAGTAAATTTATTAATAAAATTATCACCAATAACACATCATCAAATCACCCAAAAGTTTTTTCCACGTAGTATTGCCGTTCATGAGCCCGCGAGAAAATTAGTTGATGGGCTGTGAGTATAAATAATGAGAAGAAAATATGTCGGTAAATACAAATAATTATTTCTCCTGTCTTGTGATTGAAATGGCGACTTGGTACACACAATTCAACACTGAACTGGTAAGTAGATGTTGTTATCACCATTTTCGGCTTCATTATCGATGAGCACAGTTTAGCTGATATATATATTCGAGGTGATTCAAATAGCCAATCGATAACCTATCTCTACCAACGAAGATAAGGTATGTACTAGTTCATTAGCTAGCATTCAGGACTCTGTGCAAATTAGTACTCAAAAGTCCACATGTGACGTGGAAAATTTGCACCAGGCAACTTTTAGTGCTATTGTCAACTTGTAATCCTGACAATCTATAATAAAACATGATCGTAGTTGCTCCTAATTACATCTGGATCACCTCAAACCGTTGGTAATTTGGCATGCATGCGATGACTTGACGAATTCCCGTTCACAAGCATATTAAATCCATAACATCCGCTTCAAACTTAAAGTAATTAAAGCATGACAGGTGTTTGCAGTTTGTAGTGAATTCCAAATACAATGGCGTTTTCTAGATACGAATGGCACGTAGCTAGCTTCTTGTAGAGGTTTGACTGCTAGATAAAACCTAGAGTTCCATCTTTCAAGTTCATGAAGGAACAGACGACGTCCCTATAATGATATCCATCGGCCAGCTTCTCTATTGGCCTAGATTAATTTTACAAGGAACCGTGTTAGACCATACAAGAATTGCTTTCTTTTTCTGAGTTTGTTGATCCCTTTCTTCTATATATTCGTTTATCGATAGGATTTCATTTGCATAAACAGGCAAACGTGGAAGATGGCAACTGTCCAAATATATTTAATATCATCAAAGGGTTGGTTCACGTCAATTTGCTGGCTGATTTGTAGCTCTAATTGCATCACTGTGGATGGACGTCTGTTCCTCTGTGTGAGAAAGTTGATGAGTGCTGAAACACTTAACTATTCAGTACTATAGAGTCGATTCAATCGTTTTGTCTCATTCAACGGCTGGTGAGGTCCTTCCTCGACCTCCTTTCTCGGTGGGTTTTCTAAAACTTAATTTTTCGCCATTGAAATATGCTGGATCAACATTTTGATGGCACACGCGACCCGCTTTCCTTCAAGGATACAACTCCATCTTTAATAAGGCTGCAAATTATCCACGTGAACTGGAGTCCTCGTTTCACGGCAGCGGCAAATTTCATTCATTAATGAATACATACGTAACAACAACCATTCTCACCTTTATTTTCAAGTGATTTCAAGGAGTCATATCAATATTTATTACGAGCTAGGGATTGGAGGAATTGATGGATAAGACGAAAGGAATTGGTAAGAAATTAAGATAGGAAATTGAGAAGGATCCCTCTAATCCTTCCTTATTTATAAATCTTAATCAATTAATCCTCTAAATTTGGATGAATTAGCTCATATTCTTCCATTTCTTTGTGAAATTAAGACATCATTTTTCACTCCAACCATCACTTTTTTAAGAGAAAGGAAAAAATAATGGAAGCATAGGAGAGGCTGATATCACCTTCCTCCCTAGGTATAAAAAGATGAAAAACTGACGCGTCAACAAAATAAATCCTCAATGGCTAGCTGATCCCACTATTGGGCAGCTAGCGATCATAAAAACTCGAAATAGTTAGAAGCTCGGCACCTTAATTTCAATTTATTCAAATTGGCTGGCAATGGCATGCTCGCCCTTCATGATTTGTGGTCCTCTTCAGCCTATACTCTAGCGTTCAATGCAATAATTTGCAGTAATGATGAATTAGCACGTTTCACCGTCGTTGGTCCTATCAACATAAATGGCTAGAGAGGAAAATTTCAAAATATAGAAATTGATCGTGACAACAATGCAATAGCAAGCAACCAAACTTGTGAAAATAAGAGCAAAAAATGATCTTCAATCAATACTTCACATGGTGAAACTAAATGTGTTCAACTACACTTTCACCAAAGTCGCCAGAAGATCTCAAGCGAGCTACACACCAGTCGAGCTATGATCATTGACGCATCATAATTCATAGGCCAAAAACAGGCTGCAATAATTCTAGCTCGTAGACTCGAGCCATGCATGTTACTTTCTTTTTTGTGTTTCTCATGGGGGGCCATGCTAAGATCATAGCATGTGTTCTGCCTCCGAAATCTGCGAAAAATCTGTCACCATCTTCACATTTTCAGAGCTGTATGTCACGTATGTATCAATGAGCAAAATCTAAAACCTGGGCTCTTACGAACAACATTCCAGCAAAATATTTGATATGATCAATCTGAGTAAAATTATATTGCTTTTTGGCACACGTTTTGCAAGCTACTTGTCTGCTGATTGATTTACGCAATAAGTGATGGGGATTGACATTTTATAATATAACAAGAAAAAGAAAAATCCAAAACATTTACTTTCAAACCTAATTTAGATATAATTCCAATATTTTTGATTGGTCCTTATCAATTTATCTTATAAGAACCTAACTTGTAAGAAATACTCGTAAAATTTTAGTTTAGTTTATAATGAGATTAAAATTTATATTAATTTTAAAAAAAAATTATTTGACTCGTCAGATTTTTTTTTGAAACTGTTTATTTGATACATAAACATATCATCTAAGCATTTCATGCCATACAGAATAAACGGGTAGGGAACTCAAGTACTCGAGTATGGCGTGTATCATGAACCCATGATCATCAAATTGGTCCCACAATTTTATAATATCTAGATAAATTCTATAAATTACAGCTTTAATTCTACTATAAATAGATCTCTCATCATTAAATAATTAAAAACAGAGACCGGTTAAATATATTATGAGTAAATATCTTAATTATATCTATCTTTTAAATTGTTTTTAGTTATTATTAATAACTTAAGTTTTAATTATTTATATAAATAACTATTAATTTATTTAATTAAGTAATTTCATAAACTTTTTAATTTATCCTTCGAATTTTGTAATAGCTGGTGGGACCACCGTCCCTTCCTCTCCTTTCTTTTCTCAATAATTTTTAGGTTGATTATTTTTTATTCAGTTTAGTTTTTATAAAAAAAATAACTAAATTGATTTTTTATTTAAAAAAATTGAAACTGATTCAAACTGACCGGTTTCGATTCGGTTAGGTTTTTTAGAGCAAAAATCGGTTCAAATTGGTTTGGCTCGGTTTTTCAGTTTTGGCTTGGTTTTTTTTCTGGTTTGGCTCGAGTTTTTTTCGGTTTGGGTTTGGTTCGGTTTTTCAGTTCCAAACTTATAAAACTGAAATCAAACCGATCAGTTTTTTTAAATTCTAATCGGTTTAATCGGTTAATTTTTTTACGGTTTGGTTTTTTTAGTTATTTTTTTTCACTTTTCTCGGTTTAATTGTTTTTTGGTTTTTTTCTCACCCTTAGTGCATTGTACTGTATAATAAAGTGAAAAATGACTTATATTTTTTTTTTTTCAACAAAGGGATGCTAACGATTTCATTTTTTATAAGAAAACGAAATAATAATAATTTTTTGTCGGTGGTAAGGAGTATTTTTATACTATTGTGCGCATCAACCCATCGAGACTAATTTTTTTCTCCTGAATTATATTAAAATACATTCTTTATATTGATTAAGCTTAATGAAAAAATGTAATAATCTTTGTAGATTAATAACTTATAAATTATATTTGTGTGTTTTATCACTTAATTCTTTAAATCAACCATTTTTTTTATTCATTGAAACGAGCTTGGAGCTCAACAAGAATCTGCCTTCCTCGTCTTCAAGATCTATTTGATGCTGTTCTTTTTATAAATCAAGCAACTTCTAATTCAATTTAATTTTGAATTAGAAGAAAATGAATTCTTCCTTTCACTTCTCCCTCATACTCAATTAAAATAAACACAATAAAACTAAAAATTACTTGGAATTTCTTTTACAGTTCCTTTAAAATTTAAATTTTTTTACTTTAATATGTTGATCTCAAAAATAATTTTTATATAATAAAAAAATATTATTTTTAAATATTTCTAAATAAAAAAACACTTTAAAGTAGAATTACTACTTTAACCTTAAACGAACGTACCCTTAGGATTCAAGCACGAGATCTTCAACTTAAAATCTAAAAAACGCCACCCACTTGATTTCATTCAAATTCAAGCCACTCCATGATGCATGAGAGCGCCTTAGAGCCAAAGAACACCTGACCTCAACCGCGCAGGCCTGCACCAAAGATGCATAATAAATTGACAAGAGAGGCACGTGCCACATGCATGCCAGGTGTGCCGGTCTCTGCCATTGAAGACAAGGACAAGAAAACGAACAAATTAAGACGCCTCTGGTTTGTCGCAGAACAAAGGAAACCCGTGGACTGTCTTTCTTCTCATCAGATTATGTTATCGTCCCAGTCATATTTATAGCTTCTGTATCTCCAATCAAGATCGCCTGTTGCGATTAGGTCAATGTGGGTGGCAGGAGCTAGCCAGGAATTCACAGAGCAAGATCCCTCAGTACCCATGTGAAAAATCAATTATCTTCCCGATATTGGATGAAGGGAACCGATATAATTTTAAATATGCCATGGTGATTTTCCAGTTCTTTGAAGAACTTGAAGAACCAATGGGATTCTTTTTTCAATTTAATTTGTATTTTCTTGCTAAACAAGAGATGGAATTGACGTCAAGATTGTTGCTTTGGAAGTCATCATAGGGTTATAGATATTTATTTTTATAATATTTTTTCGTTTAAAATTATATTTTTTAAAATAATAATTTAATCAGGACATCAAACACGTGTCGTAAATCCCATAAGTGAGGGATACGAGTAGTTAAAGTACCAAAAGAGATAGATTTTTCATAACTTGGATCTTCTAACTCCAAGATTCCACCTTGATGGACTAATTAATATGTAAAGGGTAAAAGTCAAATTGCTTTTTTACTATGAAATTTTGTTGTGATTGAATGATGACTCATCATATGGGCAATTATAAGCAAGGTGATAAGATGGACAAAGAGAACTTATTTACGGCATCTTTTTCCTATCTTTTTATAGTTACTACTAGTCTATTAATTAATTAATTAATCTGTTGATTATGTATGATCAACTTTAGGCTGCACCAAATCTCCCAAGACATATCCTTTCTTCTATATATATATATATATATATATATATATATATATATATATATATTCTGTTTTTTTTTTTGTTTTCTATGCCTTTATGGTTTTTTTTTTGTTTTTTTAATGAATTTTTTTTGTTTAATTTTTTTTCTTAATGTTAATTTTTTTTTATTTAGTTATCAGATTTTCATGACACGGATCACTGGTTTGACGAGTTAACCTCAATTTTTTTTGCTTTTTTTCTTTTTAATTAATAACATATATTAAAACTGTTCAGTGTTTCACCGTGCAGTCCACATTGAAACGCTAAGTTGTTTTTTTTTGTTTTTTGTTTTTTATGCCTTTATGGGGTTTTTTTGTGCTTTTTTTGCCTTATTTTTTCTTTTAATGAATTTTTTTGTTTAATTTAGTTTGTTAATGTTAATTTTTTTTTAGCTATCAGACTTTCATGACATGGATCCAGGGTTTGACGGGTTAATCTGGTTTGACGAGTTAACCTGGAATTTTTTTTTTTTGCTTTTTTTCTTTTTAATTAATTTTTTTTAGTTTAGTTTAGTTTTTTAATGTTAATTTTTTTTTATTTAATTATCAGACTTTTATGACACGTATCCCGGGCTTGACGATTTAACCCGTTAATTTGTTTTTCTATTTAGTTATTAAACTTTCATGACGTGAATCCCAGGTTTGACGGGTTAACTTGGTTTGAAAGGTTAACCTAGTTAATTCAGATTCTTTTCTTTTTCTTCATTAGTTTTTTTTCTTCCTGTTAGTTTTTTTAATTAATCTATTTAATTATCACACTTTTATGACACGACCTTGCAGCCAGACCCATATTCAAGGCTCTTGGGTCCGGTGTTGCAGCCAGACTCACTTAAACTTGAGTCATGTAAGTTTAATACTATTATTAATATTATAAATATTACACTTGAATCAAGTGTTGCAGCTAAACCAAAGGCTGTTGGACATATCTTTGCAGAAAGACCTAACACTCTTAGATCTTAGTCTTTTTTTATATTTTTTATGCAAGAAAAAAAATTTAACCCATAGCGTGTGCCTTTGTTTTCATTTTTTCTCTTTTCCTTTTTATGCCTTTTAATGTGGATTGCACAGTACAGTTCACAGTGAAAAAGCTGATGCCTTTATTATTTTTTGTCTTTTTTAAGTAATTTTTTTAATTTAGTTTCTTAATATTAAATTTTTTCTATTTAATTATTAGACTTTCATGACATGGATCCCAGGTTTGACGGGTTAACCCAGTTTATTCAGATTTTTTTTCCTTTTCTTCATTAGTTTGTTTCTTCCTATAAGTTTTTTCTCTCTCTGTTTTTTCTTTTTTAATTAATATTTTTTTAATTTATTTCATTAATAATAATTTTTTTTTCTATTTAGTTATCATACTTTCATGACACGAATTCCAGGTTTGACAGGTTAACCTGATTTGACTGGTTAACTCGGTTGATTCAATTTTTTTTTTTTCATTTTCCTCATTAGTTTTGTTCTTCCAATTTTATCTTTTAATATTGTATGCAGTCCACAATGAAAATGCTGAAGCATTTAGTTTTTTTTTTTGCTTTTTTTATGCCTTTCACTGTGGACTGCATAGTGTAGTCCACGGTGAAAAGGCTGATGCTTTTTTTTAATTAATTTTTTTATTTAATTTGTTGATATTAAAATTTTTTTCTATTTAGTTATCATACTTTCATGACACGGATCTCAAGTTTGACGGGTTAACTCGGTTAATTTAATTTTTTTTTCTTCATTAGTTTTTTACTTTTTATAAGTTTTTTTTTATTTTTTCTTTTTATTTAATATTTTTTATTTAATTTAGTTCATCAATATTAAATTTTTTTCTATTTAGTTATCGACTAATGCCTTTAGTTTTTCTTTTTTCTTTTTTTTTGTTTTTATGCCCTTTAAACGTGGATGCATTCCCCGATCCACGCTGAAAAGACTGATACTTTTTGTTTGTTTTTTTTTTAATTAATTTTTTTCATTTAATTTAGTTTATTAATGTTCAAATGGGTAACCTGGTATGACGGGTTAACCCAGTTAATTTTGTGGTAACCTGTCAATTTTTGTTTTTATTTAGTTATCAAACTTTCATGACACGAATCCAAAGTTTGACGGGTTAACCTGGTTTGAAGGGTTATCCCAGTTAATTCAGATTTTTTTCTTTTTCTTCATTAATTTTTTTATTCCTTTTGGGTTTTTTTTCTTTGTTTTTTTCTTTTTAATTAATCTATTTAATTATCACACTTTTAGGACACGACCTTACAACTAGATCTACATCCAAAACTATTGGGTCTAGTATTACAGTCAGACCCACTTAAACTTGGGTCATGCAAGTTTAATGTTATTATTAATATTATAAATATTACTCTTGGATCAGGCGTTGCAGCCACACCCAAGACTCTTGGGTATAGATTTGTAAAAAGACCTCATACTTTTAGATCTTAATTTTTTAAAATATTTTTATGCAAAAATCATTGACTCGTGGCATTACGCGGGTCATGTAACTAGTATATATATCTATATATATATATATATATATATATATATATATATAACACATGAGAAAGTACTGATGGAAAATTTTCAATTTATATATATTAATGAATCAATGTGAAGTAGCCTTGGTTCGGTGCATGAGGAATAAAACCAATCGAAATCTATATAAAATTAGTTATTTAATCCAACGTCTCAGCACCCAGGCTAGCAAGGTGTATATATGCACGTCCTTTCACTCTCAATAATTAATTATTTTTTTCTTGAATATGATATGGGTATTGTACGGATTTTTAAAATAATTTTTAAAAAAAATATATTAAAATAATATTTTTTTATTTTAAAAAAATAATTTTTGTATTAACACATCAAAATAATCTAAAAATACTAAAATATATTAATTTAGAATAAAAAAAATTAACTTTTTTAAAAAACACATTTAAAATACAAAAATAAACAAATAACTGATAAAAAGACATGCTAGCCAGCTATGCTTAATAATTTTAATGACATGTTAACAAAAGAACACGAAGAAGGAGATGCTGTTTATTGAGAGAGGGAAATCATTGTGGATGTCAAATCATGTTATGGCAGGAGGAGCAATATGAATATTAAATAATACCTTTATTAGGATTAAAAAGTACAGTAATTCAATCCAATTTAATAAAATTTTGATTGGTTAATTTCGTCAATCTCTGGAAATAATAAAAAGGACATATATAGAAGGATAGAAATACATTTAATTAGAATAATAGAGGGAAAAAAACATAAAAATAAATATATTTTTTAGAGTAAAATTTTATCCTTCCAAAACAAATAAAAAAATTATCTTTTCTATCTTAACCATCTTTATTTTTTATATTTTGTTTTCCAGACGTTTTATTTTTCCTTCTTTGTTTGTCCAAATTTTAAATAAAGATTATCAAAATATAAAATCTTTAGGGATCAGCCTAGCTAAACAAAAAAAATGCATATAAAACTATTTTTTAAAATTATTTTAATATATTTTTAAATATATTTTTATATCATTTTAATGTGTTCGTATCAAAGATTATTTTAATATATTTTCTAAATAAAAAATACTTAAAAAAAAAAACCATTACCCTACAGTAGACACACCAATAACAGGCAGAACCTGGACCAGAAACAACCGGGCAGCATACTTTTCTGTCTCATTTCTTTTCATTTCCTTTTCCTTGTCTCTCCAATGGAATTTTATTTTTATAATATCGGCATATGATTTTTTTTCCTCGTATGTCTTCTCTCTGCCTTCTGCTGTTGTTTTTTGCTCTATCATTTGTTAATAAATTAAGCAGCTAAATATTGTTTAATTATACAACTAATTAATTTGCTGGCGTCTTACCTGTATACGTCTCCTTTCGCAACTTGACAAAAAAGGCTGTCACTGAATTTCTCACGCTATCAATTGTCAATTAAGTGAATTGTCTCGTGCTAATTAAAAGGAGTCCGACTTGGTATTTTTTTTATTAGATAAATAAAAATAATTTATAAAAAAACTTTTTCCTAAAATTTCAAGTAATTATACCACTTGATAAATAGTGAAATTTTATGTAGCATGTATTAAAATAATATTTTAGAGTAATACTATTTTTTTTCCCTTTATTTTCTCGAGATGATGGCGTTGGGGCATATAATAATGACTAGGACGCTAAATTAATTGCTGCCGTGATGACAGATTAGTGAAGGTGGACTAATTCTAACTATAACAGTGGCCATTTTGTCAATTTGTGGCCGCCAAAAACGAGGCGGGCTGCTTTGTCATCATGCAGCTTCCTCTCGCCCACGAGTCCCTCTTCAAGGTTAAACAGCCTGCGAGTCTTCCGTTAACAGCCGCCCAGCGTCTCATTTTCCGAGCATGGATTTCTGTTCACCGTTGAATATTTTATGAATAGTTATTATTCAGGTCATTTCAGATTAAATTTAAAAAGAAAAAAGTTGGATTTAAATGCATACCCAATCTGAAATTTATTTATATATTATTAGTTTGTATGTCCATGTTATGACATGGGAGAGCACAAGTTCTTTTAAATGTAAAAACAACTTTGACATTATTTTTTAAACTTGTATATATAGTTATTTTGAAGTTTTTTCTTCATAAAATTCAGTTTTTTTTTTATTAATCTATCTCTTATTTATTTTAGTCAGCACAATACCTTTAATTGAAAGTATTGTTTCTGTTTTAAAAATATATATTCTATGATTTTTAAAGTAATTTGACACAAAAAAATCAAATTATAATGTCTACATTTTATTTGATTAAAATTTAAAAAATTATAAATTAATAAACTCATGTCCATAATATATTTAAATATTTTAATAATAAACAACCGATTTGAATCGAATTTTTATAAATAATTTATTATTGGTATTATTATTTTCATAATAATTATTTTTTTTATTAAAAATCAAATGAAAACTTATAATAATATTTAAGAACCATCTTAGAATAAAAAAATAATTGAATATAATAAAAAGAATTTGGGGTCAAAAAAAAAAAAGAGCAGAGACCGTGCCTTTGGCCTTGCTCATCTACTTTTTTTAAAAAAGAAAACGAGATGTTATCTGTCATAATTCAGAAAATACACAAATGATGAAACTTGTTAAAAATATGGTGCGATAGTTTTAAAGGTATTTTTATTTAAAAATAATGAAAAAATTTTTTAGTTTTAAAAATTATTTTAGACGAGCAAAATAATTTAAAAACACTTAAAAAATATTAATTTAAAACGAATAAAAAAATTTCAAATTTTTTCAAAAATATTTTTAAAACACAAAAACAAAGCCCTGCCCTTAACAAATTGATCTACGGCACATAATCGTTATTAAATAATTAAAAGTATATATACACTAAGACTCGAGATAAAGTTCAGTTTATCGATAAGATTTAATGAGAAATTAAGGAAGAGCTGGCCACCTGAGTGAAAGAAAAAGAGAAATAAAGGAGGTCCACAAGTCTAGTTTTGTATCCTATGCTTTCTTGCTCCAGACATCATATAAATGTTGATTATTTCAACAGAGGTTGTGAACGTCTCAGATTGAGATGCCGGTGGCATTGTTTCAATTTGATTTGCCTTCATTTTCTGACATCTTTTATTTGTGTCTTTAATTGGTCCTGCAGCGGCCGGAATACATGCAGACAGCTGTTTAAGATCTGGTTTATGTTCCTTTGACGACAACGCTGATCAGGTATCCATTAATTATTCGAGCATTAGCATGTGAAAAAAACTATCGAATGTGTGACTCGTCAATTGTCATGAAGGTCATTATCAGGGCCAAATTGCATTTCGATAACTAGAATATATGGAATGATAAAACTTGAAAATTAACCGCATTATGTGCATTCCTAGCACTACGATTTACAGTTTCATCGATAATAATTTTTATCGGTATTTATACTAGCAGCATATATATTATCAACGAACTCACGGAAAAAAACAGTTTATTAAAAAAACTCTCATCAGTAATTTATAGATTGTCGCTAAATTCGTTAATAATAAATATACCAGTAGATTTACAAACAGAATGTGCAAAAAAAATTACTTGTAAATATAATGTATATTTATCATGTGTAAAATATCATGTGTAATTTTATTTCAAGTATGGATAAAAACACTTGTCCAATTAAACAAATTTACATCTAATTAATACGAGATTTTTAAATGCAAAAATGAGTCAAATAGTTGGTTGAAATAACTTTTTAATTTTTTTAAAAAATATTAAATCAAAACAATATTATTATTTTTTTAAAAAATGAATTAAACTCTCCGGGTCTCCGACTGTAACCTTTCTTGACATCACGTTTTACAGCCATGAATACAACCTAAATGGGTCAGCATTAAAAACAATTAAAATAATAATAATAATATTATTATTATTTTAATAAAAAATAATAATTGGTCTGAATTTACTGCACTTGCTGACTCACTAGTTGATCCACCGATTCAGTACAACAAGTTCTTTTACGGGACAGTTTATAATCAGAAAGCGGCAGATAAATGTGAGGTATTTTATCCTACAATGCAAGGCACGGTGAAGTAAAGGGGTTAGGTGGGTCAGGGGTCAATCACGCTGGGAAGGGCTGTGAGCCTTTCAAGTCATCTTTCACTGCTGACTAATCACTTGCCACGCCAACTGACAAATTGGAGTATTAGGCGGGCCCACTGCATCTGCATGATGACAGCAACCTGTTACCGCCTTCTTCGCAATTTCAACCTTTTTTTTAATACATTTGTTTTTAGCAATTTTCAGCTATCTTTTTTTTTCTTTATGGTAAATTGCGAAGAAAAACAACCAAACTCCCAAAAAAACATCAAAATACCTTTAATAACTATTTAAAAATACTTGGGTAAAATAAAAAAAAGTTAATAAATTAAAGAAATAACATTGAAAAAATTAAATATTGTTCATCTACAAAAATAGGAATCATGTCCAATTTTTATATTCCTTTTCTAGTTTAGCTATTTTTCTAAATAATAATCAAGGATAATTTAATTATAAAAAAGAATTTATTTAATAATTTCTTCAATATATAAATACTCTTATTAATCTCTTAACAATATATCCTTATGATTTCATGATATTCAAAGAGATTATCATCATTTGTCATGGAATAAATTTGAAAATGACTTAGAAACGCTAGAAAAAGAAATTAAGGAGGTAGGAACATAAACATTTTCAAACTATTTTAAGAAAAAGAAAAGAAAAACGGTGTGAAATTGTTAATTTTCAAGACTTTGGGGGCATGGCCCTCGAAACAAATCCTAGTTCCCTCATCAGCCGTATGCACTCTCGCATTTATTCGTGCGCGCGTGTGTATTGAAGATGTTTTAAATACATGAATACTTTTTTATTCAAATAAAAGAGATAGTGACTATTTCAACAACTCCTAGGTATTTTTTTTAATGTGATTGCAAATGTGTTATTAGAAAATATAAAATAATTTATCACCATTAAAATTGATTGTGCTCTTTTCTTTCATCACGAAATGGCTCATAAAATTACTCAAATCCTTTTTTTTTAAGAAATAAATATAATCTAAGATAGAATTTTTTTTATTAATATTGGTATCTGGATCCGCTTGCGTATATTTTGACTAATTTCATGAGGTTTAAAATTAATAATTATATAAAATTTTAATTATTATTATATTAGCAAGTATAACATTCCAACTTAAAATTATAAAAGAATAATCTCTTTAATTTCAATTTCTTCCCAGATTTTTTTTTTCTTGATAGGGAAGACTAACGCCGTCACAGTAATTATCAGCAGGTTTACGGGTGGGGTCCTTTTACTCCGATGCGGTTGTACTGCCTGGAATCGCCATGGCTATCATCCCTCCGATGCGGTTTACACGTAATAACTTATCACTAATCATGATTTTCCATGAAAAAGACAAAGAAATTTCTCACTCACACTGGAGCCCACATAGGAATTATTGTTGAGAATCTAGATAAGGATACCTTGGGAATAGCCCTGACATGATCGTCGAAACCTACGCGTTTCGAAACTGCAACCCGTCAGATCCCAATAGAACCTTCACACGTGCTCGGGACTGATTACGTTGTCCAAACAAAACCGTCAGATCATGACAAGTGACACCCAAACCATGTTTATAACCGTCAGATTGAACTCTTGGCTGAGAGCGCCGTTGGAGGACAAAAGAGTAAATCAGGACCCAAATGCTGCTATAAAGACGGGAAGAAATCTCTCCCCTAGGAGAAAAAAAGATAAGGAAAAAGGAAAGAAAGAAATCTCCTTCGTTTCTTGTTCAATCGAAGCTTCAAAATCTCTGCCAAAAACCAAAATAACCCTTTGTCAAGAGAGTGTTAGGGAATGCAGAGAGATGAGAGGAGTGTTGTTAACTAAGTCTGAGTTTTCTTCCCGTGCCAAGAAGTGCATCGGCGGCAGAAACTGCCACCGAAAACACGTTGAAGACGGGTGATCCATAGTGAATTCTTACAAGCCATTCTCTTCTTCTCAAATCTTGTAGTTTTCACCTTTACAAATCCCAAATCTCTCTGTATATTTTACATCTCTTAAGTTTTAGAAAAATCTTTCTTTCGATGGCAGAAACAACAAGTGATGGTCACCCGACCTTGCTTCATGGGAAATATGAACTGGGTCGGTTACTAGGCCATGGCACCTTCGCTAAAGTTTACCACGCGCGTAACTTGCAGAGTGGCAAAAGTGTGGCCATGAAGGTGGTTGGTAAAGAGAAGGTGATAAAGGTGGGGATGATGGAGCAAATCAAGAGAGAAATCTCAGTTATGAAGATGGTGAAGCACCCCAATATTGTTGAGTTACATGAAGTCATGGCTAGCAAGTCCAAGATCTATTTCGCCATGGAACTTGTTCGAGGTGGCGAGTTGTTCTCCAAGATTGAGAAAGGTCGGTTAAGAGAAGATGTGGCTAGAGTTTATTTTCAGCAGTTAATATCTGCGATCGATTTTTGTCACAGTCGCGGTGTTTATCATCGTGATTTGAAGCCTGAGAACTTGCTACTTGACGAAGATGGGAAGTTGAAGGTTACAGATTTTGGGCTGAGTGCTTTCACTGAGCATTTGAAGCAAGATGGGTTGTTGCATACAACTTGTGGGACACCAGCTTATGTTGCACCTGAAGTAATTGGGAAGCAAGGGTATGATGGTGCCAAAGCAGATCTCTGGTCTTGTGGTGTTATTCTCTATGTGCTTCTTGCTGGGTTCTTGCCGTTTCAAGATGATAATATTGTGGCTATGTATAGAAAGATTTATAGAGGTGACTTCAAATGCCCTCCATGGTTCTCCTCTGAAGCTCGACGGCTGATTACCAAGCTTCTTGATCCAAATCCAAGCACTCGAATCACGATATCCAAGGTCATGGATTCAACTTGGTTCAAGAAATCAGTGCCAAAGACCGTAAAAAGCAAAGAAGAGATGGAATTTGAAGCTTTCAATGGAGATGAAGATGCCAATGGAGACAAATCAAAGCAACTCGAAACGTTAAACGCGTTTCACATAATATCTTTATCACAGGGATTTGATTTGTCACCACTTTTTGAGGAGAGGAAGAGGGAGGAAAAAGAGGAGCTGAGATTTGCCACAACAAGGCCAGCAAGCAGTGTCATTTCAAGACTCGAGGAGGTGGGCAAGGCAGGGAATTTCAGTGTCAAGAAGAGCGATTCCAAAGTGAGATTGCAAGGGCAGGAGAGGGGTAGGAAAGGGAAGTTGGCTATTGCAGCTGATATTTTTGCTGTCACACCATCGTTTTTGGTGGTGGAGGTGAAGAAAGATAACGGAGACACTTTGGAGTTTAACCAATTCTGCAGTAAAGCGCTGAGACCAGCCCTTAAGGACATTGTGTGGATATCTCCTGCTGAGAATTCAACTCTTGCTTGAATACGAGAGATTGGGACTTGGAGGCGGAGTGCAAATTGAAAGACTATTTGATTAGATAGATTGTTCTTGTTATTGTTGTTATTGTTTGTATTGGTATTTTAAATTGAAGTTGGAATTGAAAGTAATCAGAAAAAAATGCTCTTTCAATTACTTTTTGTTGTGCCGTCAATCTATATCTGTGTTTATTTTTGGCGTTGGTCACAGAGCAAAACGACCTGTGATTCATTCACCAGAAATCCTCACCAGTAGCCGACGATACCATGAAGGGGATTGGTCTCCTGGTCGGACAAGGAAAGCTCCCCGATGATACCAAGAAGAGGATCAGTTTCTTTCTTGATCCAAAAAGGATGAAGAGGATTAGTCTCTGATCTTGAAGTTCTTTCTTTTTTATTAACTTTTGTGTCCCTTTTTCCCTTTTGAGCTATGATGATGTAAATTGAAAGTTGGTATTCATTCTCCTTTTTGTCTTATCATTTTCAAAGACCATAACTTTGTTCTACCATTGAATGCCTGCAAAGCATGGTTGCTCTCAGTGAAACCATCATTGTTATTTGAGTTGAATATAGCTTTTCATTCCGATATAGCTCACACGTTACACAGATATGTAGAGGCCTTGGGCGATAGCCACAAGCTCTTGTTCTTCATCAGAAATCCTTTACGCATATATGATAATGATTTTGGAGTAATAATTATAAGCCTTTTCTAGTTCATTTATCATCAAGAATCCCCAAGAATCTATCGTATATGTATACGTTTATAAAGTCGATCCATGTATATGGTGACTGACTTTAAGAAAATATTTTGAGATGAAAAAACCTTGATATTGTTGGGCACACGCAGAGGAGTAGCGCGTCTAATCTTGTAAAGAAGTACGTATATGCTGGTGATAAAAGCTTATTGTCGTATAGCATAAAGTGACTTGACTGTTCTTCTCAATTATTGTCCCCTCTTCTCTTCTCTTCGCTTCTCATCTCTGCTCCTGTATATACCCAACCCGCTCGAGTGGCTTCTGATATTTTATTTGTTTGTTCCTTCTCGTATTGATACTGCTAGGCTTTCTTGGTAAAGATGAATGTTGCCATGAAAATTGACAAGGTATTACGTGTTCTTCTGTATTGGCTCAAAAGAATGTACAGATGGAGGAGTGTCTAAAACATCAGATTTTCAAGTGGAAAAGGTTCAAAAGAAAGAAAAATTGGACCGCAAAATTTATAAACTTTTTCCTCTGTTTTTGAGTATAGTATTGCGTGTTTGATAGTGTAAAGTGACTTTAATGGGAAAAATATATTAAAATAATTTTTTTTAAAGTAAAATATAAAAAAAAAACAGAAGCTAGTACAGTTCTAAACAGGCACTCACTTGCGTGTTCGTGATTATTATCCTATCTTGATTTCTTTCCCAATGCTTCTCCAAAGAATCGTGCTAAAGGCAACAATCATCTCTTTTGTAAATAGTACATAAGGATATGAACCTGTATCAGAGAACCATAGCGGAGGAAAGGAGCTCCGGTTCACAATCATTCCAATCTACAGGGTTCGGATTTGCATAATCTCTGTAGATCCAAACTCACCTTATTGCTCCGGGAACCTTTATCATATCATGTGTTCTGAATTTAAGAAAAAATTTGCCCCTGAGAAGAGCAATGTAAGATGATCAAGGATGTTGAAATTAATTTTGAAATCTACATTCAAAATGTTTTTTATTTTTATTTTTTGTCAACAGAACACTCGACAAACCATATTCACATTCTTCAGATTACTTGGCCTGGACCAAGCGCAATTCCATGGCAATCTCATGAGTTTTCAACTTTCTTCCCTGTGATCATCATGAGAGTGGGTTTTGCCGAAACAATACGCAAATTATGGTTGGACCTAGACGAGCGTTTCTCACAAGGCAATGCCATCCATGTTCATGATCACCCCAGGAAGGATTTGTACATCTGGAAGTTAAGGCGCAAAAATGAACAGAACATAAACAAACCTTCATCCAATCAAAATCATTAAGCTAATGTAGTTGGACCCAGCAACGACAATCTTTAAACTTGACCGACCAACTACACGGACTGTTGATTGTGGCACTGCTTCTCATCACATGGTTTGGATCACAAGATATACTTAATGATGCATGCCCTTAAAATGATTGAATTGGGTAAACTACAAGATGGAGTTCATCGATGCACCTCCGTTCAGTTGCCTATTCTGCATCCCATACTGCAAGGGCTTGTCTGTGGCATATGCGTTTACGCCATGCCCCTCTCCCCCAGAATAAATCAACTCCTTGTTCTTCTAGTATATATGACCACCTTCACATTTTTTGGTTCCTTATGTTTATAATTACTCTGTCTCTAGAGATAAGAAATTTTCTTGTTCGCTCTGTTGGGTATTCCTTATGGCGAAAAAGGATATAAATATATGATTTAAATTTTCTTGTTCGCCAACTTTCTACAATAATTGAAAGTTTCTCCTTTAGTATCCCGACAGCTTTAGCCCCACCCACGACAACACCTCCATCAGCCAACTCTGGCATTTCTTATATTATTGCTTCAATCATCTCATATATTCGTTTTCCCCTTTACATCAAGCTTATCTCGAGGCCATCTCTTCCACAGATGAGTCGTCTTCTTTCTCGCGGAAAATTAAAGATCCTTCTAGGCAAGAGGCTGTGCAAGCAGAAATTTAGGCGCTTGAAGCAATAATACCTGGGCACTTGAGCACTTACCTCCGGGAAAGAGAACTGTGGGCTCTAAGTGGGTCCATAACAGTAAAATACAAGGCTGATGGCACCATCGACTGATTCAAATCTTGTCTTGTTGCCGAAGGTTTTACACAAACCGAAGGGATACTAGACTATATAGAAACCTTTGCTTCTTTTGCAAAGCTCACCACTATCGTTGTATACTAGCTGTTGCTGTCATCCGTAATAAGGAATCACACCAACGAGACGTCAACAACACCTTTTTACGAAAATCTCTCGATGGCCTCAAGATAGCCTCAAGCAGGCCTCTCGACAGTGGTTTGAGAAATTTACATCGTTTTTACTAGCCCTTGGTTTTAAACTATGAACTGCTGACAACTCCCTGTTTACTTTACCTCATGCTACTAGCTTCGTTGCAATCCTTATTTACATGGATGATGTTATCATTATAAGCGATGATTCACTACGTATTAGTGAACTTAAAAGCTCATCTTCGCAACCAATTCCACATCAAAGACCTTGGACCTTGGCCATGAAATGGCTCGCTCTCCCAAAGGCATTGCTCTCACTCAATAAAACTACGATTTGAGCAATTCATATAGCTGTGAATCCCGTCTTTCATGAACGAAAAAAAGGATGGGTTGTCTTTTTATTTGTGAGCACATTCAAGCTAGTGGCATTCAAACTGCTCATATTTTTCTCAAAACATATCAACTTGCTGACATCTTTACCAAAGCTCTAGTAAGGGACCAATTCCATTTACTTCTCAACAAGTTGGGCATTGTAAATTTACGTGCTCCAACTTCAACTATTATCTTTCCATCCTTGGACATATTTTTAATATAATCTCTGTACATCCTTGTGTTTCCCTAGTCATTCTCCTATCTCTGATTTGTCTCCTAATTCTTCTCCAAGGATCATGCTAAAGGAAACAATCATCTCTTTTGTAAATAGTATATATGGATGTGAATCCAATAATAACATGAAACTTTTTGTTCAAAACTAAATTGTCTACACGGTATATACTAAATAATTCCTCTTATTAATGTTATAGATATTAACGAGAGTCCAAATGAAAATCCAAAGCGATGGATTATCCCTTTGAGATTTTTTTTGCCAACTATTTACTAATTTATACTCTCTTCCACCATTATTATTCTTCAAATTTTAACACCTTTACCTTATCAACAATAAAATTCCCTTATATATAGACTATTCATTCCAAAATCATGGAATTTATAAGAAATATATTTCTCACAACCTCTTTGATTACTAGGCAAGGTCTCTCAAGTAAATTTTGACAATTATTTAATAGATTATGTACTTTGCAAGTCAAAGCCTTTATAAATATAATTTTAGGTATTGATGTGAGGTCGTGTATAGTAGGACATTTAACATGAGAATAAACTAGCTCGTTAGCCTACTTCATGGGTTGGAGTAAAAAAATTTTAATTGCAATCTTAATGTCTTTTTTTAAAAAAGATAATGATTTTAATAATATATTTTTATTTAATATTAAGATGAAAAAACATTTGATATATTTAGGTTAACTCGGGTTAATTAACTTTTGAAACTCACATGAATAATTTTAAAAAAATCAAATTAAAAAGCTTAATTTCAAATTAACTCAATGTTAAAAAATGAAATAAGTAAAAAACAATATGTAACATTTAATAAAAAAATAAACTTGAGTCAACCAAATAAATTTGCGATGAAAGTCATTCATGTTATTATATTCAATAAAATATTTACCCGGGAAATTATTTTTTGTTTAATTATAAGACAATAAAGCACATGATTTTTTTTTGTATAAAACATATTTTTTTAAAAGTAAGAAAATTGTGATAGGCGTGTGAAGCCGAAATAGCAAAAGTAGATTATTAACAACAAAGGATAGAATTTTATTTTTTTATGTTTGAGTGAAATAAAAAAAAATAGATAATCGATAACAAATGATGAAATTATATTTAAAAAAAACAATTAAGGAGTAGAAAACGCATTAAACAAAAAATAATAATAATAATAGCCTGAATGTAATGGATTAACTCATTAAACTCACGACCCGTCTAATGGGCTCAATTAAATTCAATGATTTGTTTTATCAGTTTTTATTTAAACCAAATATAAAAAAGTAAAATAAAAACAAATAAAAACAAAAGAAATCAAGTCAAGTTGGTCTAGGCATTAAAAAAACACCCTAGATACATGGGCCTTCTACCCAACTTGCGGGCCTAGATTTATTTTTTAAAAGTACGGGCAATGTATCATCTAACCTTTTTATATATAAAAAAAAATAGCAAACGATATATTATCTATTTTCTGCAAAATTCAGCAATGAGTTTTATGGTTTTTTTCTATAAAAAGACAGCAGAAGACTCGTGGAACTAAAATTGAATTGCTGACAACTAAAGAGACTGACTATCAAATAATTAAAAAAAATGAAAGGATTAAAATAAATTTTTCAAATAAAATTTGAAGCTACCATTTATTTTTTTTTTAAATAATTATTTTAATCTACAATGATTTATAAAAAGGATCATCGGGCTTAGTTTTTGTTCATGGATTATTTGTTGTATAACACAGCTATTCCTACGCTTTATTTCGCCTAATTTTATTTTCTTTTCACAGTTCAGGTATTCAAATGACTTTTGACGTTAGGATATTAATTATTCAGTGCTTTGGTTCAAACTTAATGATGTCTAATTTGTCTTCGACAAAAGCAGTATATCTCTTTCTATTTTGTGATTGAATTTTATTGAAGATACGTATTCATTTCCAACATTGTAAACACTCTGTTTTTTAAAACAAGCTAAACTATATACAAGAACAATCTAAATTTAGTTAAAAAAATTATAAGCTCAAACCCCCTTTTTGCATGTACAGAGATCGGCTCATGTGCGAAAGTAAGCATCTATATATATATATGCTTGTCATCCTTTAATTTAGCAGGAGATGAAATCAACATCTCCTCGATATAAAGCTTCATCTTTTATATATCTTCAGTGCTTTTATTTTTATTAATTTTTAAAATCCCTTTCCCCTTCCTACTTGTCATTTCCTTTAGATTGTTTTTGCATTTGAAACGGTACGTGAATATGTTTTAAAAGTTTGTTTAATTTAAAAAAAATATGAAATTGATATTTTTTTAATTTTTTCAAATTATTTTTTATGATATCTTAAAATATGTAAGTAGTTTAGGAGCAAGGTTTATGTGTTGGATATTCAATTAATTTTTTAATTTTAGTAATTTGATTCATTCTCCAGTTTGTAGCTTGTATCTGATGTCTGATAGGTTAAGGTGGTTGTTATCTATAAAAGCTTTATTTTTGTAGATTTGAGAACTTTAAAATATTTAAATAAGTATCTTTTTATAAAAAAAAGATGCAATGATATTTTACAAAATTATATTCTGAAAACATATATTAAAAATATTAAGAATGAAGAGATGGTAAACTTGTAACTTAAAGGATCTATAAAGTATTTATAGTTCATGAATCTTGTTATTTTGCAGAGAGAAAAGGCTGAAATGAACTTGGAGCTTGAAGGATTTATGAGGTATTTATAGTCCATGAATCTTATTATTTTATTAAAAAAATAAATTAAAATATTATTTTACTCCGATGAAATTTAATAAGCCTTGAAAGATTTTTAATTTTTACCCACCGAGACACGTAAAAAGAATATAATATAAAATGTACGTAACTGAGCCAATAAAAATTGAGCTTAAGGAACTGGACTCTACCTTTGACCTACCCAAAAGAGAGCTAGGCTCCTCCATTAGCATGTTTAAGGGGTTTGAGCTCGTCTCTTAGTTAAACTAAATTATAACAGGTACGGTAACTTATTAGATTCATATTAACTTGAGTTATATTCATATCTAATATAATAATTTCTAATAAATCCTTATTTATCAATTTTAATGCGCTGAAACAATTATTAATTGCGCTCCAACATCAAATACACACTACAGGACAGGAGATGGAGACGGTTCTCCATTAGGTGAGCTTTAACGTTCTTCACGGAGCGTTGATAGCTTTGTGACTCATTAAGTACGAAAAAGTGGGTCAGATTACTTATCTTATCTCATAATTGACATGATGAATTTGGTCACCCAATCATAATTTACTGACAGAGTTACGTAATAAGCATGTCTAGAGGAATCTAATTTCTCTTGATTGTTTTTTTTTCCCCCTCCTCTTTCGGATTCTCATACCTTTTTCTACACGTTCTTGTGGATGAACAGTCAAGCTCATCATACTGGGCTGAGTTTCGAACAAGCTGGATTCTTGAATTCATAAGAAGTTTAACAGCTAGCTAGGGTTTTAATCATCTATTAATCCTGAATTCAACTCTCTATCTTTTCTGAGTTTTAAGCTACGACCTCCTAATCAAAATCCCAGGTGTCTGCTAGCTAGGGTTCCTCCAGAAACTATCATCGTGTTCTTGTTGCAACTGCAAAGTCACATGCATGATTCTTGTTCAAGTCAAACTGTCCAAGAAAATGATTAACACTAATAATATATTAATCTATTTAATTAACAATCTAGATCTTCAAGCCTATTTTAATCAGTATATATATATATACCTCGTACTGATGAACACAGCACATAATGATTCATGCATGTTATAACATATACCATGAAATCACAAACTAATTAACACCAAAAAAGACAGAAAAAAACATGGCAAATGGCATTGTTTCCTGTCCTTTGCATCTATGCGGGGGAGGTATTAATTTTAGATTCAGCCCAGGTTAGCGACTGAATATATACTAATTATTTAATTAACAACATCATTGTTGATTTTGATTAATTTACAAGCATTATGGTGGCGTGGGCCTCAAGAAGCTGGTGATGGAGGATTCATATTTGTCCAGCAAATGACTTCCGAACTCATTACACTTGTAGTCCCCACTAATCTCCATAATTATTGATGGTTTAGCATAACTAACAGGAATTATGACCCAGTTTTCAATTTAATTATAAGCTTTAATCATTAGTAAAGAAGACGAGATTTGGTAAAGCATTATTGATTATACTGCAGTGGGCGCCACCGCCTCTTCTTCTTCTTCTTGTTGAATCGAGACTAGTTCATGGTATAAGCCAATGGTTTGATTTAAAGTTGATGGTTTTACAATATAATTAGTAAGAACAGAAACCTTGCAGACCATACCGATTTAAAGTGGGTAACCATGGGCCCGATGATATGATTCTAGATTGGACTATTGGGGCCCACCTCTGTCTGTATACATGGGCCCTTGTAGCTCTATAGATTACAAAGATTACTGCAAGCAGAATTCCATTAGAGTCTGGGCTTAAGCTATAAATCCCAGTCCATGCGTTTTGCCATGAACTGAGCCACTTCCATTCTGAGTCTAGATCTGTAAGAGGGCTTGGAGTGGGCTTACAGCAGCATAATCAATGGGCTCCATCGCTTGTGAGTTATATTTGAGTTTCTACAAAAATATATTAATATTTATATATATATATTTTTAGCACCGAGAAATGACAAATTTAACCTTAAAATAAAAAAAAATACATTAAGCTAGTCTGAAAGAACATTTTTGTTTTTATAATATGTTTTTTCCGTAATACTCAAATGCCCTTAAGGCTGTTTAGTGATTAAACATATTAAAATATTTATAACAAAAACTATAGACTTGAGTTTTGCGCGCGTTTATACATAATTGTCCCCTGCAGTTTTCTAGCGACACGTGGGGAGCCATACAACAACCAAAAAACCAATTATCAGGTTATTCGACGCGTCCAGTAACAACGCAACCGATAGGGTGACACATGTAGTTGAATTCACGGTGATTCGGTGGCATGGTGTTTTTTCTCCTCCCCGTATTCTCCCTCTCTCGGGCCTTGATATTAGCGAAAAAAGTGTATTTCTATTTATATTTTTTATTTTTTTAATTGTTATTTATTTTAAATTTAACATTTTGTGAAATTCATTATTTTTTCAATTTCATCCTGAATATTTTATCTTATTTTATTTTTATATTCGATTTGATCTTCATTCTTTTTATTATTGTTTTATTATCCTTCGCTTGATTTATTTATTTATTTTCAATTTTACCTTTCAATATTTTATTTTATTTTGTATTTAATTTTGGTCGTCATTTTTTATTGCAGAGTTTTTAAACTTTTCTTCATTTATTTTGTTTTTTAATTCAACCCCTAATTATTATTTTTTATTTATTTATTGTACAAGATTTGATCCTTATTGTTTTGATTGCTATTTATTTCTATTTTTAACTTTTTACGATCGAGAGTTTTACTTTATTATTTTTTTGTATGTGTGTTAGTAATCTTGGTTTCATGACCTAAGTCACGAGATTTAAAAATTAGCCCGGTTTAAGTTCTTTTTTTTCAAGTCCTTTTCAAAAAATTTATCTTGATTTCATGACTCAGGTCAAGAGTTTCAAAGAAAGATTAGCCTGATTTAAGTTTATTTTTTTAAGTTTTTTTTTAAAAAATATATTATTTTTTAATTTTATCATTCGAATAAATAAATCTTAAGTGTCATGATTTGTCACAATTTATTCTGTTTTATTTATTATTATTATAGAATTATCCTTATCATATACCAGATACCAGATAGCTGCTGGTTAGTCAAGTTCATTTTTTGAACTTTTTTTGACCTTTAGGGAAACTTACTGCTTTGAGTTTCAAGAAACTCATTTGGTGGTTTGATCAAAATCATAACATTTTTCTTCAGTGACTCGTGATATCGAAATTCTTGTAATTGATCTATCTTGGGACAGTACAGCATGCCTCCTACTGTTTTAGTTACCATCTACAGACAAATAGATTTTGCTCGCGCAAGAGTACAGTCAAAATCATGTTCATAATAAAAATCCAGGACATAAGTTGGCTCTCACCTCTGCAACCTTGGCTTGAAGATTTGCAGGTGGGTGGTCTTACCAAGGTTATCACAACTGGATATTCAGATGCTTGAAAAGCATTGTTCTTGATGGTACGCAAGCACACGAGGAGATCCACTGGATTAATTAGTGAGTGTCCTGCAAACCAAAAAAACAAAAAGAAATTTGGTCGTTTGAGGAATTATTTATGGTGTCCTTGTCTAAGAACACCAGATTTACACCAACAACAGTAAACCAACAAAATATACACACGTGAAAACACAAACCTAAATAATAATTCAAGAAGAAGAAGAAGAAGTTGTGCCTGATTTTTCCTTCTTATAGGATGATTAAACTTGCAATTAGCTCCAAATTTGTAGGTCCCAATATTCATATAAGAAGCACGATCCTTTGCTTCAGGTCTCACATGATACTGATGAGACAACCTTTTATCATTATTCACATTGCCATTACTTCTCGCATTCTTCTTATCCAAACCATCACCTACCTTCTCCCTGCTATCGTTCTCATGAAAATTCTCACTCTTTTGATCATTCTCTTCACTCTTGAAATCCCCCCCTTCCCATCCTCCTCCTGCTCCTCCTCTTCTTCTTCATGAGAATCATTCGAATTTGGAAACTGCTCCTTCAAATGAAACTGGTTTTGGAGCTCTTGATGAAGATGGTTGTTGTCATACAGGACCGCTTGATCAGGATGGAGGAGGAGGGGAAGAGGAAGATTGCAAGCCCTAATTGAGGGATTTCATTATGAAGTGGAATTGGTGATTCCATTTGTTTTTCCATTTGCCTCCACGTTTCAATTCTTGAAACCCTAATTCGGCGAAAGAGAGGAATGGAGTGGGAGGGGACAAAAGGTAAGGCGAAGAGGGTTAGGGTAAAGAGGAATGAAATCAAGATTTTCTAGTGGTATTGTTGTCGGCACCATCATCAACAGAATCCGCCGATAGGATCCAACTACTACGATAACGATGTTCGCCGGTGGTCTCCTCTTCTCCAGCCGATCAGTCGCCCTCACCATTGTTAGAGTTGGTGACGCCGTTCTTGAAAACTAAGGGTACGGGGATTTAAATTTTAAGATTTGAGAGTGGCAATTTAGAGGCTACGACCATTTTCAACGGTGAACCAAAAAAGAGAGGAGGTGCTTCATGGCACCATCTGAAAACCCGGTTCTTTTATAACCCGTTTGGCAATAACATCAACGCGGCTGGCCACGCCGCTTCCACAATAATAAACACCCCCTAATCTAACAACTACATTAATAGTCTAAGAAAAATGGACTTCACAGCAAAGGAAGAGTCTCCCACCGGATAGAAGGATAAAAAAAGACCAACCAATGAGATCACCTTGTTTGTCACCATACAAAGGAACTGAAAGCAAGAAACATGATATATACCTTCAGCATCAGCACCTTACAGTGTGTCGTGGGAGAAGAGAACACATTGTTTTCTTCCCTGTTTGTGAATTATAATGGCAATAACTGCTTTCATCCATAATTTGGTCATGCACTAAAATTTTAGCCGAAATGTTAGCATCCCTGCCATTTAGGAGTTCCATACAGGGTAATCTGTGATAATTAAAATAGCTCAAATAAAAAGCTGAGCCATCAGTATGTACTTTGTAACACACTAAAAGGAAGAAGAGAAAACCTAAGAAATCATGCCATTGCAGATAATTTGTATGCCAAAGAGTTTAAAGCCCACTTTCTCAGCATTTTGCGTTCGCTTGTTTGCGCCCCTCATTCTCTCTTTCTTCTTGACAGAACTATCACGGGCGATGAGAGGGCCTGGGTTAAGCTGCAGCTCTACTTCAGACGCAATGCTTTGGCTGGACAACTCTGCGATGCTACTGCTGTTTTCACGGTTGTTTACATCAATCATATTGAATGTTTGAGCAGCAGAATCTACAGTTTCTCCTCTCTCACATAAACTGAAAGAAATAGTGTCATTTGCCTTCAACTTTTTCTTCTTCACGAATCTGTTCCAACCCCTCGTGAAGACATAACTCTGACTGCTCTTCCAATAACAATACCGAAATTTCCACAACTTCATAGACTTGTCACAGAAAGCAAGCATCACGCCGTCAACTTCTTCAGCACTTTCAGAAATATGTGGGAAGTACTTGATAGCGTATTTCTTAGGGATGACAATCCTATTTAGTTTACCAACATCACTTGGTGTTAGCTCCTTTTGAAACAGTTGCTTACATGTTAGGCCTTGATTGCTCTGTGGCATCATAAGCTTAAGGCCAAGTTCAGTCTCAACACTTTGAGAGCATGTCCTTGTAAAATTAGCAAACTTGCATTGGTAGGTATCATCCTTTATCATATTAAGCACGACTTCAGTACTGAAATAACTTTGAAAATTTGGCTCTTCAACAGTTACATCAGTCAGGGGGAAATTTCTCCGGGAATCGCCACTCCGGAGTTTTATTGCTGCACTATCATAAGCCATAGCTGCCTCCTTTTCAGATTTAAAGGTTCCAAGCCAAATCCGTTGGTGGTTGGCATATATTTGACAACCCCAGTGACCATTTGGCAGTGGCACTACCCCTTTGAATTTTGAAGCGCTGATATTACTGCCAGACCTGGCACGCTTGCTTGCTGGAAAAGGATGAGTGCTACTATTTGAATCTGAAAATTCTTCAACCACAGATGTTTCTCCATTTGAAATCAAGCTCACAGTTTCTTCTTCCATTGAATTCCTGAACGAAAACTCATCGCAGTTGAAGGTTAGTGAAGTGCGAAAGTTGATATAATGAACAAGAGTATCATTTAAAAAACAATAAACACAAGCCAATCCTTGTATGTTTTGTGCATGTGCAAGTTTGATATAGCATATTTTGTACTCCATAACTCATCCTTTATTCTGCGTTTAATGGAAGTTACTACAAGAACAAATAAAGATTTCCAAAAGCAACAGCATAAAGTGGGCTCAAAGTCCCCTATGGACTCGATTCATTAGGGGCATGTCTTAAGGAACCAAATTAATTTTGACCTTTTCATTGCCTAAACCACCTCAAATAGCAGAAGAGAACAAACTTATCTATTTTGACCTTTAACACATAAAACAATCAACGCAGAATAGAATACAAAAGACAATATATATTTCATTCAAACAGCAAGAAACAAGGTTATGCATATCACCTGATTCTACAAAAAAATATCTATTCCTACAAAATTAGATAAATTTCAATCTCCAACAACAGTGTGTTGTGTTTTTCATGACGAATCAGCTGAATATCAGAGACAACAATGCCAATAATCACAATAAATTGTAAAAAAAAAAATCATCTAAAAATTTAGAAATTGTATTCCTTTACAATTAGTTTGGGATTGAGACTTGGTTGTTGTTGTTCCTCGAGGATAAAATGATTACAAATTCATATCAGCAACAAAAGACTGTTACATTTTCAATCGGATCAACAGAAATGATATAATAAATTTGAAAACCACCCTAAAATCTTATGTCTTTCACAGTTGCTTCACAAACAATGACATTGTCTTGGTTGAGGAAAAAGTTGTGTGTACTTTCAGAAGTTCATACAAACCACCCAAACACAGCAAAAAGCCAGAAGCTAAAAGGTGTGTGTAAGCCACCAGGAAATTACCAATAAGAAATCTTGGGGAGATAAAGCAAAACTTGCAAACAAAAACAAAAATATAGATACGAGATTCAGCAAGTATATGGTCTTGGAAGGAAGGAGCCTCTAACAAAATCCAAGTGTCAAGTTAGTATGATTATCAATATTCTGAATAGGTAGCTCTCTTGCAGCATTAACACAATCATAGACACGGAAAATAATTACGCGAGTTCTGGAAATCCTGCCCTGCTCAAGACAACAAAACTTCTTCTATCATACCAAACTCATTTTTTAATCCTCTATTTTCCACAAAAATTGATGGAAAAAAGAAATGACAATCCCTTCAACTGTCACGGTCATGTTAAAAACATGATAGAGCAGCTTAGACATTAATCACCAAGTACACATTTATAGATACACCAGATCCACATTTTTTTTTCTGCTGAGCTCCAATGACTGATCAATATTAGTACAGAAGCACAAATATGCATTACCGACCTATTCAGTCACTAGTGTAATAACCCTCTTCTCCTTCTCTAATAGGAAACTTGTAAATACATGCAATAGAAACGAACACAAATTAAAGAGATGCTTTGTTCATTGCCCCCAAGATATTAGTAAGATGAAGAAATGTTCAAGTAAATGCATCTTTGGGAAATAGTGATCTGATCAAAAAAAGGAAGAAACAAAGCTGTGTTATACATGCACAAGAAATGTTATAGAGATGAAGATGTGAAGCTTAATCCCATCGGTCATAAATCTAGCTAGATTTCAACTCAACATCCTATTTTATTTATGCTGTCCAGCAAACATCGACCCTTGTAATTCAATCTAGCTGAAAGTGTTGAAATTATTTCTATTCTATCCTGAGCCAGCGTAGTTTGATTAAGAAAAAATGTTCAATTCAGAAAAATGATGAAAATCCAATGCTTCAATATCCAAACAAGCTCAAAACAATTATTTCTAAGATTTAATTCAAATTTTGTTCTGGTGCATTGTAAATATGGGGCATGGGAACCTTCCTTTTTTTATATTCTTGGTATAATAATGTTTATTGTATTATTTCCTTAATTGTTAAGATTTTCTAGGTTTTGAGAAGTTTGAGAAGAGTTTAAAACGTAGTTTAGTTAAAAATACATAATTTTTAATTCGATTATTGAATCGAGCAGAAATTTTAACAAAAAATTCTAAAGGTTTTTTTATTACGTTAAGATATCATGATGATCGAATATAAAAAAGGCTTTTAAATAAGGCTCAGAAATTACTGTGTAGGATTGCCTTTATTTACCTTGTTGTGTTTAGATTCTTTTTTTATATTTAGATTATCACTTAATTTAAGCAATATTTTATTAGTTAGGGATCCTGTCAGAATTTTATTAGTTAGGTAAGTTTTAATTAGAAAACCTTTCTAATAAGGATTTTAGGTCTAACTAATATAGATAGAGATGTTTAGTATATTTTGAGCACATTTAGATTCAGATTATTCAGACTTTTGTAAAATTTCAGAGTTTATTCTCTAAATTTCTCTACAGCTTAGATATGTAAACTTAGGACTTAAGAACCCTAATTTCTATCCATGCTATACGACGCCTCAATTGGTGTCAGAGCAAGTTGGTCTTTTTAATAGATAAAGATGGTAGCAACCCACTAATTAAGCAATGCAGGGGTGGAGGCCATCCAGGACGTTGTGCAGGCTTAATAGAAAAAACTAAATCGTTTGGAGCAAGCTATGGCAAATCTACCTTGGCTAATCGGTTACGCAAACAAGGATCGTGGACAGAGGAATTTGCCTAGATACTTACCTTGAGGTAGGCAGAACCCCAAACCTATTCTTGAATTTGATGAGATTTTTTTCTATATTGGAAGATTTTCAAAAAAAAATTATTAATTAGCTAACAAAGTTGGAAGCTTACTTTTATTTCAATGAGATTCCTTATCATAAAAAAGTAGGACTTGTCGCACGCAAACTTTCTTATGAGAATGGTAATTTGAATTTCTGAACTATAGAACTCTTATTGGTATACCTTTAATTCTATTTTAGCAAAATTTGAGACAATTATTAATTTTAGAGTTTATACAAGATGATTATGAAGGGATTTTATATTTGGTAGATAAGCAATTAAATTATTATTATTTGCCTTTTGTTCAACATTTTAAAATAACAAAGAGGTGTCGTCTCTTTATTATTATTGGCTATAATGCTATATTCAAAATATTTATTCCTTTAAAGTAGAAGAGTTCAATTCTTGACAGATAACTCCAAGGCATGTTTTTAAAAGTATAGGGAACTAATGTTCAGAACTTTCTTCATTATTCTTGGCATAATAATGTTTATTGTATTATTTTCTTAATTGTTAAGATTTTTTAAGTTTTGAGGAGTTTAAAAAGATTTCAAGATGTAGTTTAGTAAAAGGAGCATGACTTTTAATCCGGCTATTAAATCGAACTGAAATTTTAATAAAAAAATTTAAAGGTCATGTTTCCTATTAGATAAAAATTTAATGATGATTAGAGATTGGGAAGACTTTTAAATATGATTCATAAAATTCCAGAGTTCATTCTCTACACTTCCCTAGAGCTTAAGTCTATAGTCTATAATAGCTTGAAAACAATAGTTTCTATCGATGTTATACACTACGTCAAAATATCATGCCATCTAAATGTTTACATATAAGGGAGGAAATGTTCCTGGTCCATTGCCCCTTCTGTTATAGCACGAAATGAACAATCACCTACTCTTGTTGGATAGATGGAATTAAAAGTGGCATAAGAAACTAAAACAACCAAACTTCGAGGTTATAAAACAAAGAAATAGACGATAGCACGTCTCAATTCTTAAATCATTTAGATATTACTCAGTCTAAGGCTTATATTAATCAGGCAGAGTTTTGCAAAGTTCAAACTACATAAAGATAAATACTCAAAAAAATAAATAAATCGGATCTGCATATCTAACACGTATTATGATCATGAAATTAAGGGATACATTAAAAGGGTTGATGCTCAATTTCTCAGTCATATTATGTTTACCATCACACAAACTTCACAGCATTGACAATGGATGAGGAAATTCAAATGTGTTGGATTTTATGCACAAACCAGAGAACTAAATGGAACTAAGCCAAAAACCCAATGCAATGACCACATTCCATCAAAACACAATTTTAGTTTCAATAAAACTTTAGCAGCATCCGAAAAGTGGAATTAGCTCAACTTGTCCTCGTATGTTAGGTTTAGTCTTCAATCTGTTCTTACAAGTCCAATTGCTCCCAATCCATCTTTGTATTTTAGGTGATTCTCCAACATGTATTTTAACTCAATATTTTCTTGTAAACTGACAAAAATAATCTCACTTGAGAAACTCAAAGCTCACCCCATCTATTAAAAAGTTAAATTAAAAAAAAAATTGTCGAAGTGGTGTTAAAATCCCTTCTTTTTCATGTTTTTTTTTCCCATAAATTATGTTAGGTTTGAGTTTATGACATGAGGTATTATTTTTGTGTGTTTGGTTGAGAATATCTTATTAAATGATGGATTGAAGAATAACCCTGTATTCAAGTACAAGATAAAACCAATTAGACTTGTAGAATAGATTAGACATTAAGTATAAAATATAAGGATAACTGGAGCTAATTCGATCCCCAATCTAAAAGGACTCATATATCACTTAGATCGACTGCTTATACAATGGATGACTGCAATAAACTTTAAGAGGAAGCCTAGTGTTAATCTTGAATGACTGTAAAAATACAGAAAGAAAGCCATGATAAAACCTCTTTAAGAAGGTAGAATACAAGCCCTACCACTGAAGTGAACTTCTACAAGAAGCCTAATATTAATCTTGGATGACTTGCTAAATCCAAAAACAATGCACGGTAAAACCTCTTTAAATAGGAAAACCGCATGCCTTTCCCTGATTTACAAATTAGAACCCTATGTCACAGCATAAATAAAGTGAAAATGCTTCAAAGAATTTCTGTTTCACGATAACTGCATAACTCAATGGGGAGTATAATGAATCGACTGATTGTTACAAAGTTACAATCAATGAATAGGTATGTAGACTCAGTCAAATGAAATAACCTATGGTATCTAACAGGAACCTGAAACACAGAAATCTGGAACCTGATTATGAATCTGCTTAACTTCAGAAATTATCATGTGATTCAGAACTCCAGCTACTCGAACAAGCTCAATCAACAAGAAAAACCAAGGATGAGATGTAATTCTGCATGCATAGATGATATCTAAAGATGCGATTAGGGCTCACAATTCATTGAAGAATGAATTTGGTTTGATATTATGATAGAAGAACATCAACAATCAATCTTTATATCTTAACCCAGCTTCGTTTTCAAAACAAAAGGCATCAGATCAGTGGCATATAAGATCAAACAACATAATGAAGAACTACACTGATGCACTTGACAGAGATTATGGTAATGCTATAGTATTTTGTCGCGCGTATTCATAGAATTCATTCTCCTCTCATGGTTTATGAACACAATTTACTATATGAACAAAAACAAACACAACTCATGGTTGTATCTTGATGTGAGAATATCATGCCCAACAACCAAACCAATCAACTGCTATCAAATTCATTAATACAGTACCTGTAAAACCTAAATTCTTTTTTTTTTGGTAATAGTCGAAAGTTTTACTTTTTGTAAAACCTAAATTCTAATCTGAAATCCTTCATAACTTTCATTATTTCGAGTGTTATCAAGTCAACTTCTCAAAATCTACACCTGTGGTCCTTCGCCCTATCATACGCCAGCTGGCCCAAAACAAAACACAGCGCTAGTACTAGTTAACATTATTCACTATTCATGCAGTTAGCCGACGCACAGCCATTGCAAGACAGATCAATGGATGTCTAATCGATCTACTTAGTTTCTTTTTCTTAATTGTGTCTCTATCATCAAATAGTAGGAATTAAATATCAAATTCTACAGGAACTCATGTCTTGGTTTACGCTGTGTATATGGAATTACTTCAGAAGGAAACAAGTCCAGTTATGGAATATAGTATCTGTTCAAGGACAATACTAGTCAAGAATACTATAAAGAGAGGAATAGCACACCTGAGTTCTTTTCACTATATTATTATCTTACTTATTAATATGGTTGTGGTTGTGATTGTTTTTCAAAATGCTTTTTATTTAGAAATGTATTAAAATAATATTTTTTTTATTTTTTAAAATCAACACATTAAAATGAACTAAAAACACCTAAAAATATTAATTTAAAACAAAAAAATAAAAAAATTTAAATTTTTCAATAACAATTTTAAAACACAAAATCAAACAATGGCTTAAAAAAAACAAAATCTTTAAGATTATTGTAACAGGAAAAGTATTTCACAGCCAAACTATAGAACATCAAATCTTCAAGAATGACCATACGAGGACTAAACAAAGTCTTTGATCCACTAGTTAATCCACAAACAAAAACCCATGAATATACCATTAATTTACTCCTCAGGATGTGGATTGTAAATTAATCATTAAGAAGCATAAAATTAATAATACCAGACTATCTATTACTTCATTTAGAGATTATATAGCGGGACTGCCTTCATGAACTGTCATTAAAACATCACAGATCTGGATTAAAGAGGAATCCTCTTTCCTGTTAATTTTTATGCTGAAACAGTTTCTTAACCCTACTATAATGCTCACATAGCTTCCTTTAAAGCAACTAATTTGCAGTCAAAGAACCCCAAAAGAAGCAAATAGAGAGACAGATTATTTCCAAATCTAACAAAAAAAATCATCAAGGAAAACACATAAAATCAGAAGAAACAACACTGCTACGTGCATCAGGAAAGTAAAAACTAGCATGTAAGAGAAAAGGAATGTTACCTGAGTGGAGCAAACAGAAGCCGTCCGTTGCCCCCTTAAAACCAAACAGGTGCTGGAAAACAACAGTGGGTGATTTACTACTTCAAATAATAAAAGCAAAGGCCTTGGCAAATGAGAAAGATCTTCCATGTAAGGAAGCAAAATAAAGATCGAGAAAAATCATCTGGTGAAATTAATTACTAGCCACTGTAAATGGAAATTTCCCTTGACATCCAGCAAATAAAAATAAAGAAATTTCCATTCATGAAATTACTTACCTCATGGCAGCAAAATAGTGCATATCTGCCCAGAAGAGGAAACAAAAACACTCTCCCATATTTGGCACCCTCATTGACCCATTTTCAGGATGCTCCCTTTTCTCCTACTGCAAGCACACACAAGTTCTAGGTACCAAAAATCCCCAGTCCAGGTTACCCAAAATTAAAGCGAGTAAAAACTACATCGATTAGTTAGGTTAAACATCACTAAAAACAGAAAAAAATTGATTAAGAAGTTTAAGAGAGAAAAAAAACATAATCAGACCCAGATTAAGAGATAATAGTAACCAAACATACCCCTTATTCCTTCTTTTACCCTGCATGGCTTCCAAGTAAAACACGAAGGATTAAAGAGGTAAGAAAGGCAGGAGAGTTTTTGATTCCAAAATACAGTTTTCCGTTAAATTTTGAATAGTAAACAAGTACTCCAGAGAGCACAAATCGTCCTCTCCTAGAGGACCATGAAAAGCCACGCTTTCAAACACCATCACTAATTTTTTTAATTTTTTGAAGTACATAAGAATACATATAATCACACAGGTGGATGAAAATTGAAAAGGAAAACTCTTTTCTTAAAGAAGAAAAAGAAAAAAGCTATAACCTTCTGATATTTCGAAATCATCTTACCAAAACCTTCGTTCCATTTTGACAAGTCTGGACTCTAAAGCAGCAGTCGAATATTATAAAATAAAACCATTGCCTAAAAGAAAAGAAAGATTTGTCATACGGGAGCAGAGATTTTTATGGATGATGTGTCAAGCCTGCGCTTGGGGTTACTTTATGTACCAGTAGCTCTTCAGCTGCCCTTTGACTCATAACCGAGGGGAGAAAGACATTTGGTTTTGGATACACAAAGCAAACAAGTGTTTGAGTGTGTGGTGATATAAAAAGCTGCAGAGAGAGAGAGAGAGGAAGCGCATAGTTCTAGAAGATAAGAACGATCACTTCCAAGTGGAGATTAACTTAAAGGAACAAGAAAGAATTGAAAGGAGGGGTAGTGGGGGTAGTGGGGGTACTGCACGAGGAAACACTGGCAAATGTAAGCTGACAGAAGAGAAGTGAGCACACACCCTGCAATGGTATGCTTTCATACAATTAGCTTTCGTGTGTGCTCACTCTCTTCTGTCAGTCTTTCTCTTGTGACCCTCTTTCTGAACTAGGAAACTGATGAATTGAACTGGCAAAATTAAGTACCCCATGAGGTCATCACCTCTTTATGAGTAATCAGATCTGAAACCACAGCAGCACACCTGAAGTACTGTAACCAATCCCCACCCGTATACATTGGATACCAAGAGAATTTTGCTGCACCATAAACAAGCTAGCTAGGGTTTGCTCAACCAGCAAATGAGAAACCCTCGCCTTCCTCTTTTCTTCTTTATTTTCTTGCTCCACTCAATGCAGCAAAAGCAGTACTTATTGTCACACAAACCTTTGAAGTTCACTTGGGGGTTGGGTACAATGAAGAGCTTGAGGGGGGGGAGGGGGGGAGAGAGAGAGATGCAGAGGGAGGGCGTCGTTGAGAAAAAAAAATGGGGTGTTTTGTTTTGACATGACTTGCTCGGTCCTCGAGTAAATTAGGGATGAACCAATTAACTCGCTACAGCACAATTGAATTTTTGGTACTATAAATATAATGGATTAGATTGATGGAAGAAATTTTCTGCTTGTGCTGCCGATATAATGGTGCCTTCTAACAGTTTTTTAAATTAAAAATATATTAAGATAATTTTTTATAGAATTTTTTTATTTTTCATGTTACTATGTCAAAGCCATTAAAAAATCATATAAAAAATATTAATTTAATATTCTTTAAAATAAAAAATAATTTAAAAAATAGAAACTACCAAGCTGACACAAACTGTTATATAGATGGAAAGATAGGTAGACACACATTTTTATTCAATGATAATGCGGTATTTTTTTAGCCGATTTTTGTATTAAAAAATGTTAAGTTTTCTTTTCAATTCCAAGTAAATGTTGTCATATCAGCAAAGAAATGAGTATACCTCTTTAATTACAAGATATTATTTTTAAAATTAATTTTTATTATTTTATTAATGGCAAATATTAAACCAAACTAGCTATTTAGTCATACACTGGATGGATGTAGATTTGGACTAGATTAATATTGTGAAAATCACGAGTTGATTTGTAAAATTATACAATTTTACATTAATATATACTTATCGTGCAAAATTGCTTTAAAAATTTGAAACTTAAACTTGTTTGATCCCCATCTCTAGTGATAGTGCACTACATCGTCGATACTTGTACAAGGAGGAAAAATTGATATATCATGGAGAGGTTTTCATGCATCTCCATACCTCACTAGTATATAGGAAAATGCATCAACAATTACGATGGTTCTTCTATGAGTGAAGCTGACGCGTCACCACTGTTACCACTAGCTTCTAACTGTTTTGGTAACCTCCTACTCCATCATTGAATGTAGATTTTCAAGATCCTAAACAATAACATGTTAACCGTATTTTTATGTTTGGTTTGTCGTTTAATTGGACATTGTATTTAGATTCATAAGTAACAAACTTGTTCGGTTGATTTAATTGTTTGGATGTAATTTGTGAGTATGATTTATGATGTTAAAATTGACTATTTATGATGTTAGTCAAAGTTTTAGTTTGTGAATTAGATGAGAAAAAAATTATTTCTCGTGTGATTATGGTTTTAATCAAATTTGTTTTTGTTCTTAAAATTAAAGAAACAAACATGATATAATGAATATGATTGTGGTTGATTCATGTAGAATAAGTTAATGATTTTATTTGTTTACATGTTGACTTTATTATAAAAAAGTTGGTAAATTTGAAATTAGTGCCTAAATGAAGTGAATGACGAGTTATTATTCAAGAAATTAAAAATTGTTATTATTGTTTAGATTTTGTTATGTGATTTTTATTTGAAAGTAATGAATGATGAGAGGTGTTAATGAAGGGTTGGCATTGTTAATATTGTTTGGATTATGATTAAGTCTGTGGACATGAATAGTTGTATTATATTTTTAAGTTACTTAAAATATATATGAATTTTTACTTGAACCATGTATTTTAAGGTATTTGAACTGTGTATGAAAAAAAAATACTAACGATTTTACAATTTGATGGTCTATTTTTACAATCTGATTTTACACTGTATTTTTCATGTTGTATAAAAAATGCATTTTTTACAACCTTGGATTAGATCATACTAGATTGTTGGCCCGTGCTATGCTACGGTTCGGATCAATTTTTTTTTGTAAAAAGAAACATCTAGGCATTGCTAATGTTTTCTAGTATAAAAAATATTGAACCATGTATGAATTGACATGATATGACCAGATCAACTTAACGGATCCAAAAATAATTTGGATAACTGGTAAAAACATAATTTAACTCAAAAAATCATGATGATATATTTAAAAAAATATTAAGATGTCAACATATTGGATCGACCTGGGTCCATCTGGGTTAACCTTTTAAATCCACAACTCGGGTCATGAGAGCATGACAACCTTATATAAATAAATCAAAACAAATTAAAAAGCTTAATTTATAGTCAACTCAATGTTAAATGATAAAGTTTTTTAAAAAAATTAAATGATGGATCCACAAAAACAACTTAAGTCAACCCAAGTTATGAGACCAAAATAACCCCGTAAAAAGCAGATCAAAATAAATTATAAAGTCTAATTCTCAACCAACCCAAAGTTAGATGAAGAAATTGAAAAACAAATCAATTAAAAAAAAGAATAAAAAACCGATTCAACTCGGGTTAACCTACCAAACTAATGACCTAGATCATGAGACTAAGGCAACATCATAAAAAATAAACAAAAAAAAAACAACTTGAGTCAACCCAATTTAACATACGAAACTCTCAACTCGAGTCATGAGACTAGAATAACCTTATAAAAAACAAATCAAACAAATTATAAAGTTTAATTTCTAATAAACTCACTGTTAAATGATGAAACTATATATATGTATATATATATATATATATAAATTCAATCTATAAAAAAGATACAATAAAAACAACCTGAGTATACCTGGGTTAACTCGCAAAACTCACGACTCGAGTCATAAGACCAGAATAACCTCGTAGAAAATAAATCAAAATAAATAACAAAGTCCAATTCATAATCAAATAATCAACTTAATATTAAAGATGTTAAATGATGAACTTTAAAAAAAAACACCAAAATAAAAAAGAGATTAAAAAGCTCGAATTAATCACTTAATCTGCTAAATCTTATTGATGTTATAATTACCAATAATCCATGCAACTTTTTTGATAAAGTTTTGACATTAAAGGTCACAAATAATTGTCACATCACGCGCTATAAGATGCAAAAACACAAAGTGAAACACATTAAGATTAGCAAAAAGCTGTCCATTTAAAAGAAATTAAATTTCTCAACCAAAACGAGTACAATGATATGATCAGTCAAACATCAATAATTAAATATGTTGTGGGGATTTAAAAACATAATTACCAAAATATCCTTGTAAAAGAATTATTCAGAAAATTTATTAATCTTATCTTCTTCTTCTTGTTCCAGAAACAAAATCTTCTTACTTGAAACTTTACCATCTAACTGTCATTTAACACTGTTAACTTATTTATTCTAAAGCTGTACCGATACAAAAAGAAATTGCAAGGCAATAAATATTATAAAATGTTATTCATTTTTTAGCACAAACTATATATGCGATAATATAATATAGTTGTACGTATAATGTAAATATATATTATTGATATAAATACAGCTAATATTATATCATTTTAATATAAAACCTTGTAAAATATTTTTTTTGAACAAAACAACGAATTTTTTTACATAACTGAAATATCAACATCGTAGATGAGAATTAGATTTTGAGTTTTTATTTATTTATTTATGAAAATGTTGTTTTGCTGTTGAGCACTAATATCCCAAGAGCTAACCAAAGCCTTTTTACCACTTGTTATTTTACAACAAATTCTGAGAGTCTAATAATTGGACAATAATTGTGTCCAATTATTCAAAAAATTATAAGAATTTTAATAAAAACAATTAAATTATAAAAAAGTTAAAAAACTACATGTTATCATGTTTGACAAGATTGAAATAAAATAATTATCAGGATTTAAAAAAACATATAACTGCTCAAAATTGAAATTAAATGGCTTGAAACTAGCACTTAAAGCCTATTTGATATTCAATTTTATCTCCTTTTCTTTGGATAAAATGAAGGTTGAATGGCATTAATCCTTTTTTATCCAAGAAAAAAAAGAAGCTGAAATTCAATACCAAGAGCACCCATAATGTATGAATTTAACATGGGTATTTTATTATTATGACACACAATTTAATAAAAAATTTAAAAAAACAATATAAGTCATAAAAATGTTAGAAAAATATCACAATTTTAATACAACCATTAATGAAAATAATGATTGTTTTAAAATTCATGTTTCGTTTAAATTAATTAATATACACAACAATAGTTCACCAAAAACATATTAAGATTCTATTTTTGACATATTTAGTACTGTTAAAAAGATTTAATCATACCTTGAAAGACCATCAAATGATATTATAATAAGTTAGGGGTTTTGTTCGGAGTTAATTTCAAGCTCGCTTGGTGGTATTTCAAGCTCGCTTGGTGGTTTTTCAAGGTGTGGTTGGAATCATCTTATCAAGTTTTTTTTAATGATATCGAATGTGTCAAAAACAAATATTTTGTGTCCTCGATAACTCATTTTTTCTTATAATTTTTTTCTTCTATTATTATTTATCTCTTTTGTCACATCATCTTATCTCTTTTTTTTTACCACTATTTTTTAATCTTATTTTTTTGTTAATTGAATCTATATAAAATTTTGAGTTGGCTTTTATTAAGGTTAATTAATTTACAAAACAAATGTTTTTTTTGAAACATGACTAAACAAGCAATTAGGAATAACAAAATCAATATTCATAAACGAAGCATTGTTTAAACTATGCTATTTTCCATATAATTTTCCAACTTATATTATTCTCTCAACAAATTTATCAAATTATTTTTTTTATAAAAAAAATCCATTCAACACTATATAATTTAACAGTAATTATGGTAACAATGATTGACATAGTACAGCAATGATGCAAAGAAAGAGGTATTTTATTATCTTAAAAAGTGCGAAAGTACTATTGATTCCCTAAGCCATTTTTTAATGATTATCCAGACATTTTAAATTATTATAAACTATCAAATACATGGTGTCGGCATCAGCTAAGAACAGGTTTGGCTGTTGCGTTCATTCCAGTCCTGTTATTACTGTTGCGTTCATTCCAGTCCTGTTATTACTTAACAAAATTCATGAAAATATATCTCAGATTTCAGTCTTGTAATGTATTTGGTTTTTGTTCACTTACCAAGAACTCTCGTGAGGGAATGATTTGGTTTTTCTAAGGAATGAGACTCCATAATGAAGAAGAATGTAAAGTAATATAAATTATTTATGATAACTTCACGTAACAGTTTAAGTTATTGGATTGAGATAGTTTCTTAACACGATATCAAAGTTTTAGTAACTAAATTATCATAAGTTTGAATTTCACAATCTCTATTTATTTGATAAAAATCAAGTATAAAATAGTATAGGTATATTTAAGTCCTGTTTTTGTTCATTCCAGTCCTGTTATTACTTGAACTCTCGTGAGGGAATGATTTGGTTTTATAAGGAATGAGACTCCATAATGAAGAAGAATATAAAGTAATATAAATTATTTATGGTAACTTCACGTAACTGTTTAAGTTATTGGATTGAGATAGTTTCTTAACACGGTATCAAAGTTTTGTTAACCAAATGGTCACAAGTTTGAATCTCACCATTTTTATTTATTTGATAAAAATCAAGCATAAAGTAGTATAGGTATGTGTAAGTTTCAAATCCAAAATACTTTTACTTTAAAAAATTTATTAAAAAATAATATAAATTATATATTAATATCTTAACTAATAAATTATTAAGTTATTAAATTAAAATTTATCTTTCACAAGGACAATATTATTGGCGAATGGAGCAAAGTGTGTCCATGGCAAAGGAGAAAATGATACGAACACGTGGCAAAGCGATTGGAAGAAAAACCATATGGCGAGGGTGAATGCCATTAAGCAAAAAGATAAGAATAGAAATGTGGGAACTGCTATACGTACTACGGATTGTGTTCAATTATTTTCAATATAACAAAAATATCCAAATAATTGTGTTCAATTTGACTAACATGTTATTTGAGATTTAAAATCAAGATAATTCATGATAAAAAATCACAAAAAAATAATATAATATCAAATAATAAAACAAAAAAATCAATTTTAAAAAAATAATAATGAAGAAAAAAATTTAAATAAACTCATACTCACAATATGAGATCCGAATAAAAAAAACTAGATTAAAAAAAACACCTAGCAAAAAAGACTTGAGTTAAATAAAGAAAGCATTAGAAAGATAAACCTCACTTAACCTGGGTTAACTTATTAACCTGCACTTGAGATAACACCACAGAAAAAAACAAAAAAATCACAAAGCTCAATGACCAATAATATAATGCCAATTTATAAGATTAAAAAAAGAGAGCTAATTTTCTAAAAAAAATTCAAGTCAACTTGGGTTAACTTCACTAACATTCTACCCGGTATATGAGATCTGAATAACCCCGTGAAAATGAAAGTGGAACAACTAGTGAAGCATGAGGCTCAGTAACTCAACGTTAAATGATAAATTTAAAAAAAATTCAATTTTTAGTAAATACCTAAAAAGGATCGAACTTAAACCGAGCCTGGGTCATGAGATCGTGATTACCATGTAGAAATACAGACACAAAAAAATCACAAAGTAAAATTTCCAATCATACAAAAAATTTAAAATAGAAAAATAGAAATCAAAATAATTAAAATAATGGGGATCGAATTTGGTATAAAAACTATATAGAAAAAATAATTATGGATAAAATTGAAAAACAAAATAAATTAAGAAAAATGATTTAAAAATAGTAATAAAAATAACGAGGACCAAAATCAAATAAAAAATTAAATGAAATAGAATTTTGAAGAACAAAATAAAAAAACCAGAAAATAATAAAAAAATAGCAATGAAAAGAACAAAGACAAAAAAAACTTAAATCAAACACTTAATTCTTCTAAATTAATTGATTTTTTTATTTTATAAAATTAAGCATCAACCAAGCACAAAAAAATATTCTTTGATGCTGCAAGATATCCATATAAAGAAAACGAAAACTAACCATCAAGTCAAATCTCAAACAAAATCATTGTAAAGGGACAAATTAAAAAAGTAAAAAGACAAAAATTTAAAAAAAAAGACATAAAATTCCCCATGACTGTCCAAATTAATCTTTGACGTTGAAAAAAAAAGGGGGACTTAACATTTTTTAATTTTTAATTATTTTAAATTAATAAAATAAAATTTTATTTTGTTAAATTAAGAATTAATAGAGTGATATAATATTTTTTTTGATAATTCAAGATTTCTATAAAAACTATAAAAAAATAAATCACAAAGAATAATCACAAATTAAATTAATTTTAAATGACCAAGTAAAGACATAAAAAAATTGAGTGGGAAAAAAAACTATTCGAACAACAATATTTCGTCTCAGAAATAGTGTTTTGAATTCTAATTAAAATATATTTTACTTTAAACTATATTAAAATAATATTTTCTAGGGAAAGACGGTGCAGACCTACTATGTGTTGATAATTCGTACGAATATTAAGTAGTGAAAATCATAGCCGATTGACTTGGTGATGTTTGGATGTATTTGCTACCTCATAGGTGGGAATCGTCATAAATATAAATCGAGTAGACATAGGAGTACCCACGCCTCCCTGTTCCCCTTTCCGGTGGGCAAGCTGGTGTCGAAGAAAAGCTGCAGGGCTACTCCGTAGGGCGTGTCCAATAATGGTAAAATACAAAAGGAAGGAGGAAGTCTGCTCTAGATTGTTGAAAAATTTAGTTGCAACTAGATTGTTGACAAATATTCAACTAAAAATAAAAAAAAATTTAAAGATGATGTGTTTTTTAATATATTAAAATAAAAACAAATTGGATTGATATGGTTTAATTTGAATTAATCTGTTAAATCTACAACCTGATCGTGAGATTAAGATAATCTCAAAGAAAGCAAATCGAAACCAAATATGAAACTTGACTCCTAATTAAACCAATATTGAATGATGGAATTGAAAAGAAAATCAATTAAAAAACAAACTCGAGCTAACTTGTCAAGGTTGCAATCTAGGTTATGTGACTGGGATAACTTCATGGAAAGCAAATCGAAACAAATCATGAAAATCAATTCACAATTAATCCAATGTTAAAAGATGAGATTGAAAAAAAATAAAAAAAATATTAAAAAAGATCTTAGTCAACCCAAGTTGATATATCAAACTTATGATCCAGGTGATTAGACTTGATAACCTCGTATAAAGAAAAAAATATGAAGTCTAATTCCAAATCAATCAAATATTAAAAGATAAAATTAGAAAAAAAAATCAACAAAAACAGACAAAAAAACCGGAGTTAACTCATGATCTAGGATTAACAAACCCAATATTGAATGATAAAATTAAAAAATATAAAAAAATAACCCGGGTCATCTCGGGCTACCTCGCCAAATCCATGACTCGGGCAATGAGACCAGGTTAACTTCAAAGAAAACAAACTAAAACAAATTATGAATCTCAATTCCTAGTAAATTCAATCTTGAAGAATGGAATTAAAAAAATATATCAATAAGAAACAAAAGATAAGAAAAGACCCGAGTTAACTTATGTAAACCTGCCAAATTTCTAAGTAATGAGACTATAATAATCTCGTAGAAAACAAAAAAACAAAGCCTAATTCCAAATCAACAAAATACCAAAAGATGAAATTAAAGAAAAAAAAGCAAACAACAGAAAGGAAATAATACATGAGTTAACCCGCGACTTGAGATAAGCAAACTCAATGCTGAAAGATGAAATTAAAAAAGGTAAACAAATGACCCGTGACTCGGGTAAACTCACTAAACTTATGACCCAAATAATGAAACTGAGATAACTTTATACAAAGCAAAACAAAATTATTATGCTAAACAAATAAAAATAGACTTAAGTTAATATGCTAAACTCGTGACCCGGGTCATGAGATCGAGGTAAACCTTATAAAAAGTAAATAAAAAAATGGCATAAGTCAACATGGTTTAACATGTCAAACCAACGATCAAGTTTATGAGATTGTGATAATCTTATGGAAAGTAAATCAAAACAAATTATGAACCCTAATTTTCAATAAACCCATAATTAAAGGTTGGAATTGAAGAAAAAAAAAACAATCTTAAAATCAATGGTTAATCATTGTAAGTGTATTTTAAAAAGAAAGAACTAAAAAAAACAAAATGATTGTTAATCCTTAATAATCAAAACGATAAAATAAAAAACAATAATGAACAAAAAAAAAGTAAAAAAACATATACCAGCACACCCAAGTGATGAAAATTGAAAAACATATATTAAAATTACACACCCAACAATGAAATTAAAAATAAATTAAAATTTGATAAAAGGGTGAAGAATAGAAATTAAAAATCAAAACATTAAGAGTAAAAACCTTAAATATTGAATTAAAGTGTAAAATTAAAAATATCTAAGGTCATGAATTCATAAAAAAAATTCAAAATAAAAATAAAAATTAAGAAAGTGAGGATTGAATTTGAAAAAAAAATCATAATTAAAATACATTATTTTAAAATTGTCCTCAACTTAAAGGGTTGACTCATAATTCAGGGAAGCCTGATTTCTAAAAAATAAATTAAAACAAAGCACGAAAAAATGCAGATAGTTAATTAAAAAATAAAAATCCATGTAAAAAAATAAATTGGAGAAAGCATGAAAAAGAAGCATATCATCATTATGCTTAAAAAATATTCTGTGTCATGAACATGTCTGTATTGAGCCGTAAGCCCATACCCATACGCATATAAGAGATATGCAGCTCAAGACTCAGCCCAGCTCACTGGATACAGCTTCGATTCAATATCCTCTGTCAATTTACGGGCCAGTCCTTAGATTCTTTCTCAAGAGCAGGTTAGTACTTGGACTCGAACTCCGGGAAACCAACCAAACCAAACCAAACCAAACCAAACCAGGTGCTGCCTCTTCTTGGAAGCCATGGCTATGGAAAACTATGCATCAAGAAATATTGACAAAATTCACACAGATGTCCTCTCTCAATCAAGACAAGCTTGCTACAAGGTCCTTTCTTATCTTTCTATCTCTCCTGTCCTTTTTCCTTTTTTATTTTGCTTGTTTAAAATAGAAAAATAATTTTTTTTTGCTTTTCTTGTTAAAGATAACAAAAGGGTTAGATGTTTGTTGCATTTAATAATATCAGGCGCGAGATGCTTTTTTTGCTTGTTTGGAGAAAGAATCAGGCAAGAAACCTACAGAAATTGGGTCCGTGGGGCTTCAATATCCAGCTGAATGTAAAAACTCAAGGGCTGAGTTTGAGAAGAATTGTAGACCTGCTTGGGTAATCTTTGATTAAAATGATAAATTCTCATTATTTTTATTATTAATAATCTCGATTTTATTGGTTTTTTTTAATGATTTGATTTTTTTAATAGGTGAAGCATTTTGATAGGCTACACTGTAGGAACAAGACATCGCAGAGGTTGTTGGAAGACAAGGAAACCAGGAGAGGTCCGTTGTTGCTTCCTCAGCCTTACACTTTCAAGCCTACTTCTAGTACTTAATTTGAGCACCCTTTATCTTTTTAAAGGTTTCCTCTATGGGTTTTCTTTAAAATTTTATCTCTGGTGGGGTGTTTTGATTGATTTGGTAAATGTACAGTGATAGCATTGAGAGTTACTAGTTATTAGCCTGATTAGTTATGTAGTGATGGCTAAATTTTGAACATATGATAAATAAATAGACTTGAATTTCTGTGTTTTTAAGGTTATTAATGATTGTGTTGTTTTCTTTTTCGAATTTTGTTCCATGGTTACTTGAAATCATGCTATTTTGATACAACCAAATGATTGCATGCATCAAAATTGGTAATTGAAAACAGATGAAGAAAATGTATTTGATGATAGTGCCCTCGTTAGATCAATTTTATCAATTTTGGCAGGGTTATAAATATGCTTGACATGGCCCTTTAGGAAGATGGAAGCAGTCTTTTGGTCAATGTCTTGGTGAATTCATATGCTCCATTTGAAGTGAGACCAAGGATTGTAGAATGAGTTTATGACTTGAGGCAATGTTGCCAAGTCTATGGTTAGCATTAGCAAATAAATTTCAAAGAAAGGATATATTGTTATCTGTCAAGATATCGTGGATGTTGAAAATGGGATAAAATTCGAACTTGAGTACTTTGTTAGGCTTCAATGCTCAAATACTTGGTATTTTTTCCTCTATAAATTTCATTTTTGTGTGCTGTTGGGATTAAAAGATGTGAGTTTCCTGTTTTCAAATGGTCGTCACTGATCTTTGATGACTATAACTGGTTTATGTAAACACATGCAATACTATGTTGATGTTGCCGGCCCATGCCTTTGCATTTGCATTTAGAATATGTTACCTTTTATGCATCCATAATTTGATGTGTTCTACAAGTAGATACTTTCCTGGAACCCAAGCCCTTATTAAATTAATGGTTAAGCCAATAATGTGGTGAGATGTAGTGGAATAGGGGACACCATTTCAAAAGTCCAGCATGGTTTGTTTTGTTAGAACTACAAGGAAAGGGGAGACGAGCTGTGAGGCAAGCTGTTCATGGAAAGGAAAGAAGCTTAGAGTGGTATGTTAGACTGTTTATGGAAAGGAAAGAAGCTTAGAGTGATATGTTAGACTGTAGGATAATATAGGAATGGCTATATATATTAGACTGAAGGATAATATAGAAATGGCTCCAGGAGCGGGGAGCTTAAGGATTCCGGGGGTTGCTGTTAAAGTGTTTTGCTTACATGAAATTTCATGATTGATCTAGATATAATTTGTTACCTTCTACTTTCAGTGGAACTACTTGAGCTTGTTGCATGCTTTTGTTGATCTTCTTTCATCAAGGACTTGAGCGTGGTTGTGTGAGGCAAGTGTTTTGCTTCATGCATGCATGTGTTCATCTACTTTTCGTCGAGAACCAACTCCTTTATTGATGATCAATTTGTTCACGAGGTTAATGTTGTCCCTTTTTTTTAGATGGAATAACAAAGAAGCAAGGCATGGCTGACAGTCATGTGCGTTAATGGCTATAGTCTTTGGTGCTTAGACACCAGCAAGTTTTGGAATCAAGGGATTAGAAATCTCCATAAGGTTTTGATAGTGTTTTATATTGAAATACGAAGGTTAGGAAAGCTTGGCTAACAGTTTTCCAAAATACTTACATATGTTTTCATGTCCTAGTACTATTCTGTGAATCAATAGCCGAAAAGCACTCGAGAGCTACCTGCTAGGATTCCTGGGAAGCTAGCTGACTGCAAACTAGCTATAATAATGATACCATGCTTCATAATATATTATTAGCCATTGTTTGTTGCTTGCAGCAAGCTTGACTGTCTGCACCAGACTTGTTTCTTAAAGCTTTACCCATGTGAACTGAATCGAGGTTGCAGAAAAAAATAGACAATTAAGTGGATGTTTTTACATTTAATTCCAGCTTCTTGCAATGACATTGTTTTCTTGCTTAATCACGAGAGGGAATGTTGTAGAATAGATCATTAATCCTGAAGAAGCAAATCTTTGAAAGGATTAATCATGATTTCTTGATTGGTTAATTAAATTGGAATACGTGCAGCCTTACTTATTTAACAAGATATTAAATAAGGAAAGACAAGAAATATATATTTACACCTAAATTATTTTTCGAACAAGTAAACCATATGTAGCATATCTACTATGTCCTAAGCCGTGTTTTGCTCCGAGTCTGGGATAATTATTTTTTTCAAATTGTAAAACAAATCAAGGCTTTGCTGGTGTATTTTCTAGTACGAGAAATAATAATAATAATTATGAATTCAAAATTTAATGTATGCTATATGAACATATTTGGATGATATACTTTTTAAAAAATATTTAAATAGTGACATTGAAAAATCCATGATAGTCATGAGATTTTAATAATCTAAGATAGTCAATATAAAATGAAAAAAAAATATCATTTAAAAAAATAACAAAAAATAACAACATAAGTCAATATAGATAAATTTGTCAAATTCATGATTTAGACAATAAAAACGTCATAATTTTATATAAAATATATTGAAAAAAATTGTGAAGCATAACTCTCAATTAATTAAATATTAAAGGGTAAATTTAAAAAGAAAATTTAATTTTTATAAAAATAATTGAAGTTAACTTATGTCAATTTTTTAAAATTACAAAATTACAACTTGATTCTTGAGATAAAAATACTTATCTAGGATAAATTAAAAAAATTTTCAAAATATAAACAAACCAAGGATAGAATGCATGTCAAGTCTTTTTCACAACATTTCAAGAACCCAACACGAAACCAATAGAAAAAAATCATTAAGTCCAACCCCGTGTAAACCTAGTGTGAAAAGATTAAATCAAAGAAAAATAAATACTATTATAATCCACATTGCCAGCCACAGTGAAATCATGAAATGTTTTAGTTTCTTTTAATTAATAATTAATTAGTATACCGGGCCTGCTGGCTGGCTTGCGGTGGTTGCTGGTAATCTGAGAAAGCTATGTATGTTAAGAGCTGTGGGCTAGACTCGAGAGGCACTGGTCCCAAATCCAGCTAGTTTTTTTGAGTTTTTGATGCTGGACTATAGCCTAATATGCTTTATCTGGGCTTGGATTTATTTTTGTTGCGATTAAGAGCTCAAATAATTGGCATTCAATTCGAACAATTAAAGTAAAAAAACCGGTCATTAGAAGTACATAATCAAGCCCTGTCATGTCAAGATCATTAAACCTCGTAATTTCAGTATTTACGAAGCTTTGTTCTCATGCCAGGATTATCAAACCCTAGTAAAGTAATCACTATATGAAGATGATCAATAGACGATTATCATACCAAGATCACTATTCTTTCAGCAAGAGTTTGGTGGTGGCTAGTTCTCTGCACATGCCGTCGTTGTTATGTCAAGATGATCGGTTTTCAGTCGGTAATAATCAATATACGGTTAATGTAATATATATTTATGAATAATTTTGATATACTGATATTAAAAATAATTTTTAATAATTAAAAAAAATATTATTTTAATATATTTTTGATAAAAAAACACTTTAAAAAACAACAACTTACAACATGCTATACAATCACCATGCCAAGATGATTTGTTTTTCAGCAGTAGTTAATAGTAATATAAAAGTAATGTTTGTTTTTGCATTTAAAAAAAACATTTAAAAAAATTGAAATTTTTTTTTTTTCTTTACTTCACATTAATATTTTTTTTGATGTTTTCAGATAATTTTGATGTGCTAATGTCAAAAATAATTTTTTTAAAAAATAATTATTTTGATGCATTTCCAAACAAAAAAACACTTTGAAAAATAACCGTTACCACACTTTCAAATACCTCTTAAAACAGACCTGGATATAAGCACATAACTCTGCGGGCAAGACTATTGTTTATTAAACATAAAGGGTAACTCAACCAGTTAGACTTTGAGTTTATTTTTTAATGGCCACGAGTTCGAGTTCTTTTAGGGTCATTGAAAGTTTACATGGTTATTAATTTTAGGACACGTAGAATGAATTGAGTTATACACAAACTGATCCGGATTCTTACATTAACAATAACCAAAAAAAAAAAACTGATATTTATTATTATATGGCTGATGCACGATGGAGTGTTGCTTTGACAAAACGTAGTGGGCTACAAGTCTCTCAACACTCCCTCCCATGTGCACTGTATGCCAATAACTTCTAATTAAATTTAATATCATTATTAGATCTCTGCTTAGTTTCAGTTCCAACGTCTGAATTCTCAGATTTCAGCTCCAATTTCTGTGTTCTTAAGAGTATTTTCAAATGCTTGAATATGCAATTATTTTTGTTCCACGTTAGTTCATGGATATTTTAGAATTAAATGTGTTCCTCTCACGTCGTTATAGAAGAATTTAATTTATTTTTTTTTATATATGATGCTCTCGAGATTTGAACTCATGAGATAATAATAACAATGAAGAGAAGAATATACCTCCTATAAACTCCTTAAAAATAATCTTGAAGAAGAGGAATTATACTAGCTAGCATCAATCTTAACTCATTGTTGATATATATTTCCTTCGCAACTTCCTTTAAATGGCCTTTACAATAACAGTATTAAGATTGGGTTTGGTATTGCTATCAAATTATCGTTTCATTATAATTTTTTGTTTTAAATTATTGTTTTGGTATTTTTATTTCACTTTGATTTGATGATGTTAAAAATAAATTTAAAAAAATAAAAACATATTATTTATATATATTTTCAAGTAAAAAACGCTTTGAGAACGAACTTGTTCTCCCAATTTTTCAACCTGCGAAGAACTTTTTGGGTTTTAACGAAAATGAGTTTTAGACTGATTTTTTTTTATTTAAAAAACATCATAGACGAGATATTTAACTCGTTTTTTGGGTCGGGTTTTAGATTTATTGAGGCTAATATATTTGCAAAAACAAAAACAAAATCTTCAATTTATTATTGAATCAAATCTTAAAAAATAAGGTAGGAAATAAATCACCAAACTACCTAAGTTAATAGCTAAGATATCTTCTTAACAATGTTTTTTTTTTTAAATCATTTTAATTTTAAAGTGTTTTAATCTTAGAAATTTTTTATTTTTAAAAATATTTTTTTAAGATCAGTATATTAAAATGAACTAAAAAAATAAAAAAATAATTTTTAATAATATGTTTTAAAATTTTTTAAAAATATAATTTCAACCATTTCGGAACACTCTTTTAAATCCGGTGTGCTTGAGATAACATGGTCTTTCCAGACAAACACTTAACACGTGGAAAGATGAAACAGTGACGCATCATGTCAATCCATCCTAAGTCACTGCCCACTTCTTTTTAGTCTCTTCTAGTTCGAAGAAGTTATGGCCATGATGTTTTTGTACCTAACACTGATTTATTGTTTATATTATATAACACACACTTGATTAATATTTTAGTGCCTTGCATGATTTGTTTTTAATTCACGAATTCTTAACACAAATCATCAAGAGACGTGGACCAACCTTTGAGTCCCACGAGGCCTCACGCCACCCCTTGCCCTCCTCGAAACACTTTGTCACTAGCTAGGCAAGTCCAATATTAATACCTCGAGGGATGAGGACATCACATAATCGATGGCATGCTTAATTTTATATGCCACGAGGTCAAAGTAGCGTTTAGGATGAAGATGATTGACTACTAAAAGTGCTTTTGGTATCTTCTTCAAACTGTTTTTGATTTAAAAAGAAGGTATTAAATTGATTTATTTAATTGTTTCTAGATGATTTTGATGTTCCACTGTTAAAAGCAAAAGAAAAAACTAAAAAGATTACTTGAATGTGTTTTTAATTGGAAAAATACCATACATTAATGTATGATACCAAATACCCACTAAAATTTTAATAGGTATCAATTCATGAGAATTGAATCGGTCAATCCTGTCACTAGTAGAAATAAAAAGAAATATATAAAAAAATATTATTTGAATTGATATTTTAGAGGTTTTGTTTTGATAATTTTAATGTGCTGATATAAAAAATAAAAACGAAAACAAAAAATATTATTTGAATGTATTTTTAATTGAAAAATATTTTTAAAAAACACCTTACACTATAATACAAAACACCGTTTTTACATTAAGACCTATTTTTTAAATTGTTATTAATTTAAATAGTATGTTAATATTAATTTTTTTAAAATATATTTTCAATTAAAAGCCCATTTACTATTCACTATAAAAACAAAATCAATGTTCTTTTTCAGCTAATTAATCAAGACAAAACCCTCCATTAAAGTTATTGCCGATAACGATAATCTAGTGGCCCATTGTCTGGATGGTTAAGAAATGTTAATTGTGCAAACACTGGCCCATCTTCGCCTCGATTGGAGGGTGGGAGGGTTCATCATCCTCTCTCTCTCTCTCTCTCTCTCTCGTCCTCAATTTTCTTGCCTTTTATAATCATGATAAAGAAAAGCGACACGCCGTTTGACTTAAAATCCAATCCACACGATTCTTTAACCTATCATCTCTACCCCAAAGTCATAATGAAAGCTGCCATTGCTTTTTCATTTTCTCTCGGCATAATTATTCCATAATTATAGAAAAAGCTATTTCTAGCAATAAAAATCTTAAAAGACTACCGGTGGTGGTGACGTCATGGGATGGAGATCCAAACTGGGATAGGAAAAAAAAATAAAAATAATATTAAAGTTGCAAATAATAAAATAAAAAAATGTAACAAGACCTAACCCCTTTCTTAAAACACAAACAACAGCAGTCAGTTGGTCTTGGGACTTGGACGGTCTTGTTACTTTGTTCTTGTTTTTGGTACTTGGTGGTGTAGTTGGGGTTAGCTTGAGCCAAAGTCTACGTAAATACGGCGTCGTGTCATCCACTAATACACCAGACCCTTATTTTAGTAGACTTTGAAACGGAAGATGAATCCTACACGTCACACACTCTCTCCTCCCCTTTTCTCACTTTGACTTCTTTCTCCCTCAACTTTTTTATTATTAACTCTAATAGTAAATCCCGAAAGTCAGTCAACGCCGTTAGATCACGGTTTGGAAACGGAAGCAGCATCTTTAACAGCGCCACCATCACCTCCAACGTTACCCATTGTAGCCGACTGGACGGTCAAAACAGACATGCTGGGTGAGGCTGGCCCTTCGCCGTTGGATTGGAGCAAAGCGTGGTGGTTGTTGTTGATCGCGGGGCTCCTGTTGTGACACGAGGCGGTTGAGATAGCGGTTGCGAGTGAGATGGGCATCAAACAAAGCCCTTTCCCTTGTAAATACTGCATGGCTGAGCCCATATCCTCCTCCATCAACTTAGCCACCTGGTGCTCCGTCACCGTCAAGCTGCTGTCGTTAGTTCTAGCCGTTTGGTTGCCGTTAGAGGTACGGGAGAGGGACCCACCATCGGCACTGGCCTGGATACAGTCACCACCAGCCTACAGAGACAGGAAAAATAAAACAGGAAATGTTGTTTATGATTGTTTCTCTTTTAAAGAGGAATCTGAGAAAAAAGAGAGCACGCGTGCTACTTTTGTTCTTGTCGTGTTGTTGTGATTGCGGGGGTTCTGGGGACTTTGGATTGGACTGGTGGGGCGGTGAGAGGCTTTGTGTATTTTTCACTACATGGAAAACTAGTTGGTTTTCAAGGGTCCATTTAGGGCATGGTCCGTGTAGTTAAAAATTCGATTTTTTAATTGAATTGGGTAAATAAAACTAATTCTTTTAATTTTCTGTAAAAAAAAAAAAAGGTGAAACTATCCTCAGTTGAAGTATCTGTAGCGTATTACCTCAGAGGACATGTCAGCAACAAGGGGGGCAACGGCAGCTGCACCGCCTAATCTGCTCATGCTCAAGACCTGCTTGTACGCAGGAAAACAAGAGACAATAATTAGGCAGGCAAAGAACACTTTATTACTGTTAATTAATTATAAAAAGGAGACAATGAGTGAGGGAATATTAGTTTGGTAAGAAGCCAGCAAGTAGATACATACCATAAAAGAAGATTTAAAAACCATATCTTAAAAAAATAATATGTCAACCAAACATGGGAGTCACTTGAATTATTATAAAATTTAAAGTAAAAAAAATAAAGTTCAGTTAGAGAAAGATGAGAACCTTGACTTGGAGCTGCAGGAATTTAACATAGTCGATGATCTCATCAAGCATTGAAGCCTTGTCTGTCTGTCATTCCACAAAACCTCTTCAGTACACAATTCTTAATCCTTAATTTAATTACATATTAATTAATTACGAGTAATAATTATTATGATTATCCCCTTAGAGCTGTTTGACACAAAACCTCTTAGGTACACAATTCTTAATTTAATTACATATTAATTAATTACAAGTAATAATTAGCTCTTTGAGATTGCCCCTTACAAAAACAGTTTTTATGTTAATATGTGTGTGTATATATATATATATAATATTAACACATTAAAAAATAACAAAAAAATTCAGTTTAAAAAAAATCTTGAAGAAGAAGTAAACACAGATGAAGAAGCGGTGTAAAACAGAAATCCCGATCCATTCGCCAGCCATTGCGGGTGCTGATTGGAGAACAGTTCTGGGACCAACTAACAGGCAGTCTAAAAAGAACAGCACAAGACACCTAATTCAGAAACAACCCACTATACTATCGACACCTGTCTATCCAAAAAATAGGACCACAAACTAATGAAATTTCAAGGAATACACGTAGAAACTGATAAAAACCTGACTGGCCAGTTACTAGAAGAAGATGATGATGATGAAGAAGAAGAAGAAGAATCAGTTCAGTTTTTCTTCTGGTTTCTTGGTCAATCAAATTGAGCAGTGGCCACAAATGATTTTAAAGAGATATAAATTAGTAGTTCATGTCTTGTTCTTGTTTTACCTTGTTGGCATTAGGCACCAACTCTTGCAGAGCTTTCATTCTTTCTGCAATTCTCTCCCTTCGTAACTGCCCACATAAAAAAATCAATCAATCTACGTTTATTTTCGTACTAATTAATGGCATAAAGTGAGAGTCAGTGACAAGGAGGGATACGAACAATACCCTTTCAGCTATGCTATGTGGGTCCGTTGCTTGACCTCTTCTAGCCCTAACCCTTTGTCTAGGTTGAGCTGGTGCACCACCATTGGAGCCACTTGCTTGAGGTTGGTTCATCACAGCCGTGGTGGCTGCCCCTTGAGCCCCAAAATTCTGTGCCTGCATAGCCCCTCCCTATACAATCACACAAGATTAATAAAATAAACGTGTAGAAAATATGAGTAGAAAATCTGAATACATACCTGGGGATGGTTAAAATGTTGCATGGACTGGTTCGACGCCTGACCAGTTCCGTTCATAGATCCAGCACCAAACCCATTAAACAATCCTTGCATTGAACCATCTCCTCCCTGAAAGAAGGGGGAAAAAAAACAAATAGTAAGTTGGCAATTTAATAGAATTTAGTCCCAGCTGCTCTGTTTCGTAAAACTAAAAATGAAAATGAAAAAGAATTTAATAACAAACGAAGATGAAAACCACCTTAAAGGAGGAGCCATCAATGATGTCGTTTTGAGGGAGGACGCCGCGAGCAGCAGCCATCAGAAGCTGCTGCTGTAGCATCATTTTAGCGGCGGCGGCAGCACCACCACCACCACCACTGATCTGGTGTTGTCTCAGCTTAGAAGCCAATATTACAGACTCATCAAAGTTATTATGAAACCCAAGATTACTATTGTCGGTATTAGATGGTGCGGTTTCATCCGACAAGTCTCTAGGTTTGGCTATAGAGTTGCTGCTGTCGTTGTTATTAATGGGCATGGCGAGGTCCCAAGGAGACTTGAGGTCAGGCCATGAACAAGGAGGAATAGTAGACAGCATTTGTTCAAGAAAATCATCATTCGAGGATGAATTGGGATCGAAGTGAGAGTTTTGGATCTGTGAAGGGTTCTGTTGGTTTTGAAGGTCTTGTAGAGGGATTTGTGATGATGGGTTTAAGAGCGAGTTAATCCCTTGCATTTCTCTACTACAAGGCTGCATCTTTTTGAAACAGAATGAATAGATTTCGTAAGAGCTTGAGGGTTTTGGGGTTTTGTGTGATATATATAGTTGAGATGGGTTTTGGGTTTGGTTTGCTTCAAGGGGATGGAAAACGAGAAGGAAACAGGAGTGAAGAGGGCATTTGGGTTTCCGAATAATGTTTATTAGGCCAAGACTGAAGAGAGAAGAGATCTCTTCCACTAATTCCCTTCTTCTTCTTCTTCCTCCTCCTCCTCCTTGTATGTCAGGGATTGGAGGATATTAAATAGCAAAAGGGAAGCTTCTTTGTTTGGGTTTTGATTAGCTATCTTTTGTTTCATCTATATATCCTTTGGGGGTTCAGCTGGTGTGTTAGCCATGGTAGGGTTAACTGTGGATTTTTAGAGAATGTTTGTTTATATTTTTAAATTTTTCTCTTTTAACTTTGTTTATACAAAAATATGATTTTAATATATTATTAATTAAAAAGCAGCATACTAAGACATTATTTGTATGTGCGGGCCAAACATTCTTTTTATATTTTTAATTATTTTGATTTATTAATTTTAAATAATAATAATAATAAAATAATTTAATATATCTCTAATTAAAAAATACTTTAAAAAAACATCTTTTAACAAAATACCAAACATTATCTAAATAGCAACACCATACAGCTTTGTCGAATGGCCACTGTCGATGATAACGCGTGAGTTCCACTCTTTCTTTATTAGAGGCCAGGAGCCGAAGGCCGTTTCTTTTCCTTTATTTTTTTCCTTTCTAAAAAGGACCCTTTCCCCCCTTTTTCACATGAGGTGTCAATTGAAACTTCTTATCATAAAAATTCATGTGCGTAGAGGTGCTGTGTTTATAATTATCATTTATTTAATTTTTTTTAATATTGTTTAAATTGTTTTACTTGTGTATATGTATTATTGACAGTTAAAATAAAATAATTGCGGACAAATACAGACACGCATACATAGTTTTGAAAACACATGACTTTAATTTAGTATATTTAAACATTTTACTTCAAATCATTGTGTTATGAATGTTATTTTTGCTTATATATTGAATTTGAAAATTTACCTGTTAATTACACCAAAAAATCCAATAATTTTATGTGGAGTGAAGTATTTACATGTGTTGCATGTAATATTAATTATACATGATAATATGTGAATATATGTGTTTTTTTTATCAACGTGGATGTCCGGCTCAACTTGTACGTACCTCGACTAATTCCACGGGCTCTGAAGTTAACGACCATGTAAGCTTTCAGTGGTCATCCTATAACAACCACATGGTTCGAATCTGAGACTACAGGGAGAGCAGACTTCTTAATCCCAAATTCTTACCATTAAACTACTTACTAGATAGTTATGATATACGTGTTTTATTTAGATACATTGATGATGTGATGATTTATTTATTAGTGTAAATTTAAACACATACATTATAGTCCTTCCAATTTTATTTCAAAATTTTCTAATATATTCTAATAGCACGTGCTATAGAAGATTTAACCTATATGATTGATTTATATAATTGAGTAAAATCCCAGTCCTTAATTCAATGTCAATGATCATATAAATTAGATTGCTCCATTTATTTTATTTTATTTTTACTCTGAGCTCACTTAATTTCTTTAACATACATGTCTTGGAGGATGACTCATGCTGGAATAACACCAAAATTTAACCTATTTTATGCAATAACCATGGATTTAGTATTTTTGCATTTATAAACAGTAGTAAAAATTATAGTGCAGTAGTTATTATTTTTTAAAGTGTTTTTTATATGAAAATATATTAAAATAATTTTTTTTATTTTTTAAAATTCACTTTTAATATTAGCATATCAAAATGATTTTAAAATAATAAAAACAATTAATTTAAAATTTTTAAAAAATTAAATATTTCCAGAAACATTGTTAAACTACAATGCTAAACAAGACTTTAATTTGATTCCAAGATCTCATTACTTGTGTGAAATGTCCTTTATATAATCACTCTTTAAAAGTTTATTTGGTATCATAATAATAATTATTTTTAAAATAGTTTTTGCTTAAAAATATATTAAAATAATATTTTTTTATTTTTAAAATTTTATTTTTGATATTATCAGTAATTTGAAAACATAAAAAAATAATTTAAAGTAAAAAATTAAAAATTTTAATTTTTTTTAAACTTTAAAAACATAAAAATAAATAAACGTGCTATAAGTCCCGCGTGGTCGGCCAGTTCAATACGGTTCGCTTTCAACCGCGTTGCTCGATGCTAATTAATTTACCCTTTTTGTCATTTATGGAAAATGTGACGTCACAAGCAACTAGCTAGTAGCTACTGGTAATCAATATCCTAATGACACCTGCAAACAACCCACCGCCATTAATTACCATCTAAGCACAGACATATTTACAAGAACCATCCTCTGAGCTGATGCGACCCAACTTCACTCAGATCCCATCTAATATTTTAGTTGTAAGTTAAATAAGCTGATCTGTGGGTTGAGAATGAATCTAAGCTATTATTTATATATTTTTTTAAATGATATTATTTTATACAAATATTTTTATTAAAAAATAAAATAATATTATTTCAATAAAAAGATAATAATTCAATATATATATATATATAAAAGCCAAGTTTTACATCGGTAAATCACCAAGTTTCGCTGCTCAAGCTGGTTTTTTTAATCATGACAACATTCTTTTATGAATGAAGTGTTGATCAAGTAATGGTGAGTTGATTATTTGTAGCCTATTTAATAGGGTGGTTAAGATTGGTTTTTAAAAATAAAATTATTTAAAATAATATTTTTTTAAATTTTATTTTTAATATTATCACATTAAAAAGATTAAAAATATATATATATATAATCATTTTAAACTAAAAAAATTTTAATTTTTTTTAAAAAAACGATGAAACAACAGTGATTTCATGACTATAGCCTATCCTGCGAGTAGCGGCCTTTCTTCTTTCCCATTTCCCTCGTATTTCGCCGCCCCATTCAGTTTTTTTTTTTTTTTTTTTAATTTATTTCGCCATGTCTATTTTTTGCCCCAATTTCGCCTCAAATTAATTCGAGGCCGTTGGCCAATCAACTACGCAAAGTTGAAATGTACTATAAAGCCACAGTCGTACAGTTTTTAATTATCTTTATTTTTAATAACGGTCCAGATGTTTATTTACAAACAAGAATATGCAAATTATATTCCTTGATACCAAAAAATTAATCATTTTTATAAGTGGATGTAATCTCCCATTATGTTTCGAGTAGTAATCGAAGATGAGTAGTTAAATCTAAATAAATTTTGTTTTAATTAATTACTGAAAATGACAAATAACATAACTCTAGAAATTTTTGTGAAATTCTGATGATCTTTCGGTCTTCTTGTCAAACGGGCTGTAAAATATTCTGATGTTAAATTAAATTTTGATTTTATGAAATAAAATATTAGGTTATTGTTAAAAGAAATTGAAAGACTAAGTAACAAATTTAATTTTAAAAAATTCAATCCCTCTTTTAGTTCAATTTGGTTTGACAATTAGAGGTGGAGAAATCAGAGGTAATTTTTTTTTTTGTGAAAATAGTTTCTCAAGTTTTGGTTTTTGTTATTTGATCCATTTTTTTTTTGAGAATTTTACGGTTTGATTATAATTTTTATTTTTATCACATTTTAGTCCTAAAATATTAAAAAAGAAGAGAGAAAGTTGCCAAAAAAAAATAAAAGAGAGAGCGTGTGTTAAGTCAACAACATTTCAACCATAACAACACCAATTTGAGTGCTATTGAATTTGTTTTAAAGAGAAAAGTTCAATGTAGGTGGTGTAGTGATTTTGCCCTTCATACATGTCAGAAAAAATAAATCAAGACTCCTGATTTATATTTCAACTTAGTTTGATTTATGTTTTTTAAATCGATTAAAAAATATGTTTAGGGTTATGAATATCTTCATAGAGGTTTTTAGAATGTTTTAGAGTTGTTATTATGTTAAAAAAACTAAAATTTGATTTTTCAGGATCGTAAAACTTAAACTCTAATTTTTCAACAACGTTAGGTGTTGTTGCTGAAATTTAAACTAAAAGATAACACATTATTTGTTTAGATAGGTGATATATTGTCCATTATGTTAAAAATGAAAGGATAAAACTACATGTCATTCATCCATTTAATAATAATAAGAAAAAGCTTGGCGTGCATGCCTAGCTTTCCAGACCAATCCGCGCCTGAGCTTCATCTCTCAGGCCAGGTGCATGAAACCCTAGGCTCGGCGCATGATTTTTAGCTAAATAACATTTACCTTTAAAAGAAAAATTAAAATAAAATTCTCTTTAATAGACTTATTAATTTATGCATTGATCCAAGGTATAGTTTCTAAGAAGATTAAAGCTTTATATGGTAATAATAATAATAATATCTTTATAAATAAGTATATATTAACCTAATATGTAGATTTTAAAGAAAAAATAGCAAGGATCGGTGGTTCACCCTCCCTGTCCAGAAAACTGAAAAGAAAAGGATGCAAACCCGATCGAGAACACATTATTAAAACTAAAAAAGGAATCGAAATATATATAATTAATTTATGCATTGATCACATCCCAGCCTTGAATGCAAGAATGATATATATATATATATATATATATATATTCCTTGATTACCAATGCAATTGCATGCACATGCATGCTTAAATGAAGATACGACTAAATCAAAAGAAATAGAATGTGATATTTAGATTGTTGGAGGGTTCATCCGTTCATGATCACAGAAAGATCCAAGTGCTGCTCCTACGATATATGTTACCATTTCCAATTTTCACGCGATCTTAGCTGTTCAGAACCCATGTTCATTGCATCGTATCTTGGATTACAAGGCAGGGAAATCTCTGAAATTAAAAAATGAACAAGCTCCAAAAGATCAATACATGAATGCATCACAAACAACGTCCACAAGTTCATCTCAAATCAACTAAATGGGAATTTAAAACACATATATGCTACTATACACCAGTACATATATGCATGCCCATGAGAAGATTTCAAGAAAATTCCTTTTGAATATTCTCTCAAATTTATCAAACCCTAATTAACAACTCTTTACTCATTACGAAAGTACTTTAAAAGTGCAATATCTTGTGCTTTCTTAATGGATTCTGTATCATGTATTGATGAGCTGAAATTGTTTAACATATGGGATATTCTTACTTTCAAGAAAAGCAAAGCATTGTAACTCTTCAATATCCCGTGTGCAAGGCACGATCTCTATTGCATTGAAACGAGTTAATTTTTCAAGTGCTCAAGCTAATCAAATTAATAACATTATAAGATGTGATCTTGTTTTTAATATTTTTTTGGCGGGCTTAAGTATAATTAACACGATATATTCCATAATATACAAGCTTGAATTTTGAGAGGATTTTCGTAAGATATAGCGAGTGATTGTTTCTTCTATATTGTGAGAATATGAATATGGTCATAGCTACCCTAGCGTGCAGATCAGAGGCAGGCACTCCATACAGTACACCTCTTCGTGTGTGTAGATTACTAGTCAGATTCTAGATTTATTTTCTAAAAGTCACTAGTTCGAATCTCACAAACAGGCTTGTGGGGTTAGTTAAGATACGTATAAATTGATTCGAACATCGACATTAATAAAATAAAAATAAAAATATCATATATAAATTCTTCACGAGCTGACAAGATCTTTTTTGTAGTATTTGTTTTTTTGGAAGGAGCAGATTAAAGTAAAAAAGTTTAATAGCTAGCGAATATATATGCAATTCTACTATCAGAGAAAGAGCTAACTGTAGAAATATAATTGTGGATAGTACTTTACACAGGCCATATCACCTAATTCACACGGCATCAAGTAACCTCTTTCTTTGTGTTCGACCTAGTTAAAGTCAATGAAAGATTTGTTGTACTCCTAGAATTTCAACTCTCTCTCTTTTTTTTTCCTGTTCAAAGTCACTACTGACTTTTGACGAAGTTACAGAAGTGCATTTTTTCCTCACCGTGAAAATTCCCACTTCTGCCAAGCAACTTCCCTAGCTATCACCTTTGACACTACGCAGTGATTAATTTGCTTTCTTGTATCAGCACCATAAAGGGAACAAGATGTTTAGGATTAACTAGGTTGTTAAGCAGGATTAGCTCGCATTATTTCTGTCTAGACATGATTAGAGTCCACATCTTAATTTGAAATTAATGTGATTAAGATGGGCTACACATAATATTCTTTTCCACGAGAGAGTGAAATGATTTGATGGGATTGAATACAAAACTAACTTCAAAATGAAGTGGAAAAGGTGTTTTGTCATGGCTAGCTAGAAATAGCTCTAGCAAAGGCACCTTGGCAAGGGCAAGAGACTACCTGTATGTATGTATGTATGTATGTATGTATGTATGTATGTATGTATGTATGTCTTTGTCTTGCGCCAATCTCAATCTTATACCTATCTATATATCTAGTTTTCTTCAGATGATCATAGCCAGGCTCTCTTTACACCTCAACACACCCATGACACTACATCCATGCATGCCTTGACAATCCATTAATCAAGGCGTAAACATGATTATCTTGTTTGTATATTTAGAGGGGTTGTAATTTATAGGTAAGCTATTCTCCTCTGCTTTTGTGATATATATCCTGGCTATCCCTAGCAAGCTCATATGCCTAGATACTTTAGATATACCGAGATTGACATCATCATCTACATGTAAAGTCTCTTATTTAGAGAAAAACAGGCGTAGTTATCCACAGAAATGAGATAGAAATGTTGCAGGCCACTTAAATTGACACAGAATCCAGCTTTAATCATTCAAAGCAATACTAGTTGTAAATCACTAGGGATCTCCCATGCTATTGTGCTGTCAAAATCGTTTCGACCAACTTTGACACAGGAGAGTAGACCTAGGCAAAAGACTTCCGTACGTCACCTTTCTTTGATTATCATAAAGAAACTAATTAATTAATTATTAGACGTCATTGCTTGAATCACCAATTAATTATGATTTAAACATTGTTTCGTTTAACCAAAATCTGTTTTCATGGAGGTTGAGATTAAACTGGTGCTGTAGTAATCGCGACTGATCAAATCAAGAGAAAATTAAAAAACAAACAGTTGCATTATGAGCTTCTTTATCAAAGACTGAAATCTGAAATTCCAATTCCATTCTAGTCAATCAATCACATAGAAAAGCAATATTTTATGCCAATTCCAAATTCGGCAAAGGTAGAATCAGAATTGGTATCTAATTTCATCTCTAATCAAACATATATGCTTCCTAAGTCAGACCTCTTTTTCGTGCCCCATGTTAGCTTGTATCTGTAAAGACCAACCTTTGCAGGCTATTGATCTTACATTATCAACGACAAAATTCTCTGAAATGACCGGATGTCCGCCAGCTTTCCTAGCTATTGATCACAAAGATAAACAAAAATCATATCCTTACATTTCACTTGGTGATGTCTCTTGTGTTTGTTTGGCATTTCTTCTCCCTGAAAAGTATTTCTTGAAAGAGAATTAATGGCACCTCATGTTTCTATCTTGTTAATGAAGCTGCCTGCACGTAATCATTACCCCATTTTGGAGATCAGGGTGCCCGATTAATTTCTTTCCATTACAAAAGTCAGAAATACCAGACATTCATGGAGCCATTATTCTAGATTTGAGTGGCAATCAGGCATCATCGAGGAATTCTCTCAAGGATCGAGGAGGGTTATTTTTAATTGTGTAATTCAAAATCCTAGAAATATTCCATTTAAATTTGAAAAATAAGAGAGTAAAACACACTCTTAATTTTCTGTCAATCAAGACATTTTTTTACCATTAAAATAAGCAATGTAGTAGCATGTATTGGTCAACTCTAGGGTTTTCTTCTTCTTTTTTGTTCGGTTGGGATCAGTGATGAGAAAGAAAGGGAAGAATTTTAAGAAGACCTCCTAGCTAGATCGGACGAGCAGCTTCTTCCATAAAAGACGCACAACCTTGTAAAGCTATAATTAAAGCCCCACTTAATAGTTGTTACGAGGCAAAAGATCATCCCAATCTTATATTATATTCCATATAATCATTTCCAAATCTTATATTTATATTACTATAATAGAGAATAAAATACTACAAAAGAAAAAGAAAAAGATGGGAATATCATCAACGGTTTAGAAACAAGCAAACATAATAGATTATATAATATAGTAAAATAACTTATACAAAACACTTGTTAATTGATAAAGTCAAGGATATATAAATGTTAGGAGCTGTCTTAATAATTGCAAATGATATTTTAAAATATTAACTCATCTTCTCTCTAGAAAAGAAATGGCATAGTTCTTGTGATATTATTAAACTTTTGTTCTTATCCTGGTTTGAGGTGAATTCTTTTAAATTAAATAGCTTTTGAAGCTGTGGATGATACAGAAAGCCGACACATGAAGCCGACTTCAAGAGGGCCTTTAAGGAAAGGGAGTTGGGATTCAATTGGACGGATAAGCCTTGGGCTCCACAAATTTGACCTAATATAAACTATGAGCTTCTGGGCAACTTTCAACCAAGACAGTGAAGGAGTTACACAACGTGTTAGGAGGTTTTGCAATTAAGAAAACAAGTTGGGATCGGACAAGGTTTTGATAACTTTTATTACAAAAAACAATTAGTCACCATTCTGAACTCTTACAAGTTGTCTATGTAGTGATAATACAGCAACAACTTTTACAAGGAACAGAAGAAAAGGGTTTTGGTTTAGACGAATTTGAACATATCAAGTAGAGTTGGAGGCTGGCTTGGATTCATGATATTGGGATCTGACTAGACGTGTGAACTAAAAGAGTGATGGAGTAGTTTTTGTTTTTTTATTTGGAAATATATTAAAATAATATTTTTAATTTTAAAATTTTTTTTAAAAAAACACAATTTTAAACGCTTTCCCAGAAACCCCTAAAGGATGCATTCATGTCTTGCAATTTTGAAGAGATTGTCGTAGAATTTTTCTCATATTCTGGGAAATTTGGACTTCCAACTACCACCTTTGCTTATATATCATACATTTCAAACTTGCAAATCATTGATAAAGGATATGTAAAATCCGATCGAGTGTTTATCACGCATGGATATTTTTTTATATACTGTTCATTAATTTTAGTTATTTGAAAATTTAGTTATATATAATTTATTTCGATTCAAAAACTTAACTTCTATTTAGAAGCGCGGTCTAAATAGAGATTTATAAAAAAATATATTTTTTTATGTTTTTGAATAATTTTAATAAAATGATGTTAAAAATAATATTTTTTTAAAAATATTATTTTATTGTATTTTAAAAAAAATACTTTAAAAAACAACTAGATGATTTTAATGTATTACTATAAAAAATAATTATTTAAAATATAATCATTATCATACTTTCATTTCAATCAAATAATCAAAGTAGTTGAAGTGAGAATAGTTTCTCCTATTGGCATATGTTCAACATGCTACCCATCCACTCTCACATGTAAGTGTGATCAGCAAAGTTTCAAAAGACCAATGAAAACAAAATGAGACCTTGGCATACCACCGGGGTTTGGCTCCTCGGAACATTAGCTCCACCCTTGCGCCGCCGCCTTTCTTTGCAGAGCCACTGTTTTACTGATGAGTTATCCTCCATGCTAACCTTCATAAGTACTAACTCCACAAATGACCTCAAAGTAGTTTGCCTCCTGATTCACTAGTTATACCAGCTCCATTCAACACTGCATCTCTGAGGACTAAGTTCTTCTCATCACCTTTGCTTTCAGAATGAACCTTGTTACTTGATCTTTTGCCCTTCGGAACACTTTCTCCCTTAGATTGATTTTCCGAAAGGGCATTCTTAGGCTGTGGGGCTTCGCCATTTTTCACATCATTACTTGACAAACTCTATTGGGATTCAAGGAGAACTTGGAAAACCTTGTTTAGCTTTGCTACCTTTTCTTTTTCGCCCCCGTCTCCTTCTCCTTGCATGATCACATTTTTCAGAAATTATCAGAGGAAGAGATGGTCAAAAAAGTAAAAGCCACTGCAAGTTTGCCTTGAACATTTTATTCTATGGCTATAACCTAGGAAATCCTCAGCACTTACATTAATGGAGGTTCTACAAGTGTTTGTTCAACTATATGTAAGCTGCTAAAACATTTATCATCATGGAAAGGAGGAAAAATCAGAACTGTTCCAAGAAAAGTTTTTGGAGAAAAGCAAGTAGCAAATGAATTAGTGTGGCAATCAACTGAAAGTCTCAAAAGGGGAATCATGTGGAAGCAAGAAGCTGATAGAATTATTAACTCAAAACGTGCACAACAAAAGATCGTATAACATAATCATGTCATTTGATATCACCAGGTTCATGGCCATAGTAAAGCTTAATTCTTTTATAATTGGATTTATTCAGGATTTTAGCTCAAACTTCCACAAAAGTTCACCAACGAAAAGACTGGCAGAATCATCTCTGACGCCCATTCAGAACTGATCTCAACCCCTATTTTTTTTTCAGGTCAAATTTCAAGTTGGGGTTATACCGACGTAGTTTACCTTTCCTACTTAAAAATGATTAAGTACACATCTACCATTAATGACGAGAATGTTAGCCTTTCATAGTTGGAGCAAGAAGAGAATGTCAGTGACAGTGAAGTTACAAATACAAACCATAAATGCTTAGTTACACAACAATGGAAAAATGTTCATTCCAAATCAGAATTTATCCAATCAACTTTTTTTTTTTGGTGCACTGGAGAAGATGAAACACGAACTGCAATCTGGTGATAGCACAGCAGATACATCACATTTAATTTAACACACATAACAAAGTATAAAAAAGCACTATCGTTAAAAAACTTACTAATATTAATAATAAACAAGACATGTTATCTATCTCTAGTGATAAAAAGTTCCATCAAAATATTGCATTTTGATATCATCATGAACTACAGGAGCTGTATCATCATTTCTAACTCATCTTTCTTTTCTTCATTGTGACATTTTCTGCCCTTCCGTGCTCTTCACCTTGGCCTTGCAACTTTTGACTACAACTTCACATTCTTTGCATTCCTTGATCTATATATATTAACAAGAAAGAAACAATCAAAACTGCGATTTTCTAGTGATTGATAAGTTGAAAAGAGAATTCAACAATTAACTATTCGACATATAATTGAGCAGAGGGATTTAGATTTGTTAGAGGTGCTAGGACTCGCAATCATATATGTAATTGTCTTGTTGTTGCATATAATAACAGGTTTGTTTGACAAATCATTATTGGTTTTGATGCCATATTACCTCATCAGGTTGCAGATTGGCCAACACCTTTTGAAATGCATCGAATGACCTACTATCCATATTATAATAGAGCACAGAGGGATTTGGATTTGTCGAAGGATCTAGGACTTGCAACTTGCTAATTCGTTCCGATGCTAGTGTCTAAAAGAAATTAAAAAAGAAAAATGTGAAATGCAAATAAAAATATCAGTAAGCAGGAATTTTAATCAATAATGCCATTTACCTGCAACAATGGAACACATCCATTCAAGAATGCATAAAATTTGTTCTGGCCAGCCAACTTGCTTGCTGCTTTTTCCAGAGACGTGAGTAAATAGTCATATACTGCCCGTCCCCAGGCATACGAGCCAAAATCATTTAGATTTTCCAGGAATTTGAGTGGCCACCAAGATATATATTTAGAATGGCTTGGAAAGAAATAGACATTGAACATGTATACAATGGATAGGCGAAGGAAGTCCTCAGCTTCACCTTTTCCATCAACCCTCATCAGGTTTAGTTTTTGCAGAAGCAAACAGCTAGATTTTTTAATGGAACTTCTCATTTCTCCATCTTTCTTTTCCTTACTGGCACCTGTTGACTTCTTTTTGGTTCTTTCATTTCCATTCACTATTTCAAAGTACCTCTGCACAATTTGCGGAGAAATCTGTGCTCCCAAAAATTTCATGTCCACCCTTTTCCCTTCAAAGCGGAGGCCGATGCATTTCTCAATTTCTTTGCCACAGAACTTGATTGGACGGCCTGCTACAATAAATGCATCCATTTTAGCATCATAGCATTCAATAAGAGCAGCTGCCAGATTGCGATTAATGGGGCATCTAGGAATATCAAGGTAAGCAGAGAAGATTGAATTTTCAATTATGCTTCTCTTCTTCCCTTTTAAGTTTGAAAGAAACTCATGCATTTTCCGTGCACTGCATTTAGTGTCCATGGCTTGTTTTCCCTCGTATTTAAGTTTTCGTCTCTGTTAACAAAAAACAGAAAAAGAAAAGAACAGAGCTTTATTAGCCAAGAAAATCAGCAAAAAAGAACTATCCCTGTGAATCATGAAGCAAGAGAAACTTTTCCGGTAACTAAGAAATCACATTACAAAATTAAGGTTAAACAAGAGGACAAGATGGCAACCTCAATTGGAATACTAACTATTTGGTCTTTTCTTACTCTTTCTCTGGTTCCCTTCTCTTTCACAATCTCCTCCCCTTGGAAAACTATAACTTCCTTTTGACGTTTCTTCTTGTTGAAAGCCTTCCTTCTGACCTTCTTGCCTTCCTCATTGTGGTATTCCTCTTGAAAACCCTGTTCTTTACAGCCCTCTTCTCTATCAATTTTCTCCTTTCTACCTTCCCCACTATTCTCCTCTCCAAAAACCTGCTTTTTGCTGCCTTCTTCTCCATCATTTTTCTCCTTTACAACAGGCTGTGAGGTAAATGCATTGTAAATCCAACTGAACTTTGCAACTCAAATTCCTTGCTTGATACTTGTCAAGTAATTTAACAGAAAAATCATGCAACCAGAAAAACTTTTCCCACAACTACAAAATGGTTGTGTTACAAAATCAAGGTAAACAAGAGGCAAGGAAAAAATTGTGGAACACTAACCTTGTTGTTTGGTTTGACCAGTTTTCTACTTCTCTTCTGTTTCATAACCTCCCTTTGGAAATTTTCATCTTCCTCTTGAAGTATTTTCTCTTTAAAATCCTTCTCTTTGGTGTTTTTGCCTTCCTCTCTATTCTCCTCTTCAAAACCCTGATATCCACAGCCTTCTTTTCTATCATTTTTCTTCTTCACAACTAGCTGCAAGGTGAATATATGGTGAATCCAACTGAATAAAGAGATCCCATTTTAATGTAAAATGAGACATACAGCAACCTCGGTATGACTTCTTGAATCCTGCAGCTTGTCCCTACTACGCTTCTGGCCACAATAATTTGCCTGAGGCACGTAGGGAGCAAGCTTTGATCCACAGTTTTCAAATATTCTCTCTCCTAGCTTTTGTGCAATAGGCAAAACATCCTGGTGAAAAAGAAAAGGAAAAAAGAAAAAATCTGATCATTTAGATAACAAAGAATCTAGAAGAGTTCGAAGGGAAAATGGTTGGTTATACATTCACCTGGTTTCTATTTCTTATAAAGTCCAAAAAGAGGTTGACAATCTCCAATGGGATCTCTTTAATTTCATCTAAGATTATTATCATAATTAATCCCATAGATGAAAATACAATGTCAGGATGGTGTTCCCTGAAAATTGTGCACATTCAGTTCAACAATTATAATCCATTCTATTAAAAAGAAATGCAACATACACTTGCAAGTTGCAATCTTTTCCATGAAAACGCTCGGGTTTATAGCTGTACCATCATACTTAAACAAAAATCAAGCATAAGCAACTGTTACATTATTGTCCATAGAAGGGGGAAAAACACAATGATACTTTTAAAAATCTGCACATCTGCCCTTTTTTGGCTCCAGAAAACATAATACAGCTGAATGACAAAACAAGAGGTTTATAGTTAAGGATACAGCTGTGCGTGACAAATGACCAACCTTTGTGAAACTAATGGGAACTTTCAGTTTTGAACACCTTCCCCCTCTCAAAAATAAAAATAAAAAGGGAGCGTGAAATAAGACACGAAGAGTGTGAAGAAAACAAAAGATGCGTTGGAATATTAATCCTTGCCAACAAAATGCACATCATGGGGGAATCACTTAGTCTGTTAAACATCAAAGTCCTCATCATTTAAAACCAACTACATGTGACTATTTAAAAGAAGATGGAAGAACACCTGAACAAAAGTTGAAAAACTAACAAAAACTAATTTACTTGAGAATTAGCTGAGAGAAGTTGGTTGTAAAAGAAAAAAACAATTACACTCAGTCAATATCTCACCTTATATTTGTCAAAAAATGCTTAAACATCTCCATAATCAAGGAATAACATTTACGATCCACCATCAAAAGGCATGATCTGACATTTGCAAACTTTTCTAGAATCAAAACTCTTTTATGGTATGAAGGGCTTGAGGTGTCGGATATATTTTCAAATGATGCTACAATCAGCTGCAAAATTACCTGCGAAGCAATCCAATGTTAGAGAGAACATTTATGAGTAAACCAAAATACACACGCAAGAATATGAAATTGAAAACATGGGCAGGTTAAAGTATCTTGGCATATGCACAAGACTATGCAAGTACAATCATGTGCCAACTAAAATTCTTAGCTCCTCTGTAAATAAAAACATATGAGACACTTAAAGGGGTATGTACCTGCATTTGTTCATCATCATATGAAAAAATTGGTGCGGTTATTCTCAAAATCTGACTGAAGCACAAAGCAACAGAAACTTTCACATCAACATCCGAATGACTCAGAAGTTCTTTGGTCATAAGTGCTTTCATTGCAAGGTCTACTGCCCTTTGCATTGAGTTTGAAGGAGATCGATCCATTCTCATTAGACAATTCTCAAGTTTCTAAGGAAAGAAAACAAAGAAAGAAAAGGAAAGGATGAGACAATGCATTTGCATCTGCATTTAAACAGAGAGAGACAAGAAAAATTGAGCTTAACAAACAGAAAATAGAGGATAATTCATTATAACACTTCAATCAACATCTTCACCTCAGAGGTTGTGACATTTAACTTGAAGTATTGACTGCCATTCCATGTACAAATTAGATAATCAAGAAGTTCAAAAGGATCCTCACGTTAAGAAAAATTATTGATAGTCAAATGACCGATAGAAGCCCAAAAAGAATTCTAACTAGATTTCATTCAGATGGGATATTGAATAACCACACGAGACGAACTTCAACCAATTCCATTTCAACAAATTTCTTTTAATTCAAGTTGAACATTAAAATCCAGAAGCAAAAGAACATGCAACATCAACCTACAGCACCTAAAAGACCCAAGTAAATTTAAAAGAAGGGCAGCACAGAATTGACCAGAATCGGAAGCATTTCAACCACTCTAAAGCTTTCAGAAGGTGCCAATCAAAGTAATTTAATTTAGTCACGCCTAAGTCCTAAACCTAAATCATTCAATTCACAAAAAAAAAAAAAAAAATTGCAGCTTGAGCTTGTTCAAGATGAATTAAATGGAGAACGTGTGAGATGATAAAGAAGTACCTCAAGCAAAAGAAGGAGCTGTGAAACAGAAGATGGAGGTGAAAGAAGTGCATTTCCAGCTACCTTGATTTCATCTTCCAGCTCTTTATCCTCCCCTTCCATATTTTTTTTTTCCAGTCTCTCAAAACTAACCCTTTTAGCAGTTGACAGGGCAAGTGTTATCAGAATCACTGTTGTCTCTTTAAGGCTAAAAACAATTCTCAGGTTTCCAAGTAGAGAGCTCTCTTATTCATTTTCAGCGGAGAAGGTTTTAATCAAGACCGAAGAAAAAGTACAGAGATTCCTTGAATTTCATACAGGTGTTGTACGATGATTGTATATCTCGGATTAGAAATTAAGTATATGCCTAATATTCAATTCTAAAAATAAATGGAGAAAATTTTGAAAATTCGTAATTCAATAGAATAATTAAATGAATAATACATAAAAACTTACATAATAAAAAAAAATCCAAAGTTGAATAAAAAAATAATTAAAAGAGCAAAACATGGCATTCCGGACCTTGGATCGAAAGTTAGGGGTCGTCTGTTAGGGGAGTTATTAAAAACGATTTTATATTTACTTTATATTAAACATAAACATGGTTATAAAACTTAACCCGATAAAAGGTGGCCTCAGTGAGCCTGAGCGAGCCTATATGAGCACAGGTGGGCCTCGGTAACATGACTTGGTAGTGAGTTTTAGAATTTGTAAATTTTAAAATATATTAGAATAATATTTTTTATTTTTTAAAAATTATAAAAACATTAAAAAAATATTAATTTAAAAAAAATTAATTTTTTTTTAAATATTTCGAAACACAATACCAAACACACAAGTGAGCTAGGTTTAAATCTATGAAACAAAAGTTAGTATAATCTAAAACATAACTAGATACAAGAAAGACATCCATGTAACCAACCTAACATAGATTAAAACTGAAACTTCAAATCAAAATCCTTTTTAGTTTATACAAGGTATTTTGCAAGAAAATCTTTTGGAATTATGTTAAATGCAAGCATCTAACTTTAATTGTGACATTGTTCGATATTTTTTGTCAAAATTTTATAACTCTTTTATTAGACTCAACCTTGTCTTTATCCATTAACTCATGTTTGCTTAGAAATTAAGTATGTTTCTTCATCAAGAGGTTTTCTCGTATTCTTTTCTTTTACAAAACAAGTAAAACATACAAGTAAAAAGAATAAAATATGTATAAATATATAAATAAAAGCATTGTTAACCTTTTATTAACTTAAAAGCATATACAAATATCCAAAACTTGCAATAAATTAAGGTAAAACCTTTTTTTTTATTACATGCGGTTTTAGTCTTAAAAAAAGAAAGGTTTTTGAAATAACCTTTCATATCGAGTCAAAAACCATAAGAATAACTGAAGTTTCAAGGCAAAACCCTTTTAAATTGAATAAACAAATCCTAAAAAAGAGTAGAATATATTCTATAATGAATATTTATCCAATTTTCCTTAAATTACCTAATTACTTAACTTTCAAGAAATGAAGCACACAATTCTGAAAAGTATAGCTCAACTGATCAGGTTCTAAGTTTGCTCTCTAAAGATCATTAGTTTGAATCTCACAAATCTCAAAATCACTGGAGGTTTATATGGTCGTTAACTTCAGGATCTATAGGATTGGTTAAAACACGTGCAAACTGATCCAGATATCCACGTTAATAAAAAAAAATGAATCACACAAACAAGAACTAACAAAAAAAAAAAAAAAGGTAAAGAAAAATTACATCAAGCAAAAACAGAAGTTGTGATGAAGTAGATGGAGGCGAAAGAAGCATAATGGTAGCTATCATGATATCCTCTTCAAGCCTTCATCTTATCTGACCATGTTTCCCCAAAACCCAAGAAAATAATATAAAATAAAATTCTCCTCTGCTTCACTAAACCATGGTCTTTCTAATACTCCAAGTAAGATGGGGCAAAAATGCTGAAGTTCTTTCATGTTGATTTTGTTCTTTTAGTTCTTCAAGAAGAGAAACACGAGGAGATGGACATAATTATAAACTAGCAACAGTAGAAATTGAAGCCAAAGATCGCTTCTTTTAAGGTTAAGAAGACAAAAATTCAGGATTTTCTGCTAGGGACAAGCCAAATGAGGCTTCTTTTAAGATCAAAACAGGAATGTCTTGACGTTACATTATTTAAAAAACAAGAAGAAGGAAAAATTCCAGTCAGGCTTTGATAGGGCTTGTTTGGGCTGGAAAACCAAGCCATGAGAACAATCATTTGAAGCCCACAATTCCTTTAGCCTTCTCAAATTGAAAATCATTTTCCTTAGCTTAGCAGGACAATTTATGGTAATTGATAAGGTGCCTCGTCTTGACTTTGAATTCCAAGGGATTGCAGAAATTCTTGGTGGAAGAGAACCATACAAGAAATTTCGTCACAGTGAATTTGGTACGAAGGTAATTAAGGTGGAGTTAGAATAATAAGGTAATTAAAATATGATACAAGGCGAGTTTTTAGTTGAATTAGATTGGATATTGAAAAACTTAATCGAAACTTGGTCTAAACAGGTTTTACAGAACTAAAAATTTTGATTTCTATAACTTGGAAGTGCACTGCTAAAAATCCAGAAATAACCATGGATTCTAAGAATCCACTGATCTATTCTCATCACCAAATATTAGTTCTCTGGGATTCAACTTCCCGTTCGCATTGGTTCACTTTATTTTCAAATGATTTAATGAACGAACACTTTTGAGTTACATGATGAAGCTGGGAAATGACTCTTTTTTCTTCTTCTTTTTTGTTACAGGACAACGACTTGCTTTACCTGCACCATTGATTTATTAAAAATGCCTAACAGCCGCAGTTCCTTTGACCCTCTTTGCTACTCTTCAAATTCTACTTCTAATGGAGGATCCTGAAGAGCCTGAAGAAAGAAAATTATGTCTAAATTCTACGGCAAAACAAGAAGAAGACCAACTGGAGAACAGAAATGATCAAAGCAAGCATCTTCATTTCATAAACCAGTTGGTTAAAGGGCTTCCCAACAAGAAACATTCTTCCTTGTCAAATTCCAAGCAGCTTGTCAAGGCCAACTTAATACGCTTGTTTCGTCAAAAGATTTCAGCTTGGCAACAAGTATTTAGGTTACAACAGAGTATCTTTACTCTGATCACTTGCTTAACAATGAGTTCAGAAATTAACGAGCTAATGCAATCTAGTTCATATGCAATTGCTTACACTACGAATGCTTCAAATAAATATGATAGCAACAGATACAATTCTTATTCTTCTTTTTATCGAGTAATGTTCAAACATTTTCAACCAAATCAGAAAATAGGAGCACACCAGAGCCCAGATTTACTGCAGCAGAACAACGACTAGCAATCTAGTAGCACACAATCTAGTTGTGATTATTGGTTCCCTAATAGATGATACTAACCCATGGAGTAAGAAGGGCTTGGTAAGTTGATAACAGTGGTCTTGACTTTTGTCATCATGTCAATGCTGTTGGTGATGCCTTGTGATCCAATACCACTATCCTTCAAACCCTGTCAACAACGCATTTGTTATTCCTTAAGCTAATGTCCTGGGCCTGAATCAAAATATAAAGTAATAAGTTTGTTAGCATTTTCAGAAATTTCTTGTTCACCTGGAAAGGGAAATGATCTGGCCCACGAGCTGGTGCCGAGTTGATCTGAACTGTCCCGGTTTCCATTGCATCACTGATCAACACTGCTTTGTTGATGTCCTTTGTAAATACGCAACCCTATGTTTCAGAAACAAGCATCGATATAAAATATGGAGAGAGTGGTGGAAGGCAATCCACTTGAGATGCTTCAGCTTTATTAACTAAAACAACAATGTTATAAGGGAAGATGAGCTATACTTGGAGTCCGAAATTGCTAGCATTGCAATGGTGAATTCCTTCCTCCACGGAGTTGATCCTTATCACTGGCAAAATTGGCCCAAATGGCTCTTCCCATGCAATCCTCATATCAGGCCTCACATTATCTAACAACAAGGGCCAGATGAGGTTACCCTCTCTCTTATACTGCTGGCAAAATGTTGCTCCTTTCTCTTTGGCATCCATAACCAGCCCTTCAATGAAATTGGCAGATGACTCTGTGACTACAGGAGTGATATCACAATCGTCCTCGGGTGGCCCAACTCTTAATTTTGCAACTCTTGCTTTCACCTTTTCAACTAGAGAATCAGCTACGGATTCCATCACCAAGACAACCTTAATTGCAGTGCATCTTTGACCACTGTTATAGATGAGGTAGAAGAGAAAAGAAAAAACTTATTCATTGCTTAATAAGGGCTAAGGCAGAAACAGATAGATTACTATCTATATACGTTTTTATTCGTCTTGTGTAACACATTGACATGCTCATACTTTTTTAGGCTTTATGGAACAATATCTATGCAAAATGCAACCTTAACGAGATTTATGGAAAATTCTCATACCTGTAAGAAAATCCTCCTTTAATTATGTTTGCTGCTACCAAATCTAGGTCAGCATCTTCAAGCACTATGCAGGCATCTTTCCCTCCTAATTCCATCTGAAGAGGGATCATGCCTGCCTTCTTTGAAATTGAAATACCAGTATCTCCACCAGTGAAGCTAAGGGAAAACAACGCAACTTATGATTCACACGTTATGCATCAATCAATTGAAAGTAAGGACCTAATGAAGTTTCAAAAGAGGATCAATGAATGATTGATTACCTTATACAGTTCACACCAGGATGCATGGTAAGGAAGTCACCAATCTCAGACCCTTTCCCAGTGACGCAGCTGATGAGGCCTTTGGGAAAACCAGCCAAGTGAAAACAGTGCACCATATGCAAGCAAGAGACAGCACCCTGTAATAAAATTTAAAGGTGAGACTAAGAGGTGAAACCTTCCTCTATGATTAAAATTAGAGGAAATATTAGAGGCATAATTGTTTTACTTTTCTAGTGTTTGAAAAGAATTTATGTTTTGTTTCCTTGTGTAAAACCGTATAGAGAACTAGGTCCTTCAATTGCATACAACCGAACCATTCATTTCAGGTGCAACCTCAAGCCCTTAACTAACATAAATGATCCTTGAATTTTCAATACAATGGCTTGATGGAAAACATTATAAAGAATTAAAGGAGAAAAATTTATGTACCTGAGTTGGAGGCTTGAGCACAAGGGAGTTTCCAGCAATCAATGCAGGACCGATCTTTGAGACAGCTAAGTTGACAGGATAGTTAAAGGGTGGAATGGCTAGAACCACCCCAAGGGGAATCTGCAATTTTAGTGTTATCGAATTAGCTTAACCAATATGAAAACTTTTGAAAACAATTATCATGGTAGAAGTTATGGAAAGAAATCCTTCATGCATATACTCTTCATCCCAAATGTCTCGTCTTTTTTACAATAACCAAACGCTAGCTACAGTTTCGAACAATTGGCATTTAGTTAATTTCTCCCACCTATTATCTCTTTAATGTAATCGTATCAGACAAGTGACACCAATATCCGTCTAAACAAGCTCCTTACTCTGTGCCTACTCTCAAATACGTTTGGATTGTTCTGTCAGGTTCTAATTCGGTTGAGTAAAGTTGCATTCATGCAGGTATTCTTACATCATATTCATACGTGACACATACTGTTCTTATTTATATTCAAACTCCTCTCCAGTTCATAAAATTTTAGTTGAAAATTTTGTTAGGTTGACATCATCAAACATAACTTTTTGTCTGCATTTTCTGTTGATCAAAAATATAAATCCCATGAAAAGATATGGGAGTCAACTTTGACCAGAACGAAATTTTGTTTCCTTATTCTCACCCTCACAACCATAAATTATACAGGTAATAAGAAATGAAGGTATGCGATTAGCGAATGTGAGCTAAGAAATATACCTTAGAAGTGAGGCAGTACTTGGTCCTTTCATTCCCAGGGAAACTATCAGAGACCAAGAATTTTCCCTCTCCAAGGATTCTAACACCTTCTTCAGCAGTGTAGGAAATAAGATCCCCTGACCTCACAACCTTCATCCATTCAAATAAGAAAATCAGATAAATTACCCACTTCTTGTGATTAATGTGCACGTTCAAGTTCAAACGTGAAAATGGAAAAAACTTAAATACCTCAGTGACCGAATCTTTAGCTGGTTTTGCAATTTCTTTTATCAGGCACTCAGCAATTGGGGCTTTGTGCTCTTTCAGGATAGCAGCTGCCTTGTGAAGGAGCTCTGCTCTCTTCCATAGTGGAGTTTTGGCCCATGTTTTCTGTGCACTTTTGGCTAGTTCCATCACTTTGTTAACCTCTTCCTGAGTACAAGCTGTTTCAAACCCATACCAAAATTTGATAAGAAAACAAACTTCAGGTAGATAGACAAGATTATACACTCTCCTCTCTCCATCATTTCAAACCAAGGCGAAAAATTCATTAGTCCCTAGATCAAATTTACTAATTCTTAATTATACATCCTTCTCTCCCTTTATTGCATGATAAGTTTCTTACAGGTATAAAATTGATTTTGTCCTCATCCCCTCTATTCATAAATAGAGGTAATTGCTTGAATATAAAACAAGCATCAACATTAAGGAGTCTCTCTTTCTCCAAAGATTATTAGGCAAGACTACAGTGGAGTAGTGTCATCCATGATTCAACATGAACATCTATATATCATCAAAAATGGTGAGAGAAATTAATGGTTGTAATTTCGTTGCTATGCATTCGTGCACATTGTTTCATCACAAGGTAATTTTCAAAGGAACATTTATCACAAAAAAAATCCAAAAACAACAGTAGCCTCATCAAATAAGCTGAGGTTAACCTGGTGCTGATCAGGGGCCATGCATTACTGTCCAAAGAACAGCAATATGGGATTAATCAACTATACCTTGAACCTTGTACTGAGTCTTTCTTGTAGTTGGGTTGACAATAGCAACGGTTTTGCCAGAAGAAGACTTCCTCCATTCTCCATCAGAGTAGTACTTGTACGCATCACCATCCAATATTTCTGAAAACACTCCAGTCCCAGCCATTTTTTGTACACCCCAACAAAGAAAAGAGCACAAAAATGCTACTTTTAGCTAGTAACTATCCAACTTCAGCAGCAGCAGCAGTGCCCTCTTCTTTTAACTCTCTCTTCCTCTGTAGAAAGAGTGATGGAGGTAGGAGAGTGAGTGTCAAGTGTGAGTTGGGTGAATGTGTGGCTTGCTTTTGATGGTATCTATATATAAGGAGAAGAGGAGCCACAGCCACGTTTTGGCATGGCAGCTACCTGATCCAAAAGAGTTGGTTAGGTGATTCAAAGAGTGCCAAGTGAGCATTTAATTGCCAACTTTGTCAATACCAAGGGCAGTTTCTGTTTTCATTGATGAATTATTTATTTGCGAATTACACTTGGATTTTTCTCTAACTACTTTTGTTCTGTAAAAAAAGAAGAAGAATTGACCACATTGATTTTCTACATGGCATATGGAATATTTTTTATATTCATTTTTTCTTTGATTTTTTGTATTCATTTTTTACCTTGTAAAACATTAATTTTACATAATTTTTCTATATCTTTTTCTACCCTCAATTAGTAGAAAAGAAAACGATTGCTACTTCTTTGTTATTTCGTATAAAAAATGGCTCTTGAGATCAAGAAATTGCTTGATCTATTAACTCCACAGGTTATTACGTGAAAAACTAAGAAACGCTTTCATGCTGTATAATTATAGATTCAATGATAAAATTTGCTGTAAATAAACCGATTTTGCCGAGTTTCCAACTCCTTATCATCTCTGAACTTCAATGTGCAGGAACTTCTTTCCTACGTACATATGCCTATGAATGTTATCCATCAAGACATGATCCTACTGGACATAATGATTTGTATTGTATCAGATTATCAGTAAGGGCACTCATCAAGAACTTGTCCAAAAATTCTTATCATTCAATGTTGATTTTTTTTAATTACTTAACGTTTCTCATATGTTTAAATAAATATATTAAGTACTAGAAGTCCAACAGTACAACTCTTCGGTTAAGTTTGGCCAAGTTTTTCCTGGACCACAGCATGAAAGCTTAATCGCAGTTAAGTTTTTTTTGGGAGTTGAAGCTCGAAAAATGCAGCTTTAAATCTTCTCCGGCCAGTTTTAACAGCAGATCACTCGTATATTTTGCAAGGCTGCATGCCTTGGGCACTCCCTTCAGGTATGGAAAACAGCATCAGTGCAAGCTGCTCTTAATACACTCTATTTTTTTTTTTTAATATATAATTTTACTTCAGCAAATAACTGCATGTTCATATCTTTTATTTTTATTTTAGAAAATAAAATCGAACAAATCTTTTTAAAACAAAGACCAGTAGCTTGAATCCAAACCAAAAAAGAGTTTGTTGAAACTCGAAAGAATGCTAGCTCAAAAGAAGATGGGGTTTGTTGGATTCAGTTGTCTGGTGAAGAATGGGGAGCCATGAGTTCTTGCGGGTTCTGCAGAACCACAAATCTTGCAAGCGTGATAAATGTCCATCATCTTTTGGATTTGGACCACAACTTGTATATAGATCTAAAGTAGATCCACCATTTTTATTTTTGATGTTGGGAAGTATCGGTTATTTTTTAAATGTTTTTTATATATATATATATATATATAAAATATATATTAAAATAAATTTTTAAAAAAATTATTTTTAATATTAATACATTAAAATATTTAAAAACACTAAAAAAAAATTAATTTTTTTTTATAAAATACAGGTGGGAGGCATCGTAAAGAGCACTTCATTGGCATTTATGGACCACATTGCATTATATGACATAAATCCGATTGACTTTACCCTCGAAATGGACTTCTCACTGCTTGGCACCAACCCCTTGCTTGAGACTTTATCAAGCTTTTAGTGGGTGCCAAGATTAAGCTCCAAAAATGTTAAGAACCCATATGGGAGTTATTATCCCAATCACTAGAAATTTTACAATGCTCAAAGTTACAATTAGTCAAGAAAAGAGAAGAAAGACTACATATAAAAGAGAGAGAAAACATGAAAAAAAAGGGAGTTATAAAAAAATAATTTTTGAGTATATATTCTTATTTTCTTACCAATTTTTGATTGTACAAAATGTAATTTTTTTTTCATTTTCGTGTTTTCCTTTCCTATTAAGTAAGTATTGATAGCAACCTTGAAGAGTAACTTAACTAATCAAGTTTTATATTTGTTTTTTAATAGTCACAAGTTCGAGTTCCTTTAAGACTACTAAAGACTTATATGATCATTAACTTTACGGTCCATGAAATAATTATATATAAAAAAATATTGATACCTATTTTTTTTCATTCTTGCTCCTCTCTCACCAATTATGCAAGTATTGGTAGTTATTTTTATTTTTATGGAAAAATATTTTTTTATATTTTTTTTCTCCTTTTTCAACCGTTTGGAATTAATGTTCTTCCAATATCAATATTCAAAATTTCAAAAATGTTAGCCTTAAATTATTTATCCATGAAACTCGGAGATTAACATAGTGATTTATTAATCTAGAGCCTAGACCACTTCATGTTTCATGGCAAAATAATTTTTTTTTTTTTTTACGAAATCAATGTCGTTTTGCTTTAAAACAAAACTTGTAATTCAAATCCTTTTCCCGTCCTTTTTGTGGAGGATGGACAAAGAAGAGACTTGCCTGTCCACGCCCTGGCTAGCTACCAACAATGTGGAATTATATATACATGTGGGGTCCATATCCTCTCAAACCATGCTATAGCCAAGTAAAATAAAAAATTATTCAAACTAACATTTGCTCAGTACAGTTATTCTTTTCTCCAATAAAAAAAAATAGATAATATTGTGGTTTTTTTAAAACAAAGATAAATGTTTTTCATAAAATATCAAAATCATAATTTATAATTCTCATCTAAATATTTTATATTTTTTTATAATCTAGTTATTTAGTATTTATTTTATTTTACTTAAATTAAAATTATATAAAAAAAATTATATTGTTAATTAAAAAATATAAAATAAAGTTATATTTATGACAATAACTAAATGAAAAATAATAATTTTAATACTTTACATCTCCAAAAGGTGGTTGCTGTAATTTTTTAATTTTATGAATAGAGAAATATTATATATTAATATAAATTTTCAGTTTTTCTCTTTTTTATTATATTCTTCTTAGATTAGAGTATTAATTTGTGTCTAAATAAGTATTTTAACAAAATTTAAATTCGATTTGCTTTCGAAGGAAAAAAAAAAAAAAAAACCAGCTAGCAAGCCCATTGAAGGCAGAACCGAATTAGTCCAGCAAATGCTCGGGAAAAAAAACCCAGGCCCGATAAACAACAGCCCATCGAATCCAACAGTCATCCAAACGACATGTATCAATTCAACGACGACATCAAGTCGGTGTCTCTCATTCTGGCAACCAATAAAATCCCCAATTCATTACCTCTCTCTCTTCCCAGAATCTCAAAACAATCCCCAAATCATCAAAATAAAATTCCTAGAAAATCCCAGAAACCCTAATCGTCTCATCTACAAGATGCACACAAAAAGCCATCAAATTTTCATCCAATCTCAGAATCCCCAATTCAAAACCCAAACCCTAACTCTAGACCCAACTCAAACCCTTACCCTCTACAATCTCAAGCTCTCTCTTATAACCGACAATCAAAATCCCTCTTCTTTCTATTTCACCCTCAACGGAAAACCTTTAAAAGACTCCACCTGTTTACCAAACCCACAAATTACCCCTCTCTGCACCCTAATCTTACAAGTCCGGCTCTCCGGCGGCGGTGGAGATGGCGGTGCCACGGGGGCGGAGTCCAGGGACTGTTATCTCAACATGTATGCTGATAAAAAGCCTGATAAAGTGGATCCACATGAGCTGCGCCTATCGAAATGGCTTAATTGCTCACTTTCGAATGAGCCCTTGAGGCAACCTTGCGTAATTGATCGACTCGGTAATATGTTTAATAAGGAAGCTTTAGTTGAGGCTTTGATTGGTAAAAAATTGCCTAAGGAGTTTGGTTATATAAAGGGTTTGAAAGATATGATTGATATACAGTTAGAGGTGGTTCCGGGTGAGGGGTCGGGTAATGCACGGTTTCAATGTCCGGTAACGGGGTTAGAGTTTAATGGGAAGTATAAGTTTTTTGCTTTAAAGAATTGTGGGCATGTTTTGAGTGCTAAGGCATTGAAGGAGGTAAAGTCATCGGAGTGTCTGGTTTGTTATAAAGAGTTTGAGGAGTGTGATAAGATTGTGATAAATGGGAGTGACGAGGAGGTGGCAGTTTTAAGGGAGAGAATGGAGGAGGAGAGATCGAAAATGAAGGAGAAGAAAATGAAGAAGGTGAAGAATGGGGAAGTGGGGGCTAATGGAGAGGAGTTTTCAGGTCAGGGTGCGGAGGTGTCGCAGGTGAGTGGTAAAAAGCATGGGATTGTTGATGTTAAGGGAGTGGATAAGGTTGTTGGGAAAGTGAAAGGAAATGGGAAGGTTGAGAATGTGAAAGGGGTTAGTCATGGTGGTTCGGTGAAGCGGTTTAAGGCTACTGATATGGTACCAACTAATGCCACTAAGGAGGTATATGCTTCCATATTTACTTCCTCAAAGAAGCAAAGTTTCAAGGAGACGTATAGTTGTAGATCTCTTCCTCTTGGTAGGAACTAATTGTTGAAGGTGCATGAGGGCATGGTGCCTCCTCTATGACGTGATTCTTTGTTCTTCTTAGTTAATTTGCATAGAGTTTCATTGTTATGAACGTAAAGTAGTCATGTACTGAGACTGGTATTCCCTGGTATTTACCTTGATTGTTTGCTTCCAAATCAAACGTGCTGTGTACATTGTGTTTCATAGTAAAGTGTTGCAGAACATAAATTTTGTTGGCAGATTTCTGTTTATGGTTTGTAGTTTATTGATGATCTGGATGGATTGAGTTCAATTGTGATGCCATTACTGGGCCGAAGGTCATGGTATAACCTAGAAAAAAGGTTGGTTTGGACTCTTGATATGTTGCGACTAATTTATGTGCACTTGATTGCGTGCCTCCAAATAAAATTTGCAGTGTATGTCATTTTTTATTTTTATTTTTGTCATTAAGTGTTGAATGAAAGTGCTGTTGGTAGATTTCAGGTTATTTTGATTAGGCATTTGCTTAAGTGGTTCTTTTTGCTGCTGAAATCAGAGAGCCAAAATTGGTTATACAGAGTCCGAAAGGAGCAACGAAAAGAAAGTTGGATTAATAAAACATTTACCAAGCCACATCAAGAAATCTTATCAGAATTTGTCTTAACTTTGTATAACACCGGTGAACTGAAACTGTAGTTTGAAGTATTTGTCTATGTAGGGAAAAAATGTATTAGATTTCAGTAAGTGTCTAGCATGCTAGGTTTTCTTCTTTTTCAGCCAGGAATCAGGATCATTAAATATTTTTTTTGGAATAACTTTGACAAAAAGACATTTAAAGTGCCAGTTTTTTAAAATTGGATAGTATATTCTATCTTCATTTTTTGTACATGTATGTTAGTGGGAAATATTTATTGAATATTTCCCATAAATAGACCTTTTATACTCGCATTAATGTGGGGTTCATGAATTGCTTTTAAAAGTGATAGTTACTTAAATTTGAGGATATATTTTGTGCCTGGGTGTCTCTACGTGTGTTCCTAAGCTCACACCGTAAACTTCACATAAAATAGCCTGCTCTTGTTGGAAATTCCTTCAAATTAAGGTATAGCTTATGCCAACACCTCTGGGCTACTGGTTGTGCATCCTTTCCTGGATTTCAAATATTTTTACAGCCTTCGTTTCTGTCTCTTTAAGTGTTTGGTATTGCACAAAACTTGGGAGTTGTTTTCTATCAGGTTTGTGGGTTCAGTATCTTCCGAGGGAGGTGAAAGTGTTGTGGAGATGTATGATTTTTTTGGCAATGATTTGGCGTGTGGTGCGAGAGGAACTCTAGAATATTTCAGGGCAGGCATCTGCCATTTCTTTCTGGCCTCTTAATGGTTCTTAAGCCACAGCTGGTCTTAGAGATACATCTCTGGAGCAGATGTGCAAAGCAATTGAAAAGCTTTGTTGCTCAAACTTTATAATTTCTCAAGACTCGACTTCGTGTCCTCCCTTTCTCAACACAGTTCATCTTTTACCATCCCCAATCCAAATAAGTAAAGGTCGAGGATCTGTTTCTCATGAGGGAGATCATGCTTTTGCATGGTTTGTATGTATCACCTGCCAAATCAGTGGATTAAGTTTGATAGTGATAACATTGATAGGCTGAAGTCTGCTAAGGGTGGGGAAGACAGAGATGGTAGATCGGTGCAGACTTGTCTGGGGGGGAAGAACAAAATGTGTAGGGACAGGATTAATTTGTATTGCAAATGGTAGCTGCAAAGCAACTACTAGTAATGTGCAATAAATTTGGATAATCATGTACAAGAATTTGCAGGAGTGGTTCGAGACTTGTTTCTTCTTCCTCGGATCCTCAGCAGCTAACAAGTGCTAAATCACTGCATATAGCACATCGACATTGGGCTTACATTGAGAGTCGAACTGAAAAAACAAAATATATATACATATATCTAATTTGTTATCTGCTTTCATTGAGAGTCGAACTCAAGACCTCCCGCTTACTAAACGGGTGCTCTAACCAACTGAGCTATGAAAGCTTATCTGTTGCGTGCTCTATGTTTTTAATCCATAACAATAATAATAATAACAGGGTACTCCCATCTCCTGCCTTGCTTTTGAAGGGAAGGAAACGACTTTGCACGTCAATTTGATGAAATATTATGACGTCATAGTATATTGTGATATTATTTTGTTAATACTATTGTAGGAATTTATTTTTTTTCCCCTTCTAATTAGAGGATAAATCCATCCGCTATTTATGAAAAAAGAAAAGAAAAGAAAAGAAAAATGTATTTCTCTCATCTAAAATATGTAAAAACACTCACGAGGTGTTCAATGTTATTAACCATACAAGTTTTCGAATAGGAATAGGAAAATGCTAGAAAGCACTTTTTTGCTCATTTATCGTTGAATGATGGTATTAGCATTCCATATTATAATTTCTGCAGCAAAAGTGTAGTTATTCTCAGCTCCACCTCCGATGTGCATCTCTGAATTTATAGTGCTCTTGCATCTTCTCATGATTTCTAGCATTTTCAAGTTGTAACTTATCAAAGTGCTTCTCTCTTTTTTTTCCTTTTCTTTTAAGTTGGTTATTTGGGTGTAAGGAAAAATAGAGGAAGGTGTGTTGAATTCAAAAGTTAGGATAAGTTTACCTGTATAAATATATGAAATCATTGATTCTCAGTTCGGGACATATTCAAGTTGCTTGATTCGGCTCTGTGTAAGTTCTGATGCTTTACTTCGCTATTCTTGAACCTTTGCCATTCCTGTCCTGCTAGCTTATTAAATATATTCTTGCATAACTATGGCTTGCCATCTCTTTCTTCGCACTCGATCTATGCTCTAATTGAGTTTCTCTAGGAAAGATCATGGTGATATATAGCAGACATATGATATGATGGTAGGCATGTGATGAGATGAGTATCTTCTTCTTCTTCTTCTTCTTCTTTCATAGAATGTATGTGAGAATCGATTGATATTAATAAAAGTAAACATATTCATTAGTTTTCTTTTTCTTGATCACATATTTCTTTTTCAATTATCTCTGGTTACTGATTCTTATTTCTTGGACTAGGACAGCTGGGTCCTGTTTTATACTATCTATGCCTGCAGGCTGTTAGACAAGATATCTTCATAGAAGCATTTCTTAAAAGCTTCCATATGAGCCACCTGCAAACATATTGCAAGAATCACTGACCCATCTTCATTAGGACTTGGCAGAAGCAATGAGTCCCCATCAAAATCATGAGTTCCTGGTCCCATATAAATCTCCTTTCCCCACCCAAAATCAAGGCCATAAATAGGCAGGGTTAACCAGCTAACAACCGCAATATTTGGGTTCCCATAAAAGGGCCCTTCAGCACCTCCCAGTGCGTGGATGTCTTGAAACCTGGTCAAGTCTGGTTGATTCTTCAAGAAATCAATTGCAGATATCACATACTCATTTGTCACCGTTTCAATTGCTTCCCTTATTTTACTTGCAGCATATCCCAAAGGTTTTGACAGGAGCTCGCCGGCTTGACTAACTGCAATGACATCAAGAGAAGCATTGCCAAAGTAACCATCAGGCAAAGGTGGCTGCATACGTCCACGTGAATCAACACAGACACCTAAAGCAGTTGGTTGCTCAGGTTTGTGTCGACGAGCTTTACAAGCAGACCTCCAAACATGTCCAGTCAAGGTCTCGTATCTAGTATAACCACGGCCACTATCTATACTTCTTCCCTCGTTAGCCATATTCTTTAATTTCTCAACCTGAGTTTTGGTCAGCCTCAACATGGCTATAGTTGTCTTCTTTTTCCTCTCTTCAGCATTACTCAACTCCCCCAACAGTAGCGGTGGAAGACCGAACTCCGCATGATCAAACTGTGGCCGAGCCACAGGGGGATCCCCAGCTCGCAAGACCTTGCGGTCAAGAAAAGGAAGCGTGCCTAATGGCTCTCCACGGCTGATTCTTGCCCACTCAGACATAAATTGAAGTGCACTTTTCCCATCAACAACAGCATGGGATATTCTCAAACCTAGGCTAATACCACCACATTGGAAAATGGTGAGTTGCACTAGCAATAGAGGCAGTTCATGTAATGGAATAGTGTAGTCAACATTTGGGATTAGGTATTGGTACTCTGTAGATGGTAAGTCGCCAAGATCTTCAAGCTTGGATTCAGATTCAGCCTCAGTGAGTGTAACACCCATGGCATTGCACTCAAGCTCGAGGCGCCCACGACCTATCCAGTGTAAACGGCCGGCTAGTAGATAAAATGGCACCAAGGCATGGCTCAACGAGTCTTTTAGGTTATTGATAATAGCATTGGATTGCGTAGGCCATTTCGGTGATGATTTGTAGAAGTAGATAGTGGGAACATGAGTTATTGTTCCTATTTGATCCCATTCAGAAAGGGAAACGCGGCCAGTCCATGTTGGTTTGGCTGGTTTCACTACATGACAGCTCTTGATGGTCACCACCATTTTTTGACAATACAAGATTCGACAGAAAAATTGAAGAGTGTGATCGAGTTGCTAAAGAAACGCCATAATCAGCTGTATTTAAAGGCCATGCTTCTTAAGAGAGTAAGAATTGAAGACATGTAGAAGATAGTTGTTGAAATGATTTTTTCGTGAGTCTAGTAGTTCCCTGGAAAGGTCAGATCATAAGGAGAGTCCATTAGCACCCTTGAGAAATAAAAGGAAAAGAAAGGTTTTTTTCCCTATCAATCCAAATAATAAATGTTTTCAGTTCCTGAAGAACACATGACATTTTGCCGAGTTCTTCAGGTTTTCAAGCGCATGGGAGGAAAGGCAGGACTTGTGCCTGAATGACTCGTGAAGGAGGGTCCGTTGGTCAAGGAAGAGGGAGTGATCAACAAAGGCAAGTTATGCATTACATCAGCTTTTACAATCGACAGAAATCTTGTAGGATTATGTAGATGCAATATTATGTATTAATATATTATTAGACTATATATTTTATTCAAACATTTTTAAAAATGCAACTTCCTCGCTGATCTAGCTAATTATACATGTAGAGATTTTTTTATGTTAATTTTAAATTTTAAATTTAAAAAGTTAGGAAATAAGAGGATCGCTTTCACACCTTAGCGACCAAAAATAATTGTATTAAAGTAGTATTTAGTATGCTGAACAATATTAATTAAATTAGATTGAATCAAATTGGGTTGACCTAGATAGGACTGTATAAAATTATTTTATCTTATACTTGATGTATATTGAACTAGATTGAATAATTATTGTATTTTAAATTTAATAGACATTAAATTTGATAGAATAACTTGTTATAATAACAATAATATCCATATTCTAATGTTTGGAATATAGATTATAATATATATTTTAATCCAAAACTTTACTGGGGAGTGAACCGGGCAGTGGACCAGTGGTGGTGGGTGTAGACATGCTTCACGCGTCGGCGCTGAACCTGTGAAAACAGTAGCAAACGACTTGGTTTATGGGAGGAAAGAGGTGGTTTCTGGCTCATTTCGGGGATGAACAGAGTATGGTTTCTGGCTGGGATGTGGGGCTGTTTATTTCAGGTTTGAGAGTTGTAACAGGAAAGAAAGATAGGGTTCGGTCAGACGAGGAAGAAGGGAGATGTGCGGCGGTGATTGCGTGTAGATTGTTTGGATTGTTTCGCGTCATTAACAAGGAATGAGACTATACTTTGAGTGCTCTTGATTATTAGAATTTGTTTGTTTGTGAAGTAGTTTTGGTAGTTATAATTTTAAAAAAATAAGTTGAAAAAAATATAATTAATTATATAAAAAATATATATATAAAATATTTAATGGAAATGTGTAGTTTTAATTATTTTTTAAAATGTTTTTTATATTAAAATAATATTTTTTTTATTTTTTAAAAATTATTTTTGATATCATTACTTTAAAATAATCTAAAAACACCAAAATATATTAATTTAAAGCAAAGAAAAAAATAAAACAAAATTAATTTTTTTTCAAAAATATTTTTGAAATGCAAAAACAAACAAGGTTTTACAAAACTCACTTAAAAAAATATATAAAAACTTCGTTTTAAATTTAATTTTTTAATTTTTTAATAGACCTGCAATACAAAACATAATTTTGTTTGTTATCAAATACTTTGCTGTGTTGTATTTCACCGCAAACACAAAACAAACACAGAAACAGGCAAGTGAAAAACAAACGCAGCCGTTTACCTTTTCTGGAATTTATACCGCCAGGAAAAGGGAAGGTTTCGAGAGGATGAAAAGCTTAGCGGAGTTGAGGAAGTCCCATAAAAATGTATTCATGAACCTATTCAACTCAGCTCATCCTGACTAAGATCATATGAGCTGAGAAGATGGGAAATCGTATACTTTACATCAACTGGAGTGGCAATAATTGCTTTTACAAGATCATTAAAATTTCCATGCTCTGAAGAGCAGACACAAAAATCAAACAGGGATCCAATAATGTCACAAAGTATAGCTGACAGGATTCCAGCTGAAGAGTTCACTACTCTTCACCCGAAGGTTGCATGATGAAATATCCATACAACATTAACCTAGTCTTGCTTCTCTTCTTAGTACCTGGCAAAAAGGGAAGAGAAATGGGAAAAAGGCCACGACAAAATATCACAGGAATGGCTCACACTCCACATGAAAGAGCAGATTTTTTAGGCCGTGTACAACAAGCTCAACGACACGTCACCCTTGCAAACAGCAGCCAAAAACATTATGCTAAATCACACAAATACTTAGCAAGATAATGAAGAAAAGTAATTTCATGGGAATGAATTGAATATTCAGGGCCCTTTTCAGAACACGTGGAAAATATCTTCTGGACAAGAATATGTAATAAAATGAGTGGCATTACTAGGTAACTCCTTATCAGACATGAATTTGGCAGTGGCTGCAACAGACATCTAAGTTTTGAAGGGGAAAAGGATCAAATTTTTATTTCTGGCAAGAAGCCTATAAGCATCCAACTTAGCCCGGAAGGCACATGCAGACAGATAAACCATAGTGGTCTTCACAAGGACAATAAAGATGGGCACAGAGATGTCGGCAAACAGAAAATGCATGGGTAGAGTGACCAGTAAATGCAATGTCCCTATATCAGTACTTTTCCTTGTATAAATTGAACAAAAAGGACAATTCTACAGAACTCCTAATGCATACCCTTGCATTAGTAGTATGCAAATGTCAATCCAATTTCATGACAGGTTATCTGCAATCTTCGGTCCAGTTCTACAGAACTCCTAATATACTTGCAGCAGTAATGTGCAAATGTCAATCCAATTTCATGACAGGTTATATGCAGATGGTTTAACTGAAATGGCTTGTCGCCAGGTGAGCATGTTGAGAAGTGAGAACCAAAGTTGAAGGAATTATCATATAACATGACAAAGATTCAAGACAGCTGGGATGACAGAGCATGCAAGAACTGGAATAGAATAGGCAGTATTTAATAGAAAAATCAATCTTCGTTTGATCCATTTGCAAAAAGTGAATGGGAAAGAAACAAAAAATCCTTACCTCCTCACCAAATTTTATCAAAATGGTTGTCCTAGGTCGATGCTGGCCCTCCATAGGCACGAAATGAGCTGTTACTACTGCTGGAAAACCTGCACCATCCAAAACACCCTACAAAGAGGAAAAGGAGGGGGAAAAGTAATTAGAGATTCCAACCACTGAAAGGTCAGTTTACTGGTATGAATTAAATTTAGTACTTACCCTTACTATTCCAGCAACAAATGCCCCGCAGTTAAATGTCCCCATATCCTTCGGAATTGAAATGAATCTACAGCACAAAGACAGTTCAGCACCTAGATCATTACTTAAAAAAACAAACCCAGCTACATTTGACAGCAATTGTCATATTATGAACTAAAAAAGGCCAAGGAGATAATTATGACCTATTGACAAGGAGCTCCTTCTCACTGATCATGTATTCATCTTCATGTTCAGTGCCTTTTTCAAGGGAATCGGCTACCTAACATAATAGCAGGAAAGGGGCTGGTGAGATCCAACTTTGAGTTTTACATTAACCTTTACTTGCTCCATGCATTTCAAACATGTATATATAAACAGGAAAGAAAAAATGGTACACAAATAAATGTTGTTCGAGAAGACAAAATGGGCAAAACATGCTGAATTGCAGGTTCAAAATGGAAATGAAATAAAAAAGAATACACCCAGTATGACTTTCCATTTTCACATAAAATGACTTTCCATTCTCACTGATCACGTATTCATCTTCATGTTCAGTGCATTTCTCAAGGGAATCGACTACCTAACATATTAGCAGGAAAGGAGATGGTAAGATCCAGCTATGAGTTTTACATGAACCCTTACTTACTCCATGCATTTCAAACCATTACACAAACAGGAAAGAAATAAGGTACACGAATAAATATTGTTTGAGAAAACAAAATGGGTAAAACATGCTGAATTGCATGTTAGGAATGGAAATGAAATAAAAAAGAATACACCTAGTATGACTTTCCATTTTCGCATAAAATGTAGTTTAAGAAGTTACTGAACTTTCAAACACTGCAAATAAACTTACCTTTCCAAATAACACTTTCCACACTGTGCTGTGTACAAAAGACAAAATACCCAACAATCGTGTTTCCCTTCTGTTGCCCTGTGGCATTAAAAGAAGCATTGTTATAGCACTTGTAGAACCAAAATGCAATGCAAAATAAATGTTAATGAAGCAAACCTATTGGCCTTCTTTAGAGCCAAGACAAATCATATTTGTCAAACCATAGTTGGCGCAAGTTTACTCAACATAGAAAATAATCCTCCTGGGGAAAAATTGCCAGAGTTCTAGACAACTTATATCACACCCCTTGTATGATGACAAGCTAATTGCTACAAGGGTGAGAGAGTGAAGGGAAAAGCAAAATGAGGTTCTTGGAGAAATGCAAATAAACCACAGTGAAAGCCCATACCACGCCTTTGACTCGATGTATGAAAGTACCTTCATGGCATTTTACTGAATATAAACATGTATTACAAGCCTCAAAGTTTGGCAAGTCAAAGATTCCACAGTCAAAAATTACAGGTTGATGACATTAGGATAGCTAACAATGCAATTTCCTGGATTGATACATGATCTAGATATAACATGTTAAAAGTTGTTTCATAAGTATATCCATTCTGCATAAACAAAGCATCAATTCTGTGGGCGGCATGAAATTATGAGTATCCAGACAGCAAAACGCACAGCCATTAAAGGCATCAGATGTGGAATGGAGAATAAAATAATAGAAAGCTACTCTAATTTCAGCGATCTAGGCACATTTTCCTGCACTGAAAAAGAGATTGGACTGAGACTTCTCTGCCAGCAATTCTAGCATAGGAACATTGATTGGGTACTTCATTATTCACAACTAGCCCATAAGTTAAAACTGAAAGTCATCTCACATGCTTCACACACCTATTTCAAAAACCCAATCATATGCAATCATGCACAGAAACTTTGATCAGATATACAGATGGACAATGCCTATATTCCTGCTGCCTCTGAATGATAACTGCCACATGACATATGGGACGGGGGGAAGAAAACTCAGCATACAAATGATATTAATATATAATCCCCATGCTACTTACTGCCAACGAAAGAACTAAAAAGCTTCTGAAGAAACTTATCTACTCCTGGTTCGCGAGTATGATCATTCCATAGAGAACGGGCAAAAACAAAATTGCATCAATCTAGACATAACCAATAAATTTTAGAAGTGACAGGAATTCCAAGGAGAAATCTTAACAATGCATCACCTTATCCCTATGGCAAAGAAGTTCCAGAACTCGAGCCCCAACAGCATAGCCTGCATCCTCTAGCCTGCTCCATATTTCCCACAAAGATCATTATTACAAATGACAACACCCGAATACTTGATAACAAAAATTAAAAAAAAAAAGTAGACCATGTACAGTCACATCACAATTGTATCGCTTGAATTTCTTGATCTATCCTGCCAAGAATAACACTAAAATTTATCGCTTTAAATATCCAATATAGATTCTTCCTTGCTAATGTCTCTAAAATTTATCATCAAAATGATCCAAATGAACAAGTGCAAATCAAGAAATATAGCGAAAACGGCAGAGCTCACCTTCGCTCTAATTCAGCAATGTTATCAACCTGTGTTTGATTATACTGAACAAGCTCCGAAAACAAAAATGCAAACGCACTCGAACTCACCTGCAAAACCAGAACCCTAAAGATCAAAACTTCAAAGCTAAGCCAGTGGATTGAGTTAGTGAGAGATCGAACAACTACAAGGTTACCTCTTGTTTGCCCTTGCTGAGGGGTTTATCGAGGACATTAGAGTATTGCTTGATCTTGCCTACTCCGATCATGTTTTTTAGGGTTTAATTTCCTTTCTATGGATCTTCTTTTGGATCGAATCCGGGAAAAATTATTATGATCTGTTTGGAAGGTGAGAAATCACAGGAAAATGAAGGAGCGATAGACCATGCTACTAGAACTGGTAGTGGTCTATTGAAGCTCTGTGTTGCCGTTTTGGTTAACTTTTGAACTGTACTGAACTAGAGAAGTGGACGACTGGTATTTTATGGATCTGGGCTGACACGTTTGGGCTTGTTAGACTATTTGGATGGACCGATTGTATACATTTAAACTAGTCATTCAAGAGGCTTCACGTTATAAATTTTTTTAAAAAAAATATTAGTTATGCAGGTTGTTTTGTTTTAATGTGTTTTTTTATATAAAAAAAAAATTTAAAGCGTGAATTGAAAAGCCTATGGAAGTATATAATGAAATAAATTGATAATTATTTATATAAATAAACAAAAAAAAATCATTGATGAAAACCAAAAGAAAAATTAAAAAAAAGTAAGAGATGAATGAAGATTAAGATATTCAATTAAAAAAATGAGATATCCATGCAGTTATATTTACTGAACTTGTTTATTTAACTCAATAAAAGATAAATTCATACCCTAAAAAACTCGTAACCAGAAGATAAATACAAATAAAACTAATTGAATAAACTCACGGCCTAAAAAAAATATTATCCATAGCCCAACACATCAACAATATTATTTAAAAATGAATTTTTTTTATTTTGAGAAATAAATTTCGTTTGTATAAAACCAAAAAAAACATAGATGAATTAAAATAATATCTTAAAAATCAAGTACAAGCAAAACAGTTCTCAAAAAACTTATATTATAAAAATGGCATGCAAAACCTGTGACCTAGGTCATAAAACCGTAATAAACTCATAGAAAATAAATTGAAGATAATCACAAAACCAATATTTTAAAAAATTAATGCAGAACGGTAAGATCACAAGAACCCGAATCCCCGACAAATCAAATGTCAAAAGATGAAATTAGAAAAAAAAAATCAATTATACAAAAGGATTTTAAAAAAATTAAGGTTGAAAAAAAAAATTAGAGGGCAGATAAAAAATTTCAGTTGGATGGTTAAATTGAATTGAAAAATAGCTTTAACAAAAGAAAATAAATCAAAAAAATGAGGGTTAAATTGAAAAAAAAATAAAACAAAAAAAAAGAACTTTGATTGAGGAATGAGATGAAAATTTAAAAAAAAAATCAACAAAAAGGCCAAGGAAAAAAATTAAAATTTTAAAAATAAGAACCAAAATGAAAAACAAAATATTTGAGAAATTATAACTGCATGACCAAATATAAAAGGAATAAGAAGAAAATAAGAAATTAAAAGAATAAGAACTGAAATTAAAAGAATAAGAACTATAATTAAAATTAAAATAAATAATAAATTATAATTAGAGGACTAAGTTGAAAAACAAAAAACTTCTTTAAAAGGAATCATAATAAAATAAGAAATTAAAAGAACGAGAACTTAAACTATAAAAAGAATAAAAACAAATTTATAAGTTAAAACAATAAGGACTGAAACTAAAAATAAAACATATGAGTAGGTGTGATTGAAAGACTAAATTGAAAAAACAACTTCTATAAAAGAAATAAGAAATGAAAAGAACGAGGAATGAAATTAACTAACAAAAAAACAAAAAAGATAGTGATGTACTTTAACTGTCAGGAAAAAGAAAAGAAAGAGGGAAACAAAAACGACTATCAGTGATAATCTGACCACCATCCTCCTCCACGCGCCACTCCATGAAATAAGACATGGCTTCACATATAGGAAGACGACAGAAGTTTAAATTTGGCCACTAAGTGGGGTCGCACGCGCTACCTAAATGGCACAAACGACACTCACGCGTGTGCCCACAGTTTTTCGATTTAAATATTCAAAAGTCAATGTGAAAATACCAAAACACCCTCATGACCCTGTTAATTACACAAATACCTGTGTGAAAGTACAAAAATATCATTAAATGCAAAGGGTTTTTTTTTTTGTCTCATCCAAGGTTAAATTCGCATTTACATCGAACATGGACAGTAAAAAACTGGAAAAGCCCCTTACCCGGCAAGCCATGAATTTTTTTGATCTTGAGGACAAACAAATATTTTGATTGTTAAGAAATTTATGAAAAGTAAAGAAAATCCTTGGTCAACAGTTCTAAATTTTATTGACTCCAGAGATAAAAGAGTATATTTACTGTGTGATAAAAAAAATAAATGCATATACCCTCAAGCAAAGCTTCATAAATAAAATAGTGGAGAATAAAATGGTAATTGCATTGTAATCAACATGGAAAGTACTATTCTACCCTCAAACAAAGCTTTATACTTAAAAGGATGAAGGGTAAAATAATAATTTTATTATAACCCAATACATATTTCATTATGGACCAGGCTACATTAAAAAAGGCACGGGATTTAGTTTTTTAGTTAATTTGGTAGATAGTAATCAGCAGATTGAATAAATTACATCAAGTTGCAACATTATATAGGTTTGACTTTGTTTTTCGATGCAGTTATCTTTTTAATTTGTCTATTTAGAAAGTGTATGAGTTTTTACTGAAAAATATTTCACATACAGAATGTTTTATATGTCATTTTTTTTTATGTGTGTGTATTATAAATAATGTTGTGAGAAATATGATTTTAGTGAAATAATCATAGTTATTAAACCCGGGTTAGGGGTTGATTCAACCAAGGGATCGGGTCTCAAGTCACACAAGTTGACCTGGGTCAACTCGAAAAAATTAATTTTTTTTTTGAGGTTTTAATATCTCATATTGAAAAGTTAATAAACAATTCATGTAGATGTAAACTATATATAGTTATTTGATATAGAAAAGTCAATAAATAATCTATGTGGATGTAAACTATATATTAGTTATCTCATAAAAATTAAAAAACATTTCATATGAATATAGTCTGTATATTATCTATCTCACATCGAAAAATTAAGAAACAATACTTATAGGTAATGGCTATATGTATATATATATATATAGTTATTTCACATCAAAAGATTAGGAAATATTTTACGTGGGTGTAGGTTGTTTATGGTTATCTCACATTACAAAGTCTAGAAACATTTTGTGTATATGTGGCTTGTAAAAAAATATGCGAGGCTAAGTATTTATAAATTAGTTTTATATTTTTTAGGTTTATTAAAAAAAATCGAGTTTCATTTGAGTTACGCCAAGTCATTTAGGGTTTGTGTTGACCTAACATGTTATCTGAATTAATCGAGTCAATTATAAACCTAAATTTTACCTCTTTAAAACTCAACTCGATCAATATCTCAATTTTCCAGATACTGAGTTTCATAACAATGAAAATATCAATGTGCAGTAACAATGACGATGTTTCTTTATAATTACATGGTTAGAAAAAATTTAAACGGCGTTGATCAAAGTCAATTTAATGTGTGTCTATTTCTATTATCGTCTGATTGAATAAAAATATTGAGCAAATACAACCGAATAAATATTCTATTTTGTGAGATTAAATATCTTGATATACATTTTTCTTTTTATTTTTTTAGTTTTATTTTTAATTATCATTAATAAAATTTTTTTATTATTAGCATACATATTTTTTAATTTATTTAATTATATATATATAATTTTTATTTACACATAAAAAAAACCTTTTAGTTATAAAAATATGTTAAAAAATTTTGTATATATAATTGTTTTTATAAAAGATAAAAATATCTAATCTGCTGCTGAGCATGCATCTCATAACCAGTGTATGACGATTGAGCGTTAAACCCCCCGTCCAAAACTGACCACAGCCTTACCTCAATAAAACCACGCCCTTCCCCTTTTAGTTAAATGTCAAAACCCGAACCCGAACCCGAACCCGAACCCGAACCCGAGCCCACTCTCTCATACATTTCACTTCACGCATAAAACACGAAACAAACAAACACGCCCTCCAACCCTCAAAACCCTTCTTCTCTTTACTTCTCTCTCTAAAAATCCAAACAAGCTCTCTCTTTTCCTCACTTATCCCTCTACAATGGAAGACGACGACGAGTTTGGAGATCTCTACACTGACGTCTTACGTCCATTCTCTGCGTCTCTATCCTCTGCTCCCCAACCTCTCTCCGCTACCTCTTCTCTCCACCGTCCGATCGATCTCAACGACGCAATCAAGGACGATGACGACGAGATCCTCCACGTTGTTTCCCACCGTAACCCCTCTGCTCCCTCCAACCAAAATCCAATCGAAATCACCGCCTTTTCAGCTCCTCAAGTTAGGGTTTTGGGAGATTCAGAATCTCCGATTAAAGGTTCGATTGCCGAGGACAGAGATTTAAATTTTGATATCGAGGATGTTAATACTGGGATTCTTGAAGATTCACGACCGATTATACCTGGATTGATGGAGGATGATTCTACAAAGATTGAAGCTTCTGCTGTGGTCAGTGGCGGCGGCGGAGGGGATTGGGAGGAGGACGAGGAGAGTGACAGCGAGGATGATTTGCAGATAGTGTTGAATGATAATAGTCATCCTGGTGGGCCCATGGGGATTGACAGAGAGATTGGTGATGACGACGATGATGATGAGGATGGGGACCCGCTTGTGATTGTTACGGATGGGGATGGACCGAATCAAGCCATCGAGGAGGGTGGCGGCGAGGATGGGGTTGCTGCTGTAGGAGGTGGGGCGGAAGGGGAGAGGAAGGAAGGAGGAGAGGCGACAGGGAAAGGGAATGCAGTGGTGGGACCGAAGATTGGGTATAACAATCATGGGTATCATCATCATCCGTTTCATTCTCAGTTCAAGGTCAGTGTTGTAGTTGTTGATGTTATATGTTGAGCTTTAAAAGAAAGAAAGAAGAAAAGCAAGATAGGACTTTTGTAACTCTTGTACATATGATATGAGTGGCTTTTATACTTTTTTTCTTACAAATGTATGATTACTTGAAAAAGTTGAATGAGAATTCTTGAATTTACTTGATTATGCTTATGAATTTTATGTGGTTTTTTCATCGCAATACTTCTTTCTGCTGACTAGATGTGCTATCTGGCTTCAAGGTTAGGGATTTCCTAAATATTGCGAGCAGTTGAGCATTTAATTGGCTTCTTCACTCAATCCAATTGTTGATATTTCTCACCTAAGTTTTGGTGCCAGGGCAGCCTACACTTGTGAAGAATTGTGTAGTCAACTGTGAAACCTGATTGTCCTGGGTGAAACATCTCTGGGATTTTGTATAAATAATCACTCGCTAAATTCTTAGTTTAAATGCAAATGATAAGAAATTCGACAAGTGTTTTCTAATTGTAAGTACTCCTCGGATGCTCCTGCAATAGCATTAATGCCTGGGAACAGATGCAATGCATAATAACGCTAGCACAAAGATTACATCCCGCGGACAATTTTGGGATGCCAACAAACTTTGTTATCGGTTCTTCCAAGATTTCATGATTTTCTTTTTACCTCCCCTATACATGTGTGAAGCGTTTGATTACGATGGGATCTTTTGCTGCATCATGTCAGAATGCCCTGAAGTCGGATTTTTTTTTGTTCCCTGTGGATCACAATAACAATCTGTGATTATCAGTTGGAAGAGGTGGATTCTTACAAGGATGAAAGTGATCGAGATATCTTTATTGTTGATGCATGGAGAGCTCTTATAGCTAAGCATGTTTCTCAATGCTTGAACGAGTCAATTAAGCTCATAGTTGTAACTTTTATCTGGGTTGATCTATTGCATGTGTCTAATAGGGGTACTGCTGTTACATGAACAGTCGAGAAAGTAAGTAATTGCTGGGGATATTTGGATAATTTTGCACCATTTGGTTATAGCCAATAAGATGTGCGTATAATTTTGCAAACAAATGGCATGCAGCCTATTGTTGATGTCGTGTGAGTCCCCCCGAAAAAATAAGTGATGCATCTAGCAATGACATAGAAATGCTTTTATTTCTCGTATTAGTTGGTCATGTAGTCATGAGCCATATTGAGCAAAACTCAGTTATTCCTCTTTGGTCATTGAATCGTCTAACTTAAATTCAACAATTCCACTGACTTCTGTTACGTTTTGAAATTGGAATCCATAAGTTTCGGGAGCCATTCTGTTGAACCTGCTTAGTGATTGATTTGAAAACTTGTAATAGCCCCAGCAGTCAAATCAATGTGTGGTTTCTTGCTTGGTCTTTTTGAAACTATCCTAGCCATCTTTGCTCTTACTGTTCACTTCCTCCTTGATTCCAAGCTGTAAAGGTGCCTCCCTTACCTTCAGTTTCCCATCTTGCCTGTCTCTTTGTGCAATTTTTTTCATTTTCTTGCAAAGGAAGAGGGTAGAATATAACTTCTTTGCCGTTATGGATTCTATCTTGGGCTTGAATTTCACAACTAACTCTACGAGATGGCATGCTTAGCCTCAGTTTTTTTTGTTTCTTGTAAGCAGGATGTGTTCTTTAACGCCATACAAATTCTAACAAGATGAATTGGTTGACCTTTTCAAATGTTTTGATTTGGGTTAATTCTGTTGTTTGTTGCTAGCGTGATGGAAAGTTAGACTTTAATTTTGATATGGTTTATAATCATGAATTGAAAGGTTGATTTTTGTGAGCCATGCTTAACTTTTGCCAGCTTGTAGTTTATCCATGAAAATAACATTCACTGTTGAGAAGTTAATTGTGTATGAAAATTTTTCTTCACCCGCAATTGTTTGATGCCTATGGTTACTTTTGTTTTTAACTTGGTGGGCTTGCCACTTATTTCATTTCATTTCCTTGTTAACACTATGGTTTATTTTCTTTTTTCATGCAGTATGTGAGACCCGGGGCAGCTCCGATGCCTGCAGCTCCTATTGTTGGTCCTGGAGGAACTCCAGGTCAAGTTCGTCCTCCCATGAACATGAGTACTATAGCTGGTCGTGGTAGAGGTGACTGGCGACCAGTAGGAATAAAAGGTGGTCCTCAAAAGAACTTCCATCCAGGATTTGGAGGCCCTGCTTGGGGTGCAGGGCGGGGTTTTGGCAGTGGACTGGAATTCATGCTTCCTTCCCACAAGTAATTTTCACTTAAATTCTGCTGCTGGTTTCTTTTTACCACTAAGTTTCGTTACATTGTTTTGTTTTTATGAATATCTTGCATTAATTTGTTTGCTAAATATTTGCTTCATTTACTGGATTTTTGTAATGTCAGTACTGGTTGTATTAGTCAATGCTCTGTATGATCTCTGCAGTACCATCCTGGGCTTTCATTGCTTTCCTTACAATCTCTATTGTCAGCTTCTTTTTTCTGTCTTACCTGCATATTTGGATAACATAGGCAGTGCTATGGACCTGTGGTCAAAAGAAAAGCACTGAGCCAAGAATATTTTTTTATTGGGTATCAGTTGTTTCATCTTCTCATCTCTCTTTCTCTGTGTTTAACCCTCTTTCCTCTCTAATTTTTATTGTAAGAGAAGCGTCTCTATGAGCTGTTCATTGTCTGCTACTATGTTTCATTGGTGTTCTGGCTTACTATTTGCTAGAGAGGTTCAAAATTTCATGTTATAATAGTAACAAATGACAACATCGTCAGCAATAGATCAAAACCTTACATCCTTACATGGTTCTGTGTCGGTAACATGTAGTGTCCATCATTTGATCTTTTGGGCCCTGCATTGGTCCCATTGATGGAAGGTAGGATGCATTGGGTACAGCCGAATACGCTAATACAAATGAACGATTTGAAGACCTATTGGTTCTAACAGCTGATTGCAGAGTTGATCATTCGTTGAATAATTCTCGTGCTATAGATTCTACCTTGGGTTTGGTTTAGATATATGTGTTATTAAAGCCTTCACAAAAGAAAGACTAATTTAGATGAATGATTTTTAAAGTATTTTTCATTTCCCTAAGTTCCATAAAATCAGGTGAGCTGGAGCAAGTTCCTAGGCATTCTTGCATTAAGTACTAGACAGATTTATGGTTGTCATATGAGACCTGTCATGGGTTTGTAGATGACATAAACCATAAAATTGGATTTTTGGAGGGTTTCCCCATTCCAAAACAACCTGTTGTTTTTCCCACATGCTCTCTATTAGATCAAGTATGATCTTGATGATGTTTCTCGAATATAGTGGAAATTGAACTTAACATTCATCTTTGTAGAACATAATATTTTCAAACTGATTGATGTAACGCCTCGTAAAACCTTTATGAAACATTGCTGAGGAACTCTGTACCCTATAATAATATGCAGGAAATTGGATTTCAAATCAGCTCCTTTTGCATGAGACACAGAACATTTTGAGATGGTACAAAATGCAGGTGCTGTTTACATAGCCTGAAAGGCTGTTGACTTTGCCCTTCCTCAAAATGAAAATTTTATAAATAAAAGAAATTTTATTTTTAGTATGGCTCCAGCCTAAAAGGCTGTTGATGTTGTCCTTCCTCAAGATAAAAATTTTACGAATAAAATAATTTATTTTTAATATCTGTTAAGGCTGCTAAGATGAGCTGTTTTCCTACATTTATGTGTGTGGAATACCATTAACTGCAAAAGATATTAATTTTAAATTTGTACTTTGGTTAATCCAGATTCACTAATTAGATAGATTAATAAATCAGATGCTGCCTGGAAATTTGGAGATGTTTGAGATTTGACACCTTCTAATTGCCATCTGTGCATGTACTGTACTGCATGAGTTTTTACCTCATCAGGCTGTTTGTTTGGTCTATAATTGCATAAATTTCTTTGTGGAATGGCCGCTACAGAATGACACTGCTCGTCAATGTTCACCTAATATGCTTTTAAAATCCTTGGCCTTGTCATGCTGATGTCTTTTTTAGTGAGTTCAAATCCACTATACTTGTGACTGATTCCCAAGATATGCTGTGTTTGCATGTCATGGCAAACCTGTTGTTTGCTCTTTAATTTGTGAATTGTCCATTCAGTATGGGACTACCATGCATTGTCCAATTGAGGTATAGTGTTTGTCCTGACTCCTGTTGAATGATTATAAAATTTAAATATTATTTTCAGGATGATATTTGATGTTGACATTGATGGCTTTGAAGAAAAGCCATGGAAATATTCGGGTGTGGACGTATCAGACTATTTCAACTTTGGTTTGAATGAAGAGAGCTGGAAAGATTATTGCAAACAGCTGGTATGTAACATATTTTAACTATATTATGTATTAGATAAATGAATATGTAAGACAATTTGATTTCAATTGTGCAGGAACAATACCGACTGGAGACTACAATGCAAAGCAAAATTCGTGTTTATGAAAGTGGGCGGGCAGAGCTGGTAATTGTATGCTTAGGCATCATGTGCTTGCCTATTGATATCCATGCATGTGAAATGAATGGTATTTCAGTTTTAACTTGATGAAGAGGAAAGTTTCTGATTTTCTATTGCATTCACTTTAGGAGTTTGATCCTGATTTGCCACCGGAATTAGCAGCAGCAACTGGTTTCCGTGATGCTCCAGCTGACAATTCAAATGCTGGAAAGTCAGACAACGCACAGAGTGATTGGACTAAAGGATCTGCTCGTTTCCGGGCCCAAATAGTAAGCTTTGACTTCTATTCTCCTTTTCCATGTATTTAGCATAAAGATTTGACTATTTATTTTTCATAACCAGAGATGAAATTCTGTGTCTTTTTGAGAAGGCTCTCTTTTATCATTCATCTATTGCCTGCAACTTAAATGGATCTGTTCTTGTTGTGTGGCCAGGGATTTATTTAACTTTTGTTCCTTTAAATGATTTGGTTCTTCCTTATTGTCCAAATGATCAAACTTAGTTTTCTATTGTTCCCAGTGGGGCATGTTGTTATGACCTGGGATTTTCATTTGGAGATCTCAGATCAAATATTGGGAGGGGTGTCTTTGAGTGGGGACTTAGGAATTGGAGTAGGGCTATATTTATTCTGGAGTCCCAGGCCCATTGGCCTCCCAATGAACCAAAAAAACATTGCTTTCTGTAAATGTTTTAAAGATATCAGATCCTCAGATCTGTTGTCAGTTCCATAATGCTTTGAGGATTCACTGGCTGACTTTATTTGCTTTAGCCAACTGGCAGAGCAATACAAGTTGAAACTGGTCATGGTGAACGCGTCCCTTCCATTGAAGGCCGAGCTCCTCGACTTCGTGATTCTGATGCAATTATTGAGGTAAACAAACATTTCTGTCTCTAATTGCTCTGATATAACTGTATTCCTATGACTGATATCTGCGCACTACATATGCAGTGTAGAGTAACTGAAAGTTTCTTTGAACAGATTATCTGCCAGGACTCTCTAGATGATTCCTCCACAGGAGATGGTGTCCAGGATGCAGCAAACGATGAACCTCAAAGAGATGACTTTAGAGGAAGCGATGTAGCCGAAGATGACATGGCGGAGACAGAAAATGAATATGCTGGTGATTTTCCACAGGCTTACAATGATCGAAAGGGTGGGAGAACACCTCACATGAATTCTGCCCGCAACATGCCTGAGGGAGATGGGGTTTCACCCTTCCATCCCGAAGCATCAGCTCCATACCCCCATGCTGGTTCTAGGGGTCACCCTCCTTCGTACCCTGGTAGGGACTTTGGCACTCCTCGTGAGGAAAGGTATGAATAAGGCTATATCATATTCAATAATTCCATTGTGGCAGTGTAGGATATGTTCAAGGAATGTGTGTTTGTTTGTTTTGTGAAGGGCTTGGTTGGGGTTTGTTAAATTGGGAAATTTAGGGTTTCAGATTGATATGGAATGTATAATTGTTTAGGGTTATGCAAATGGTTGGAGAACAATGGAGCTTGGTGGCAAAATGGAAAAAATAAGCTGCAGGTGTTTCGGTATGGTGGTTAAATGTTAATAGATTTAGGGTTTCTTTTGAGTGGTTTAATGGGTACAGAGTTGAGAAAGAGTTGCATCAAAGGTGAAAATTAGGGTTGCACTGGTGTAATGATTGGTAGGGTGGCAACGAGAGGAAAGTTGGGGTCTGTACAATAATTATGGTAGTGGCAGAATTCAGAGAAGAATAAGTGTTCAAAACCAAAGGAGAGAAATCTCATAGGAATGCCTTCCACTAAACCAGATACTCTTGATCTATCTTGTGCTGTATGTATTCAGCATCTGCTCATTTTCTCTATTTGTTTTAGTCTTTATATTTCAGATAACAAGAGATTGGCATTTGGACATTTGAAAGCATCTTAAAGAGATTATAATCTTGCTTTTAGAGAATGCACTTAGGATACCATAAATAATGAGTAGTGGTGCTAGCAGGAGCAGCTTGGCCAACTTTACATGCTTTAGTGAAACATGGTTGGAGGATTCAAAAAGATCACAAAAAATATTGAATTGTGAATTAGATGCAGACTGAGTCATGAATAGATGTAAACTGAGTTAATGATTTCTTATTAGAAAAACCAGGAATATGCACATTTCTATGGTCATAATGACACTGCTGTGTGATGCTGCTAGTTATAGTCATTTATTTGGACATTTCCATGATCACAATGACACAGCGTGATGCTGCTAGTAGTTGTCCATTACTTGTCAATATGAAAACTCATATTTGTCTGCCCCATAATTTGGATTGCTTAATGGACCATGGATATTTTTGTCTTTAACCTATTCAGTTATAAATTGTTTTTTCTGATGGTTTTTTTTGTTGTTGGAGAATTTCTTTTAAGTTGTAAATGTCTAACAGACCACAGACTGGCCGTTGTGAATGTTTTATGGGTCAAGAAATTATAAGTTGAAGTTTTCTATTTTGATGTTGGTTTAGCTTTCACTTGTTAAAACTGCACCTGCACTGCTGAAAAAATTCTAATTCTTTCCTCTTCTTCACAGGCAAATGCAGGGAAGATCCCGTGACAGATCACCTCATTTAACTCCTGCTCAAAGCTCACGTGACAAGAAATTTATTGATAACGCGGAGGAAGAATCAACTGAAAGTATGGTTGGTAAACACAGTCTGCGGGTATCATCTCCCATCACAGTTCAGGATGCAAGAGAGTTGAGTTCTGAGAAAAAAGGTGATGCTGAGCCTTTGCAAGCTGAAGGAAGCTCTAGATTGGGAAGGGATGAAATGAGTGAGAATGAAGAAACCACTAATGATACTCCCAAGGATGGAAATATGCACCATTCTACTAGGAAACAAAAAGTAAGTTCTCATGTAGAACAGCCTGCATTGCAACAGCTTGATGATGAGGAAGACTCAAAGGCTGCAAGAAGCAGTGAAAATAGCAAAGCAAGATCAGGCAGTAGCAAAGATTATCAAAAATGGAAGGATGGTGTTGAGGAGGAGGTTGTTCAAGGTGGATGTTCTACACGCTCAGGTAGCATCAGAAGGCACCTTGATGAAAATGAACAGAATTTTCGGAGAAAGGATCGTGATGTGAGACACGAGATGGAAAGAAGTCGTGTCATAATAAGAGGGAGGGAGGATTCTTATCCTCGCAGAGACTTGGATCCTAGCTTGCCCCATCATTTGCATATGAAACATGAGGGCTATGATAGGAGAAAGGAGCGAGAAAATTCTGACATCTCTTGGCAACAAAGAGATGAAGATCCACATAGTAGCAAGCATAGAACTGAAGACAGGAAGAGGGAACTTGGAGATGAAATGGGATCTAGGCACCGGAGTAAGATTCGGGAGACTGAGAGGAGCGACAAAGATGAACATCTTCATCCAAGAAAACAGTTAGAGAATGGCAGCTACAGGATTCATCATGACAAGGATGGTAGTTCACAACACAGGGAAAGAGATGACAGTTTGAAGAGTAGATTTGAAATGGTAGATGACTACCACAGCAAACGAAGGAAAGATGAGGAATATATGAAAAGAGAATATGCTGACAAGGAGGAGATCCTGCATGGCCACAGAGAAAATACCAGTCGCCGCAGGCGTGAAAGAGACGATCAGCAATGGATTAGAGACAATCTTGATGACTATCACTCTGTTAGGCATAAAGATGAGGTCTGGTTCCAAAGAGAGAGGGGTGAGAGGCCGAGGGAAAGGGAGGATTTGTATAGGCTAAAACAATCCAATGAAGAAAACTTACCAAGACGGGAGAGAGAAGAAGGACGAGCTTCTGCGAGGAGTGGGCGTGGTGTGGATGACAAAGCATGGGCTGGCCATCCTAGGGGGAAAGATGAATATAAAGTTTCTAATAAAGACTACCAACTTAAAGATGCTGTTCGAAGCAGTGAACACCAGAAAAGAAGGGACCGGATGGAGGATGAAAGTCTTTCAAATCATAGGGTGCGGGATGATGTTTATGCACGAGGAAATCAGTTTAGTAGTGATGAGAGAAGATCCAGGCAGGAAAGGTCAAGCACTCGCATCGATCCCACTCTGGACACTTCTGATAACCAGAGGGTGCATGAGAAGAAGCATAAAGAAAACACAAGGAAGAACAAAGAATCTGATGGTGGAGATCATGGCACTTTGGGCCCTTCCAGAAGAAACCAAGAAGACCAGAGTGGTCACAGTGATGAACTGGTATTTTTCATGCTTAGCTCTAGAAAAAATAATGAAATGGAGGAGTAGCAGATAGGGAAATCCTCCTTAAGATGTCAGGTCATTGATAAATGAAGTAATATAGAAAAACGTCTTAGAAGAAAATTGTATTAGTGAAGGTAAAAACATTAATACGAGGACATGGTGTCCTTCTAATGACAAAACTGAGCTAACAGGAACCAACTAGGAACTATCCAAACAGGAGCTTCTCCCTCCCAAGAGCCCTTAAATAAAATGCACAACAGCTGCTTAGTAGATACCAATTCTCTAGACTGCTGTATCTCCAACTGCCAAACAATCCCACAGATACCACATGTCCACAATGTTTTCTCATCCTTTCATGCCCTAAACCCTTCAGGTGGATCAGAATGACCCCCACCCTCCACAAAATAACCTAATTCTCTCTAATCAAGTAGAGCCTGTTCCACATATCCCATGCCATAACCATGCAAAAAAAAAAAAAAATAGTCTGCCTGTTACTGAAGCACATACTAAGGAGAGAAAAGCCTTGTGAGGCCATATCACTTGAAGCAACTCTGATGATATATGAACTGATATCCAGCATGTGCAAAAATACTCTTAAGATATATGTATGTGTTATCGGGTTATAGTCTTACACATGCTTCAGTATCTCATCTTTACCAATGCAGGTATAGGGGAGATCAAGGTACATGGGCAGGTAGTGCTGCAAATTCTTAGGGTTATGCTTAGGCATGTCGAGCTGTTTTGACTGTTAAGATTTCTTGAAATTAGTTCACAATGGTGTGCTAGATTCAGATCTGATTTTCTTTATGGAAACTTATTTATTTTTAGATTCTTGAAATTAGTTCACAATGAGAGCTTAGACAGGGGTTTCATTTTCTTTAGGGAAACTATTTTTGTTTACTCTCAGATTTCCTTTAGTATATGTACTCTGTCCCATAGCAACTCATTCGGTTGTCGACTAGTTGGCCTCTTGCTGATTGATTTAGAAAGTGCCTTGAGCTGAGCTGGTGCTGTTCATCTTTTACTTTTGCTAGATTTTAAAACGCTCTCGTGCGCCAGGAAATGGAGACGCTGGGATCTTGATCCAACGGAACTCTTCCAAAAGGCACAAGGAAGATGCTTCCTCAGATGATGAACAACAAGATTTAAGGAGAGGACGCTCAAAATTGGAACGTTGGACAAGCCATAAAGAGAGGGATTACAACATCAGCAAGTCATCAGCTTCCTTAAAGTTTAAAGAGATTCATAGGAATAGCAATGGCGGATCCTTAGAAGGTAGTAAACTTCCCAATGAACTTCCCAAGAAAGTTGAGATTGTTGAGAAGCATACCAAAGTCGAGACTGTTGAGAAGCATCCTGTGAGCGAAGAGAAAGATGTTGCTGAAGTGGTAAATAAGGATACTGATATGAAGCCATCAGAGGACTGGCATCTGGACACGGTTGAGAAGTTGAAGAAGCGGAGCGAGAGGTTCAAGCTTCCGATGCCAGGTGAGAAAGATTCCCTTACAATAAAAAAGATGGAGAATGAGGCACTACCTTCTGTCAAACCCGAGACCCCTGCAGATTCAGAGATTAAACCAGAGCGGCCTCCTCGAAAACGAAGGTGGATCAGCAATTGAAAGCGAAGTTTGAGAATACATGTTCAAGTGCATTGCTTTATTAATTTTGAGGGCCTTGTTTAATCACCTTGAAGATCCTGTCATCTGCCAGTGATTTAAGATGGCTTCCAGGGATGGCCATGTGCCTCTGCGACTGTGCTAAAATCTCTGTAACCATGTTTTGGTTCCATACTTATTTGACATTTATGTGTACATACTGATAGATGTAACCTTAAACTGGTCACTCACTGATACTGGCCCACGAATTACTTTATAGTATCAATTTGAACTGCATTACTCAGATTTAACCTGCAGCGGGGTGAGGGTCAAATACCAGATCCACAAATGCTGTTAACACGATGGCCCTTGCGGAAGCCATTGCCCTTGAGACGAGGCAGTAGTTCAATGTTGGGAATCTTCTGGATATGGCTATGGGTTTGAAAGAAATTTGTATTGAGCACTGGGGCAGCACTTTTGTATGCTGGTAGGGATTTTCAAACTGGTGATATTACTATTATCTGCATCTTGTATGTTGATTCATCATTCCCAGCCTTTTTATTTGGGGGCAGGATCAGGGAATGCGATCAGAGATCCGTTTTTGTATTATAGGAATTGAGTTATAGGAGATGATCAAAGGGGAGGAGAAATAAAATATGAGTGGATGTCCTTCACCTTTAATGACTTATTGTTTTCCTGTTTATTTTTGTTTTTTAAAAATTTAATTTTTTTATTTCAAATTAATATTTTTTTTAGTATTTTCAAGTAATTTTGGTGCATTAAAAATAATTTTTAAAAAATAAAAAATATATTATTTTAAAATATTTTCAAGTAAAAAATATTTTAAAAAACAATCATAATCATATTTTTAAATAGATCATAGAATGTGGTAGAACGTGGTACTAGTATGGTATTGTGAAATATTTTAAGATAATATTTTTTATTTTTTAAAATTTATTTTTGATATTAATATATTAAAAATATTTTAAAAACATTTAAAAAATAAATTTATAGTAAAAAAAATTTTAAATTTTTTTAAAGTGTTTTTAAACATAAAAACAAAAAGGATTTAGCAAGGAGTAGTGCGTGTTTCAGGTTGAGATTGCCACTATATGATTAAATCTGTATGTATAAGATTCCACTGGTCTTTGATCTATCTTTAAAAATATTTCAAATTATTTCTATTTGTAGCAAATGTGATCTTAATGGAGCCAATGTTAACATCGTTCTGCTAAAAATAAAATTGATTTTTAAAGTTATTTTTTTAGAAATATATTAAAATAATATCTTTTATTTTAAAAAATTTATTTTTAATATCAAAAAAATAATAATAAAAAAGCTAAAATTCTCTTAAAATCTTAGTTTAGAAAAAAATATAATTTATAATTTACTTTTTAAATCTAGAATCATAAAAGTTACCGCTATATTACGGGGTGTTTAAAAGTGTGGTAGCGGATGCTTTTCAAAATATTTTTTTCTCAAAAATAAATTAAAATAATATATTTTTTTATTTTTTTAAATTATTTTTGATATTTGCATATCAAAATTATCTAAAAATATTAAAAATAAAATATAAATAAAATATTAATTTTTTAAAAAAAGCTTTTAAAATACAAACAAAATAAATAATAAAAAATCCAAAGTAAACAGTAACCTCCCAATTGGTAAGAATCCGCTTCTCTGCTAATATCTTTTTCCCTTGACGGGAAGAATCTTAATTTTCGTACAGGTAAGAGAAGTGGTCTGTTTTATTTACTTTTGGTGATAATTACAAAAATTAAAAATAAAAATAAAAATCCTATGATTTGTTCTTAGATTTTCTTTCTATACCCTTATAAATTACATTAAACAAAAAAAAATATAAAAAGGATGAAATGACCAAAATGGCCTCATATATCACGAATTAATCATCGCACACGATCACTCTCTCTTCCTCCCTCTCTCATCGCTCAGCACTCTCTCCCTGTTTTCTACTTTCTCTGACTAAAACGAAGAACTGAAGTCGAAATCAACAAATCATCTGCTTTCTCTGATTTCCTCTCGTGTTGATTCCCTTTTGTGTCTGGAACTCAACAATCTTGGTCTCTCTATCTCTCTCTCTCCCCCCCTCCCTCCTGGAACTCAAGAACACAGGTAAGAGTTTTCTTTTCGATCGAGACTTTGAATAATGGGTTTAGGAAATGTTTTTACCATTATATAACCTAACTAGGCATGTTTATATGGAAATTGATCAAAACCCTCAATTTAATTTCTGGGGTTACTGTTCACAGAACCATAAACACGATTCCTGCCTTTGTTGTCCTTCATGGATGGTTTCTGAATATGGAACTTGAAGTTGAATAGCTTTGACATTGTGTCTGCGTTTGTCTGGTTAATGGATGCTCATGAACTGTGTGAAGGCTTTGTCTGTTCGTATTTTTTAGAATCCAAAATAGAGGTTTGAATTTTAAGGTGTGTATGAATTTTAAGGTTTGAATTTCAAGACAACACATGCATCGCATATTATCAGTGTGTGCTTTCCTGTTGAACTAGGATATGATATAGGCACTGACGTTACATTTATCTATAGTTTCTCATTGAATCTTTGTTTATGGTAGCATTTAACTTTTGTTCTCTTCTGAGCGTGGTTGAATCTTGCTTGCATATAAATATGGGTAGAAGATCTTCCTCGTTTTCGTTTTGATTTGTTCATTTATTTCGTGGAGTATAGCTTCCTCTGTGCGTGTAGTTAGTAACAATGGGGAAAACATACCCCTCACCAACCCAGAAATAAAATAAAATAGACACAGGTTGCTCTTTTAAATGTTCAAGTTAGTCCAATCAGTTTATAAATTGTGCAATTACTAAACAATGGTTTTTGAAATTGCAGAGTGGTGCTGGCATTTTCTCTTCTCGACAATCTACCCAAACTACCATGCATTGAATATTATGGATCGGTGACTGTGATGTGAAATCATGTGTTTTTGTTTTAACTTTTTGAAGCAACAAGAACTTGGATAATGGCAAACTTAAATATTCAGATTTTTTTGACTTTTTTTGTCGAGGATGTAAAATGTTATTGAACATGTAAACCTTAGGATGTAAAGTGTAATTTATGAAAGTATGGAGGGAAAGTGAAATTTAGAGCAAACTATAAGTGGTTTTTTGTAATTATCCCTAACTTTTATCCAACATTTTGTAAATGTTGTATGTGAAAAGAAAGTGCACGCAAATAGTATACAAGGTGTTTGATCATTTGCCTCAGTGTAGTTGTGGATATTGATTTGGTTTCTTTATGGAAGAAGTCAAGTGATTTTTGTTCTTTTTTCATTTGGATATCTTGATTAAATTTTGAATCTTAGTTTTGGGTTGTTAATGTTTTAGTGATACAATAGTTCTTGTGAATACTGGCCAGTTTTTATGTTGGTTCCATGATGGGATGTGATGATAAAAGATTTCATACGATTGGAAGTGGTCTTTACATTATTTTTTAAAAAACTATTTGGGATGGTTTTTGGTGATAATTTGGGTTTTATTTGTACTGGATGATGCTGTGGTCTTCTGGTGTCATTAATGACTGTGTGTTAAGGCCAAACTCAACTTGCATAATTTCGTGCTTCTTAGATGACTTAAATGAAAACTTCTTATTAACATATGCAGTTGTGTGCTTCTGTGGCTTTGGTTAATCCTTAATTATATTTTCCTTTTGGTTGTTGACTTCTTTCACTATCCATCTTGAAGTTATCCTGCACTTTGATGATAAATGGGATAATTTTTCAAATTTTCTTTTTTGTTTTCTTGTTGAGCACTGGTTGTCTAGATTCTAAAGTTTCTTTTGGATTTCAAACAGGTGAAAGTTTGTGTGCAAAATCTTGAACGACAGCACACTTTCAATTTTTTAAGCCTCAATGTCGCTTCGGAAAGCACCCCTCCCTCGGATCCTTCTCGACAATGTATCGTGCATGAGAAATGCCCAGCAAATCTTGCGGCATGTAAATGTCTCTGTTCATGATGGTGGGGCGCTTGTACTGACAGGCAGCAACGGTTCGGGCAAGAGCACTTTTTTGCGAATGTTAGCTGGTTTTTCTAAGCCTTCTGCGGGTCAGATACTTTGGAATGGTCATGATGTGACTGAATCTGGAGTGTTCCATCAGTACAAGCTTCAGCTCAACTGGCTCTCCCTGAAAGATGCCATCAAGGAAAAGTTTACTGTACTTGACAATGTTCAGTGGTTTGAACTTCTTGAGGGCAAGCAAGGGAATTCTCTGCCTGCTATTGAGTTGATGGGGCTTGGAAGATTAGCAAAGGATAAGGCAAGAATGTTGTCCATGGGTCAGCGAAAAAGGCTGCAGCTTGCAAGGTTACTGGCGATTGACAGGCCAATTTGGTTGCTGGATGAGCCTTCTGTTGCATTAGATGATGACGGGGTGAGGTTGCTTGAGTACATTATCGCAGAGCATAGAAAGAAGGGAGGGATTGTGTTTGTTGCGACTCATCTACCAATTAACATTGAGGATGCCATGTACTTGAGGCTGCCACCAAGGTTCCCCAGAAGGATGACCTTGGTAGATATGCTCGATCGTGCAGAAATCTCATAAAACAGGAGATGTATATTTCTGCTCTACTGCACATTGATTTTTTCATTGCATCCGAACTAGCTGTCTTCATTTGACTAGTTGAGCTTCTGGTGAGTTATTCCAAAATAGTACATGCCAGTTGTGAGTTATTCCAAAATAGTACATGCCAGTTGATGCAAGGCAGATGAGTGAAGTCTTCCGTCTTTTCTAATTTCCTGAAATTAGTGTTGTGATTCTTACTTAGATTTCATCAGTGACACAAGGAGCATATAGTTTTCTTTTATTTTCCCTTTGTAATTTTGGATCCTCGAGGAGAAATGAGGAATGAGAAGTCACACAGCTAGTTTTTTTCCAAAATAATGTTGAATTTGGAAAGATGCTGGACAAAAGGGCTCGAGTCCAAAATATATATAAGAATCACACAATTATTAAGACTATTAATTGCATTGCTGTGTGCTCGTACAATTAATTAAGGGAAAACTAATTGTGTAAAATAAGCATCCTTCTCTCTGCTGCTGCTTTGAATTCTCAAGATACAGCAAACAAATTTAAATTAATTTTTTTAAAAAAAACGCATAGCATTTCACTTTTGCATTTATTGCGGCTCTTGTCATTGTTTTATGTTGGATCACTCCATTGTATGCACTGTGTATTTTCAGAGGTTTTAAAAAAACGAATCAACCAAAAAACTAGAAAAAGAATAACAAAAAAAAAAAACTAAACCAAGAGAAAAAACTTACAAATCCATTTAAAAATTAGAAAAATCACTCGGTTCAATTTGATTTTGATTTTAAAAAACTGAAATTAATTGAACCGGATCTATCAGACCATGGTATAGATAGTTTACTAACCTAACCCTAAAACATATTCCCCCCTTCCTTTTGATAGCAACCGTCCCCCTTCTATCTCTCTCTCGTTCTTCCTTGTTGATTAAACTTCTGTCTCTAGACATTTCGTCAATACTTTCTCTATAATCCCACAAAGTTTCTCTCTTGTAACTCTTATTAACACTACTACACACTGCTTCACTTCAAGCCTTGCTTCTAAAGCTCGGTGCTTGGAAAATGACGTAACTTGGTCAGATTGGCATCTTTCGTCCATGAATATGGAGGATGAGAATGGGCTTGAGCTTAGCTTGGGTCTAGGTTATGGTGGATCATCTGCCAGATCCAAAGGTTAAAGTGGCAGCTCTTCAGATACCAGGACAGAAGAAGGTGATAGAGACAACGAATGGTAGATGATTTTAAAATTTTTCTTCATGGTAATACCCAAAAGCAGGATTCAAGTACTGGATCTCAAAGAAGTGATTCAGTGAAACCTCAAGAGAAGTTCTTTAATGACCTTTCCAAGAACAAGGCGTCTATTAATTTGAACAACAGGGAGCTGTGGGTTTCAAGCGCTAATATATCTGCTGAAACTGGTGAAGAAAAAAGATCAGACCTGGGTAACAAGCATAGACTGTTATTTGATGATTTAAATAATCAAAGGAAGCGTGAGAGAGTTGTTCATCATTCTGATTTACATGACAAGAACCCACATATCTCCATAACTACAGAAGATGGATCAACTACTGGAAAGAAAGATGTGGCAAAGTCACCATGGCCCCGGTTTCCTGGTTTTTAATGTAAAGAAACCGACCTGATCGAATCGATCCGGTTCAATTTGAACCGGTTTTCGTTTCAATTCGAATCTCTCAGTTCGGTGGATGGATACTGGCTGTGAACACCGGTGTTTTTTAACTATTTAAAAGGCCCAAAAAAGTATAGGTCTCTAAAGGTTTTTATTTTTTTAATGTTAATAATCGGGATTATTTTATAAATAATTATATATGAAACTATTATGTATAATTTTTTAAAATATATATTTATCATGAATATTTAAAAAAAAATACTTCTTTGTTTAAATTATGATAGGTCTTTATTACTAAAACATGTTATTCATAAAGAAATATATATTAAAAAAACATGTTATTAATATAATATATATAAAAAAAGAAGTAATTTTAGGTAGAGAAACTTTTCAAGTGATTCAAAGAAAAAAACAAATAATATGCATGATGCAATTATATCTCAGTATTTTCTCGAAAAAAAAAGATTTCATACCAGGGACACCTTATGAAAATAATTTATTATTTATGTATCATTATCAACTTTTAATATACATTTAATAAACCAACTAATGCCTGTGCATCAAGATTTTTTTTTCAATTCAAGATTTTAAAATTAAATAAATGGACTTGCATTTTGGATCCTGTAAAGTCATTAATTTATTTCAACATTTAGGCCATTTCTTGAAAAATAGTTTTTAAAAAAATACTTTTCAAATTTTTTTGTGTTTGTTTGTCATTAAAAAAGTTAGTTAACAAAAAACACTTTCAAATCAAAGAAAAATTTGGCTTGGTTTTTAGGAAAGTGTTTTCCTATAAAATTTGAGCGGAAAATACTTTTCGGAAATTATAAAAATTTAAAAATATCATATTATTTGCTAATTATATCAAATTTGGTCCTTAAATTTTTTATTGCTATATATATTTTGTTTTTGAATATTTATTTTTCAATTTCATCTCTTAAAATTTAATTTTTATATTAATTTTGGTCCTTATTTTTATAATTATTATTTCCTTTTCCCTTATCATTTTTTTATTGAATTTTTTTATCTATCAAATTTGATCATCATTCTTTTAATTGTTACTTATTTTATTTGAAATAATTTATGAAATGTTAATTATTATTATTTTAATTTCTTCATCTTTTATTTTGTTTATTTTTTAGATTTGATATCTATTATTTTGATTATTATTTATTTTATTTAAGATAATTTATGAAATTATATTTTTTTCAATTTTATTCTCATTCAACTTTTTAATTTGTAAGATTTGTTCCTCGTTATTTTAATAAACTTGAGAAAAATAAAACTTTAATAAGTTATTTTCCTGCTTATTTTTCATGACATAACCAAATACTGGAAAATGTTTTCCAACTTATTTTTCATTACACTACCAAACATCAAAAAATAATTTACTTTCCAAAATAAAACTATTTTCCAGCAAACAAAAGATTAAAAAAGATGCAGCGAAATTATCTAGTAGGTGATCCAGTAGTAAAAGTTTGGGATTAAAAGGTTTGCTTTTTATATGGTCTCAGATTCAAATCATATAATTACTAATATGATAATCTTTGAAAGTTTACATAGTTATTAATTTCAGGATCTATAAAATTATTTAAGGTATATTTAAACTAGTTTGGATATTCACGTTAATTAAAATAATAAGAATTGATATAACATGACATGATATGAAATAACATGAAAGATGTAACATGATTTTCGTGGCTCAAATTGATAGGATGTAGCACTGTCGATTTCCTTCCTTCCATGGCTGACATGACACTTGGCTGATGATTACGAAGCTGACATTACATCTCAAAATTATTAATCAGGTGTTTGGATGGATGTAATTGTTATTCTATTGAATTCATACAATTTAATAATCTAATTTTTTTAAAATAATATTTTTTATTCAACTAAATGTTCTTAAAAATAAACCATACTATATATTAAAATATTTTTCTGATACAAATTTAATATTAAAATATTTTTTTGATGTTGCAATAACTATATAAAAACAAATTATTTATTTTAAATTTTCATAAATATATCATATAAGAAATAAATTAAAAAAATAAATAGCCAAATATATATAAAAAAGCCAAAATGCTAAAAAAAAAAAAACCCAACACTTTGAATTACTGTAATCGACAGTGCTAATGACAGTGCTAATGGATGTTGTTATCCCAAATCTTTTAGCTTTATTTATTATGATAGGTAGATTTCCTTAGTTATCCTACACCTTTTAGGCTTTTAGCTTTTTTATTTATTTATTATTATTATTATTATTATTATTATAGATAGATTTCTTTAGCTTTTGCTTATCAGAGGCCACAAGCTTTCGAATAGAAGTGGGATTTTATAGAGGAACTTTGTGTGGGAATGGAAAAGAAAAGGCGATCTTGGGCGTGTACCTTTGTTTTGCAAGTCTCTCTCTTGATTGCCTTCTACCTTGCTCTGAACTTGGGTCAGCCTCAGAAGTCCATTTTTCAAAACAGAAATGGCACTAGCAGTAGCAGAAGACCTCATGATGTTTACTTTCTCAGTGTTAGAGGAGGATATAGACCCCTTAAACAGCAAAACCTTCTTCTCAAACAGGTGGTTAATTTCCACTCTTTTCTTCATTGAAGATTGACGCACGCTTTTTTATATCTAAGATTTGATCATAATTATTAATTCCTAATGTTACTAACTGAGGCTGGAAATCCAACCACCTCATTTTTCTGTTATATTTCCCTGTTCTATAAGTTAATGATCTGGTTTCATGTTCGCGGCTTCATTTTCCAAATCTTTTGAAATCGAATTTATAGTTTCAACCAACAAGTTAAAGGGTTTCTTTGCATTTTTCTCAGTTGTCTGATTTGTGTTGGCATTGCTGGTTTGGTTCTGTTTGTGGTAAAGAGATTCGGTGCGTATCCATATTTGTTGTGATAGGAAGTACTCGGTGTTAATGCTTTTGAGTTTACATCTCATTAACTTTACCCAGGATTAGTCAAATCATCACAGTGTATTTCCATTTGATGTTTCATTTGCTGTTCCTAATTTTGATTGGAGATACTGTTATTGATGAAGATGGAGAAAGTGGCAAGCTTTTACAGAGCTAGGTTTGTTGTGAACGTTAGTGAGCTGGGAGAAGATGATCCACTCACACAGAATGTAAGATCTCTTTCTTTTCCCCCCTTCTATTGTAATCTGTAATCTCTTTCTTTGGTACACCTTTTCTATTCTTGTCAAATGGATTTCTTGTGATCCAATCCTAAGCTCTTGTTAATTTGAAAATCAAAATGTTTTGCAAAAAGTTTACTGCGGGACTCTTTGTGATAGAATCAAGTGTAAATACATTTCAACTTTGAAATGGTTTCTCGCAAGTTTAATACATTTCATTGACATAAAGAGCTAGCAACAATCCTGCAAATATCTTTTGCAGGCAAGCAGGCTCTTCCCACCACAGAAAGTTCCCTGGTATACCATACTCTTGAAATTGGTATCTGTCTTCAGTTGTCAATGCATTTGCTTTGCATACAATCTGGTTTTTTTTTGGTCCTTATCTTGAATTGCGGTTGATGATAAACATTTTTAAACTACTTCTTCAAATAACTGGTAAGCAGGGATGATAAAAATAGTGCTTGTAGGTACTCTACTAAAGTCTCAAATGATGGGAAAGTTGGATGCTTCCTGGAGCATGTCAACATTACTAGTGGAAAAATGCTAACAGTTGTTGGTTTGGACACTGGGTCGTTTCAGGTATAAACTTGCTTGTAAAAGCGCACTCAATTTGCATTTTCTATGACATAAATATGTATTAGTCTGCATAAGTCTTTGAGACATATATATATATATCTTCACAACAATGAAGTTGCAGTGTCAATTGTTGATGCCCTCAGAATCTGCATCTCTGCGATGCTGTTTGGTTAATATTTTGATACTTAGGTTTTGTTTAATGGCATATCCTCTTCAATCCCCCATCCCCTTCTTTAGATTGGTTAATTATTGTGGTACAAGTTTCTAACTTAAGTCCAACAAAACCAAGTGGGGATGTTTGCGTGGAATTGGAAGTGGACCAATTTGCCCAATCTACACTTCATTGGCTCACTGCAAAATATTTGCAGCAATAAGTTGGGGCTGTTTAAATCTGAGCAGTCTTATAAAGAGGACATGCAATTTGGATTTAATAAATTTGTACACCTCCGTGAGCTCATTATGAGATATGCTAGAAGCGTAGAACATGCTAGAATGTTAGTTTCCCATCTTATTTCCTATACGAGGACGATGGAAACTATATGTCTGTATAAACTGACAGCATTAGGTGATTTTATTAAGAGTAGAAAGCAGCTCATCATGATTATGTGTTCTGTTCTTTAGATATTTGTAGCTTTATTAAGGGCCTGCTTGGTGAATTTTGTAACTAAAGATTGGTTCAACAGAGGACTTGGAAAACTACATTTGATGTACCATGCATTTAAAAAAAAAAAAAAAACAGATTAAATGTTATTTGCAAATACAGGATTCCATTAGTCTTGTCTAATGTATCACATTTTACCTTCAGCAATGAGGTTGATGGCAAGGCTGAGAGTGAAAATAGATCATATCGGGTTACAGATTATGTAGATATCTTTTTGAAGTTGGATTTAAAGTAGAAGTAGAGACATGGTTATTGACTTTACAGACTCAACACAATTTGTCAGGGAAACTTGCAAAAGTTTTTTATTAAGTCATTAGGGCTCTGCATTTCAACTGCTTTATTTACTTCTTTACTGCATGCCTTTTGTTAGAAGTTAGAACATTCACTCGGCTAATTTCTCTTCAACGAAAGTGCAGATTTACTTTTGATGTTTTTGGAAGAGTACCTTCATAGATTCTTAGTTCTTATTTTTCTTTAGTGTTTCCTCATCTCTTCCTGACAGAGGCCTATTTTGAACTTCAAGGATTCGATGCTCATGGGATCAACGAGTGGCTTTAAGAATAGGCAGTTAAATTGGCTGACACAATCACTAGAAGCAACCACTGACAACTGGTAAAATCAGTCGATACCATATTGTTTATTAATAACTTATCTAGCCTTTTCAGCTCAAGCACCAGCAGGCTGTAAAGTGGAACAGAATTTGAAGATTCGGATGTTTGTCATTTTAACATTCATGTTAAAGCCTTTAGCTGCAATAACTTGAATTATTATTTCAGAAATGAATGGAACCCTAATCCTTTTTAGTAAATCTTTCACATTCATGCAGGATCATAGTTTCTGGATTTCACCCTGTGGTTATTTGTGACAAGGAGCAACTGGAAGCAAAGCAAATTAATGGCCCTCTGCATAATATCTTTATGAAACATGGAGTGGTAAGAAGTGAAGGTCTACAAACTTTGACATCTATGAGAAAATCTCCTATTTTTATGGTTTTAAATACTGGATCACATCAATAGAAAATGCTACTAACACGAACTGAAATTGCTCCATATATCTTTGCTTTTGTATATATTTTTCTGAAGAATGAACTTGTGGCAAACTAGATTAAATCGAATATAGTAAAAATCAATAACTTGCTTGTGTCCTATTTATGAAATTAATTTGTATTTCTTTCTTTTGCTCTCTAGAATGTGTACATGAGCAGCCAGGGCTGCACTAGTCGCACCGTTCAAGGTGGAGTGGCGCACATAGGCATTGCGGACCCAACTGGTAGTGAACCTTTGGTTAATTTAAATGGAAGATTGGCTATTCAAAAGTGAGTACCTTGCTCTTGGTACATTATGCTCTACATTTATCTCACCCATGCTAGTTGAGCTGACATTTTCATTTTGTTTTTCGACTTCCACAGAGAGATGATTAATGATGGGTTTCTTCTCCATAGAGTTAGCTCCCTCGAGATTGTATGTATTCCATCACTTTTGCAGCGGATTAGAGTTCATTTGGAAAAACTTGCTTGTCCTGGACAAATCCTGATGATTTTAACTAGTCATAATTTATAACATGAATTATAACGCACATCTACAGTCCCTTGAGATGCACTTTGTGTTTCATGATTGACTAATTTATTATCTATTATATAGAATTATGCCCTTCTTCTCTTGAGGAAGCCTGAGCTTGTTTATTTTTCCATGGCAGACAACCTATTTTGTGAGCTCAGCAGGGGAGATCGTGAACGAAGCTGTAATCACACAGCACGGTAAGGAGGTCGTGTAAATTAAAAATTTTGAGGACCAAGCTTCGTCCATTGTTGAAGTCTGGTGCATTTGCTTCGTCAACCATTCCTTTTGCCAGAACTGGGTTTTTTGGGTGTAAACTTCATGGTGTTTAAACTAGCCTCCAACATTTTGGCCATCTTGGATAGGTGATTGTTCGCCTCTTGCTCCCTCCAAACTTGCAATTCATTGAAGCGGAAAAGATAGAATACATTGATGTTTTTGAAAATGTGTTATTTATTAATTAATTTTTAAAGTGTTTTTTTTTAATATATTAAAATAATATTTTTTATTTTTTCTAAATTGTTTTTTATATTAGTGTATTAAAACGATTTTAAAATATATATATATTTTAAAGAAAACATTTTTAAAATAGAAAAACAAACGAGTTCTATAGGTTGTCGGGATTTAAACGGTAGAACTCTAATTTCTAAGAAAAAAAATGAAATCAATAATATTTTATATTTTCTCCATTGGCTTCCAAGTCACAGAACAAGGGCATTTATGAATGAATCAATCCCATATTTGTAAATGACCAAGACACCCTCCAGAGTAGATCTCCACTCACCCAATATCACCCCCAGAATCAAGGCCAAAACGGGAAGATTTGCAAAACCAGGCCACTATAAAACCCTAGCAAATCCTGCCAGTTAGGTTTCGACACTCCCTGGAAAAGAAGGAAAGAATGAGGCCCTCTTTTCTTCCTGCCCCTTGCTTGCATTATAGAGCCGATGATTTCTTACCGTTTAGAGAAAATCAACCGTGCTTCATTTCTTTTTCTTTATTTATTTCTTTTTTTTTCCATTCATTTCTTCTCTGCTCTTCTTCTCTCAATAAAATGAGGCGATGATGATATATATATATATATAAAAATCTTTCTTTTCCGGGAATGTCTAATCAGGCAAATGGGGAAGGTGGGTGCCCGTTTATCTTGGCGGGGTGACCCGGATGGTATGTGAAATTGACCTTTTATGGGTTCTTTTTTTAACGGGCAACCGGTTGTTGCAGCCATGGTGGTGTCTCACTTCTCAATGTCTGATTATCATATGCTGATCTGAGCCTCACTTTTCTCTCAATCTGTCTTTTACTGTGTCCCTGTTTTTGTGTTCTTTTTTACCAATTACAATGTTTGGATGCAGCTGGGTTAAGGAGGAAAACAAGAATTGGGAAAAAGATTACGACATTAGGATAAATACATTGCTTTGTTTGACACTGGAACATTAGGGTTTAAAGGAGGGCTGGAGGAGTCTGCTTTACTGTACTATTTGGCAGTCTTGACATGGGAAATTGAGTTTTGGGATTAATTAGCTTTGGCTTGGTTGCGTAGTGATAAATTTTCATACCTTGCTTCAGTAGAATTTTATCTTCTCAATTCATTACTCAAGTTAATTGGAAATGAATTCGATGTTGTTTGGTAATGGAGTTTTTTAAAAAGTTGTTTTTTTATATAATTATTTTATTAATCTGATGTAATGATATTCAAAATATTTTAATACATTTCTAGAAAAAAAAAAGATTTGAAATTACAAATCTGAAGAGTAAATTCTTTTTGTGGCATTAACTGGATGTGGAGTTAGAGCATTAGAGCTTAGCATTAATGGATCTGTATTTTTGGAACATTAATTACAGGTTAGTTCCTAATCCAACTTCTAAGAGCATAAATTTAAAAAAACTTTATTAATGGTGATTTTTTTAACGTTAATGGCATTCCGGTTAAAATATTATTTGTTAAAAAATTAATTTAAAAAATATTATTTTAATATATTTATATAAAAATAACATTTTAAAAATTGACAATATTAGTAGCTTAGCCCGGTGCTAAGTGGGTTTTTAGATCTTGTTTGATTTTTTTGTTTTAAAATTTTTTAAAATTATTTTAGTGGATTGATATTAAAAATAATTTTTTTAAAAATAATAATATTTTAATATATTTATAAGTGAAAAGTATTTTAAAAATAATTACACGGAATTTAATTTTTTTTAATTTTAACAAGTTTTTTCTTTTTTATTACCAGAACTGAAGTGAAAATTTTCAAATTAATGAAATCCTTGAATTTAGAGATTAACATTATATTTATTACTTGAAAATCTAAAATATATAAAATCTTTTTTTTATTGAATCATAGACAAATTTTGCTAAGATATTTTTAAAAATCGATGATAGTTTTTATTTTAGAAACTAGCATCATTAAATTTAAAATTTTATATTTTTAGATTATTTTAATATAATGATATTAAAAAATATTTTTTAAAAAAATATTAATATGCTATGTTTTTTAGTTAAAAATATTTTAAAAAACATTTGTAACCGTGAGGGAAGGTATTTCAAATATTTAGTTTTACTCATTAAAATATATTTTTGTAATTATAATTGTAATTCGCAGCATCTATCTACAAAGAGGCAAACTGATCATTGACTAGAATCCAAACAATCCCTTAGTCAATTCTCGAGCACCAAACACCTTGAATTCCGGGCATCTACAATGCTAGAAACTGGGCTTAAGCCCATATGTTGTTTTAATTCGTCTGGGCCTTTTCGCATGAAGCTGGAAAGAAGACAGGAGGGTAAACATGGAAGAAAACCTAAACAATGGCAACATCAAAAGATTGGCAAGGCTGAAGTTTTTTACTCTCATCATTAGTTTAAGTATGAGGCTGTGCTCTCGGAGAGAAGGTCGGTTTCAGAGGGCGGTTGCCCCCTCTCTTTGATTGTTTAGCGTAGCCGATGATTACTTCTATACATAATCAACAGCCCTTCATACACACATTCATACATATATATGAACACACACTTCCCTCTCTGTCTCTCTCTCTCTACCTGCCTCTCTCTCTCTGAAATTGTGTGCAAAGGGGCGGTGATGATATCTTCGCTGTGCAGAAATCAGGCAGGAAGAGGAACACCCTTCCGTTGGCATGGTGATTCTGAATGGTTGCTGTGAAATCTGAGGGATATTCCTGTCATTTTGCAGCTCATTCATTGTTGCAGCCAAGAAGGGGTTTTCTTTTCTTGTCTGGTTGAGAAACACTTCTGATCTGAGCCTCATCGCTTCCCTCCATGATTCTTTTTTGTTTTATTTTCTGGGTCAATATGGGATTTATCTTTAATTTTATTTCTTTTTCCTGCTAGATCTGGACAACTTTTGTACTAATTATTAATGGGTGTTGAACAGCCTAATCCTCAAGCTGTGTCATGAATGAAATTTTTTTAAGTTATTTTTTATTTAATTATATAATTGAAAAAAATAGTTACTAGTAAAAGTCGACCAAATATTAAAGGTCACCAAGAAAAATCAATAAAAAATCAATTGGAAATTATAAAATTAGGGGAAAATAAATTCAAAAAAAACAAGCTCGGGCATTGGGCAACTCATGCCTCTGGACCTGGATTTTTTCTTTAGCGTTTAAGGGACATGTCTTTTGTCCTTTCATTTAATTTATTCACTTATTATTTTATGTTTCTAAAGTATTTTAAAAAAAATTAAAATTTTTTTAATTTTTATTAATTTTAAATTAATATATTTTTAGTGTTTTAAAATTATTTTAATATATTAAATCAAAAATATTTTAAGTTTAAAATTATTTTAATATATTAATATCAAAAATAATTTTTAAAAAAAAAAATTTTCATTTACTTATATTTTAACATAAAAAATTATTTACAAAACAACTACAATCATTCTAATTAACATTAAATGCTGGAAAAATGAACAGCGACTCCATGGATAAAAAAACCATCTTGACCTATTTTTTCATTTAAAAACATCTAAAACCCACCTCAAATCCAGCTTTGAGTAATCAATCTTCCGAGTTAACTCGTCACAATAAATTTTAATTATTAACATAAACTAATAAGAGAGGGAATTCAGTGTTCCTCTCTTTGCATTCTATATAACTCGTCACAATAAATTTTAATTATTAACATAAACTAATAAGAGAGGGAATTCAGTGTTCCTCTCTTTGCATTCTATAGTGCTCTATTCACATGAACAGTTATTTATCTTTTAAAAATAATTAAAAAATTATCTTTTAATATTGAGTTTGTTTATTTTATCTTATTATCTAGAATATGAATTTAATTGTTAATTTCATTTATTTTCATTTTTTAGTTGAGTATTTGGTTGGATTTCATCTTTGTATTTCTTAATTTCTTAGAAGGAGGATATTCTTATTTTATTAGGTATTATCTAAGTTATAGGTTAACTCGGGTTAGTTTTTTTTTGTTTTTTTAATTATTTTTTTTTAATATCATCATCATTCAATGTTAGATTAATTAGGAATTAGGCATCATAATTTACTTGATTTTGTTTTTTATGGGATTATTCTAATCGTATCACCTGGGTTGTAAGTTTGGCACGTTAACTCGGATTGTTTGTTTTTTGGTTCTTTTTATAAATATTTTTTTAAAATTCCATTCTGCAATACTGAATTGATTGAAATTTGAGTTTCATAATTTGTTTTGATTTATTTTCTATCATGTTATCCTGATTTAATTATCTGGGTTGTAAATTTAGCAGGTTGACTTAGGATGTCCAATATAATTTTGACTCAATAATTTTAAAAAAAAATGTCATACTATAATATTTTTTAGTCAAAAAATTTTCTCTTTGTTGTTTATGGTGTTTTTAAATTCGTTAAGTTAATCAGATCATATTATGTTACCCTCATATGATTTAATATTTTTTATTAAAAAAACATGTCAGCAATGCCTAAATATTTTTTAATATTAAAAAAATTTATTTGATTCAATGTAGCGTAATTCAAATCTTCTAGTTATATTTACAATTACTGAAGTGTTTAGAAATGTAATGACAATTATTTTTCAAAGTATTTTTAAAAAAAATATTAAATTGATATCTTTTTTATTTTATAAATTTATTTTTAATATCAAAATAATTTAAAAAAAATTTAAAAAATTAATTTTAATAAATCAAATTTTAATAAATAAATAAAAACAGATTAAAACTCCCTTCAAGATCACGCATGGAGTGCACGTGGATGACTCAACAGAGCTCATCAAACCATGGTTAATATTTATTTTACCTTCGTACTTTCCAAAACACATCCCGAACTTACAATGACCATAATACCCTCTACCCCGTTTCCCTATACTCATCAAGCTTCTTGTCACCTGAAGGGCAAGCGCGGAAAGAAGGCGAAAAGGCAAATCCTCCATCATCATAGTTGACAGGAATTACAGATGGGTAGAAGAATGAGGCTTTGCTCTCAGAGAGGCTGGAATGGTTTTTTGGCAGGGTTGTTGCCTCCCTCTCTGAATGTCTGCGAAGCCAATGACTTCATCATCTTGTAAAATATCAACAGCCCTGTCTGTGCACGCACTGTATCTCTCGGTGTACTGCTAAAAATCACTGTTTGTTTTTGGGTTTGGCCTACTAGATATGATCCCTGTAATCTTCGTCATCGTCATCATCGTCATCGATCTCAATTGTTCGATTCTTGCTTCTCTTCTTCTTCTTCTTCTTCTTCTCTTCTCTGCGGCTGTGATGATATTTTCAGGTGAAAAGAATCAGTTATTTTAAGGAACCTTGCAATTACATGGCGGGGCGATTCAGGGCTTCTGTGATGAAATGACTGGTGTGCTCGTTTCTCACGGTGAGCTTTTTTATTGCAGCCATGGATGGTTGTTGCTATGTGTTCCTTTTAATAACTAGCAAATGACGAATCTGAGCCTCACTAATTAAGGATTCTTTACTTCTAAATAAGATTGGGAACTGATTGTCTCGATAGTTTGAAAACATCCTTGCATGTTTGGCAAATGATGTCTTTGAATTTACTAAAATTCTTTTCACAGATGAATCAAAAGGAATGATCTTGAGGTTTGTGTGGAAAATGTGATTCTTTGATGATTTTCTTAATTGAAACTGACTCAAGGGGTCAGGTTGATAAATCTAATTATATATTAGGGTTTTAATCAAGATGCAAAATAGATTAGGGATTTGAGGAGTTTTATACCAAAAAAGATTGGAGTTTTTGGTGATGATGGCTGAGTTTTTATACAGGAATTTAGACTAGCGAAGTGGTCTGAGAAACATCAAATCTAGGATGACGTGTTAGAGAAAAAAAAAGATTAGCCCCCACTAGCCCTAAGATGCGGGGCTAGTTTTTATATATATATAAACAAATAATGCCCAATGTAATAAATGCGTTTTAAAGAAGTAAGATAAACCTGTTATTCAAATTATAGATAAATAAATTGATTTTATTTTAAGTATATAATATAAAAAATAGTAGTAGGTTGATCAATTTTTAAAAAACATATCACTATAACCAGTAAAAATAGAGATTATTAAATATAAAATGATAAATTTAGATAAAAATAAATTTCATCTAAGTGAATTTAAGTTAGCATTTCAATCTCGTAACTTTGATAATAAAAATTGAATTAACTCAAATTATCATATCAAACTCACAATCTAAGTAATAAAATAATAATAACTTAATAAAAAAGAAAACAATGAAATTACAAAACTCAATAAAAAATAATAATATTAACTTACATTAACTTTTCAAATATGTGGCTTACATAATTAAACTAGAAGTACTTGACTAGAAGAACCATGAAACTTAAATTTTAATTAATTAAATATTAAAAGATTAAACCAAATAAATAATTTTAATTATATATTAGGATTTAAAAAATAGCAATTAAAATAATACAGATCAAAATTGAAATATAAAATAAATTTGATTTTGATTGAAGGTTTAAATTGAAAATGAAAATCAATTTAACAAAATAACCAAAAAAATTAAAATAATAAAGATTGAAATGAAATAATAAATACAAACAATTTTTTGTTTGAAATGTGAATTTAAAAAGAAAAATTAATTTAATAAAAGGTCCTAAAAAATCAAAAGAACATGAATGAAATTAAAAATATATATATATATATATATAGTACAAATTAGAATTAAAAAATAAGATTGAAAATAAATCAAAAATATCATTACACTGTTTCAATTTGAATTTGTCTATAGTGTTTTTCAATGAATAGTTAGCTTTTGCTAATGAAACTAAACAACATAAATATTATTATTTTATTTTATTTTATTTTAGGTTAAATAATAACAATACTAAAAGAAATTAGGGTTTTATTATACATATAAACTCAAGTTAAAATGAATTTTAACAATGAAATTATCATTTCACCTTTGTCAATAACGGTCTCATGGATAAAAAGGTGTATTCATAAGATTTCATTTATTATTGTCAAAATAATTAGGGATAAAACGATATTTTCACTTATTTGAGCATAATAAAATAATTTAATTATCTTCAAGAGTAAATATTATCAAGCTTGTGTCTATGAGTGTTTTCATTCTTTTTTTTTTTCAGCATAGTAAAATGTCTTCGGTCCTTCAAAAAAATTACTCAACTTGCTTTAAGAGTTTTTTCAAATGTTTTTTTGCTCACCACCTGTTATATATTTGGAAATGTGGTAGCGGTGGCTTTTTAGAATATTTTTTTACTAAAAAAATATATTTAAATAATATTTTTTTATTTTTTAAAATTTATTTTGCCATCAACACATAAAAAAATCTAAAAATATATATAAAAAATAAAATATTAAAATTTACTCGATCTCTATTTAGACCGGAGCATAAAAGAAAAGGGCATCAATGGAATAAATGAAATGGAGTAAAAGAAGATAATACGCGAGTGAGATTCTTAAAAGTCATCCAGCATGTCCTAATTTAACTTATATCTAGCTTGGAATCAAGACATTTCAGGCTAACCATGGCTTGGTTGCCAATAGCCTCGTCCAACTTTAGTGCAGAAATCTCTAGCTTTTACTTAGCTCCTCGCCTCCTTGATTTGGTAAAAAAAAACTAAATGATAAATTGAACCCGAGGCAACTCAATCAGCTAAGATGCGAAAAAGGGTATGGGATAGTAGTTCTTACTAGTTTACCCTACCTCCGGTCATCCAAGATTAGCCTTCAAAAAAAATGAGATAATAATATATTGGATAGATTTAAATTAATTTAGATGAATCTATTATATTTATAATTTAATTTATAAACTCAACTAGATCATGTGGTAGTTTTAAAAAAATAGTTATATAATTGAGAATCAATTAAAAAAATAAAATTTAAAAAAATCAACAAAAACTCAACGTTCAATATATATAATATATAAATATATATATGTAAATATATATATATATATAAACAACTTGCATGTCTTTAATTATGAATTTGATAGCACATATATGCTAGGTTGTGTATTTTGTTGTTACTATTCTTTTAAAAAGACTAAAAATAAATATAGATTAGCAATTCAAATATCTAATGAATTTTTTTTAAAAAATAAACTTCTTTGTGCTTATATACTCATATTTTCTCTTATATGTTATATTATTTTTTATAAAAATATCCCTCTATCACCAAAATAAAAAATACTCTTCAGAAAAAATATAAAAAACAAGAAGCTTCAAAATTTTATTAAAAAATGCCAAAACAAGGCGTAGGTATATGGTGCTCGTAGCCAATGCCCGTGTGCCTGGGCTAAATATTATTTATTTTTTTTAGTCTTTTTATTTTTTTAAAAAAATAAAGATGACGGGTTGTTTGCTGTCTATGATTTGCCCACTAAAAAGATGACTAAAAATCAAGGAATATGTTTTACGGGCTAAAAATTCAATTTTAAAACCGATTTCACCTAAAATTATTGCAAGAACACCACAAACCCTATCTAAATCACCTGATAACCCTAAAAAACCCAAAACTCAATAAAAAAAGTCTCAATTGAATTAAAAAACCTAAACCGAACTCGATATTTTTTTATGTTTATAGAAAAAAAACCACCATTATCAAATTTCTATCGTTTAATGAAACTTGTGAACACAAAAAACAGACCAACAACTTTCTCTCTTCTATTTATTTTCATGCAACTTTCTCTCTCATTTCAGGAAAATAAAGACTATAAAAAAAGAAAAAAAAGTATTAGGAGAAAAAAGAACTTTTTTGAGGAATTTAGATTGATAATATTTTTTTCTCGTTGATTTACTCCTTGCTCCATGATATTTAAATTAGGAATATAAGGCTGTTTTTGAAAAAAAAATAAAGGATAGAAAAGAAAAGTTACTATAATTGCTATAATATTTTACCTTGTATACTTAAGAGCTCGATTATTTTTGTATTTTAAAAATGTTTTTGAAAAATAAAAAATCTTTATTTCATATTATTTTTTGGATGTTTTCATATTGTTTTGATATACTATTGTTAAAAATATTTTTTAAAATAAAAAATAAAAAAATATTATTTCAATTTATTTTTAAATAAAGAATACATTTTAAATACTTTTTAAAATGGCTAATTTAGACATAAAAAATGCTAGCAACTGGGCTTAAGCCCATGTGTTATTTCAATTCTTCCGGGCCTTTTAATGAAGTTACAAGGTAAGGAACACAGGAGGGTAAAAATGGAAGAAAACCTAAACAATGACAACATAAATGGACTAGCAAAGCAAACATTTTCAGCTCTCCTTGTTAGGGAGTGTTTCTTCGGTACTGTGGTAGCTTTGGTTCGAAAGTACGAGGCTGTGCTCTCAAAGAGAGAAGGAAGGTTTCAGAGGGCGGTTGCCCCCTCTCTTTGGTTGTTTAGCGTAGCCGATGATTACTTCTATACATAATCAACAGCCCTTCACACATACATGTATATATATATATTCACATCTCTCTCTCTCTCTCTCACACTCTCTCTCTGAAACTGTATGCAAAGGGGCGGTGATGATATCCTCGCTGTGCAAAAATCAGGCAGGAAGAGGAACACCCTTCCGTTGGCATGGTGATTCTGAATGGTTGCTGTGAAATTTGAGGGATATTCCTGTCATTTTGCAGTTCATTCATTGTTGCAGCCAAGAAGGGGTTTTCTTTTCTTGTCTGGTTGAGAAACACTTCTGATCTGAGCCTCTTCGCCTACCTCCCTGATTCTTTTTTGTTTTGTTTTCTGGGTCAATATGGGATTTATCTTTAATTTTATTTCTTTTCCCTGCTAGATCTGGATAACTTTTTTCCTAATTATTAATGGGTGTGTGTGTGTATGCATTCTACCTTGTAGATCTAAATCTGTCTTCTGAATTAGCGCCTACGCTTCTGTTTGATAAATATGAGGAGGAAAAAATCGTAAAACGATCATTCGACTAATAATGGGTCGTGCTTAAACTTGGACTTGAATACTTGGAAGGAGAGATTTATTTATTGAAATGAAGCGTTTGTGTCGTGCCCTTCCATTGCTGTGCTTTAGAGAGCGGAAGAAGACGGAAGTCTGTATGTGGGAGGCAAATGATGAGAGACATGGGAAGCCCTGTGAGTTCGAAGGATTGTAACTGCTTATTTACTAGATTGTGGTCGGATTGCAAAATTTTTAAACATGAAAAATATTGAAGAGTTCATAACATTTTGCTATTAGGAAAAAAAAAAAACTATGCAAGGCATAATTTAATTAAAAAAATTCAAGATAATATTTTTAAAATATTGCATATTGAACAAAGATTTTGTTTTTATTAAATCTATATTCAAGTCATAATAAAATAAATGAGATCATAATGATTTCTTATAAAACAAAAAAAATAAATATAAAATCTAATTCTTAATTAATTCAATCAAAATATTAAATAATAAAATTAAAAATATAAAAAACACAATTTAATTTAATTTATGAACCTCCTTGAACAAGAACAGGGTGCACGGTCCTATTTGTCCTTCTTCTGCTACTACAGATGCTAAATTAATTACAATTTATTTCCTCTCTCTCTCTCTTTCTCTCTGCGAGGCGATGATGATGTTTCGAAAATGAAAAATAAGATGGAAAGAAGCATGCAATTTTTGGCAGGGTGACCTTGAGGAGTCTTTGAAACGACGGGATGAGAGTGTTGAAGACATCCTCTGTTTTTTCATGGACGGATCATTGTTGCAGCCATGATTGCAGCTGCGTTTCATTTTATGTCTGAGAAAGAAAGGCGAATCTGAGCCTCCAATCCCTTTCCCTCCTGTTTTTCTCTTCAAACCTTATTTGGGTATTGGTTTAATTTTAATTTGTTCGAATGTTTCATCTGTAAAAAACCTTTTCAAAAGATCAGTTGATTCTGGGTCTGAAAAACCAGCCAGATTTCTCAAGCTCTTCATGTCAGTAGACTTGGTGCGCGTAAATCACGATGACCTTCAGCAAAGTGGAGCCAGTCCATGAACATGATAAATTTGGGTTTGGTAAAACAATTTCTCCTTTTTAAGTTTTAAGTGCACACTTTGATAGACAATGAGAAGCTTTGCTTCTTCTTTTTTTTAAAGTTTTTTTAATTAATTATTTTAAATTAATTTTATTTTGTTTTCATGTTATTGTCAAAAATAATTTATAATAAATAAAAAAATATTATTTTAATATCCTTTTAAATAAAAATATTTTAAAAAATATGTGTTTTGTGATGTTCTGTATTATAATACTAAATACATGCGAGAAAGAATTTATTTTTTTCAAGAGAAGGGAGGAGGTAATTTATTTTTTTATTCGGTTTATGGGATTGAAGGAGTTATGCAAGAAATGAGGCATCCATTGCTCTTTCTTTTGTGAGAAAACATATTATTTTATATCAACCTGAAAATAAAATAACTTAATATGATTCTAGTAATTTTTTTTATGGAGATCTTTTTTTTATCATATGTTTTTGTTTTTTTTTTTGTAATACACCAAAAAAAAACTAATTTATGAACGTCTAACCTCACATTTTTTTGTAGTATGTCTCTTAATTTTTCCATGAGGAGCAAGTATTTTTAGGTAAAAAACAGAGAGTGCATGAGTGATTTTCAGTTTAAAGGATAAAAACAAATTATCATCGAAGATAAAGGGAATATGTATTGCTTTGCCTGGGATAATTGAGAGTTTTCGTCTTGCTTGACCCAACTCTGTATACACGAGCTTATCATCATTTTTTTTAGTTACTAGCCTACATCAAAGATAATTATATAAATATTATAAAAAATATTTTATTTTTTTAATATGAAACTAAAAGCTCATTAATACACACACAATACATGTTCATAAAAAAATATTATATTTTTTATATAGAAATAAAAAATAATTTTCATTTAAATTCTTCTAACTTAAAAAAAAATACTAAAAAAAAGATCTTAAATATGCAACCTAGAGGTCATAACTTTTTTTTTTGGATTCGAGGAAACCTCACTTTCCGGAAAGCGCACTTTGTAGGCTGAGGGGAGAGGGTAAAACTCTACTGTCCCGGCTCTTACAAAAAATGCACGCCTTGACTTGAACTCGAGACACTGGCGCAGGTCTCAAACCCTTTGCCATCACGCTATGCCCCTTAAGGACAAGCCCTTTTTTTAGCAATGTTTGTGGTTGCGTTTCTTTTAGCAAATTATGTAATAATTATTTTTTAAAATATTTTTTATTTTTAAATATATTAAGATAATTTTTTAAAAAAATATTTTTAATATTAACAAGTTAAAATAATTAAAAAAATTAACCGCGGAAACAATACAGTTCTTAAAAATAGATAATAAACTGGTTTCGAATCGAGTCTTTTTTAACCTCGATTTATTCTTAAACAAGGAAAGTGCGAAAGCAAGCCCTAGTGGAGGTTGGGTAATTACGAACAGACCACAAAGTTAATGGGGTCGCTTTTTATTATCACGCGGGCAGTACACCTGGAAAACCGGGCTAACCATATTTAACCATGGTTAATCTTGATTCGTGACCGGTAAAAAAATGTAACTAATAATTCCTCGATTCCATTCATCCAATTACCCTCCTCATATTTTTCAAAAAAAAAAAAAAATTACCCTCCTCATATTTATCTTCTTATTTCACCTGAAATCCCAATGACCAAAACAGCCTCATGCCACCGCATTCAATCAGCCAATCACTCATCAACCCACTTAGGTTGCACTTAGACTGTGTGCAGGAGTGTAGTTATGATTATTTTTTTAAGTGTTTTTAATTTTAAAATATATTTTTTTTATTTTTAAAAAATTAATTTTACTATTAATACATTAAAATAATTTAAAAACATTAAAATAATACTAATTTAAAATTTTAATAATATAAATTGAACCGCGTTCTGAAATAAACCCCATCATACCACGCAACACGGAGGGCAATTACGGAAATGAGAAGCAACAACCATCTACCATAAAGAAGAGAGAGAATTGCAGGCAGTCAAAGAGCAATCATAGAATGAGGTTTTGCTCTCAGAGAGGTGGACTGGTTGCGCTACGGTGGTTGCCTCCCTCTCCCTCTGAAAGACTGCGAAGCCGATGATTTCACCATCACCCTCTTCACATATGTATGTGTGTGTGTATGTGTATGTATTATAATCCTTTTGTTCCCCATGTTAATATTTCCTTCTTGTTCTTCTTCTTCTTCTTCTTCTTCTTCTTCTGCTTCTGCTTCTGCTTCTGCTTCGAGGCTGTGATGTATTTACCAGTTATAAATCAGTAAATTTTAAAGAAACCCTTCAATCATTTGGCATGGCAAGTTAGGGTTTCTCTGTGAAATTGACTGTTTTGTCCATTTTCACAGAGAAAACTCTCCTCATTGCAGCCGTGGTTTTTGTGTTTCTTTTTATGTGTTTGGCATTATGGTAGCTTTTGCGGGTTGAGGTTTGAATTGATTTTCAGGCTACAAAAAGCGAATCTGAGCCTCCTGAAAAGCCGGTATATTCTGCTCTCGTAACACTCCAAAACAAAAGAAAGAAAAAAAAAATGCGATCTCTCTCTCTCTCTGAACCTCTCTATCTCTCTATGACTCTATCTATCTACGAGGCAGTGATGATCTTCGAAATGAAGAATCAGATAGAAAGGGACATGCAATTTTTGGCAGGGCGATATTGTTAGGTCTGTGAAATGAAATGAGTGTTTTATAAGCCAGTAGGAAGACGAAACATCATTCTTTCACAGGCACTGTTGCAGCCATGGTTGCGTTCCGCTTCTTGTCTGACAAACTGCGAATCTGAGCCTCCAGTCCCCACCCCTCTAATTTTTTCTTAAAACCCCCATCTGGGTTTCATTTAATTGTATCCCTGTGCTATTCTTGTTTACCAAATTTATGTTTTTTTTCTAGAAGTTGCTTTTGTCTTTTTAATTTATTCTCTCAATTTTGGATAGAAATTGCTCTTGATTCTGGGTGGCTCCAAAATCTTAAGACGTAGAAAATAGAAATCAATTACTGCTGGAATTTTTTAAACTCTTACAAATTTTATTAAATAATGTGTGATAACGGATCATTGGATTCTTCTTTTCGAAAGAGCTTAAATTTATGAATAAACCATCTACGGGAAATCAATTAATTTACACATCCAGTAAATGCTGTCTTCCCTGTAGAGGTTGCGGGCCAAATTCAAGAACCGCTTAAATTACTCTCTAATGGCTTGGGCTTGTAGAATATTTTCTTGAACTAAACTTGGTTGAAAGATTAGACATTGGACTACCTCAAGTAAATCAGGTGGCAAGTAAAAAATAGATGGTTGAATCGAAGAATGTATATCCCAAGAACATCAGGTTTGATTCTGAACAATTTTTGAGAGATGTGTGCTCACTGTTTCTGCAAAGCAGGAAGGGTGCAATGTTCCAGCCCAGCACAAAAACGAAAATAAGCTGAAGGGTAACCAGTCCATAGAGAACATCACCATCCTTGCTCAACCTTGATCAAATAAATTTAATGTTTCAAAATTTTGTTAAAGTACATGTAAATTAAATCATATTATTCATTAAAATTAATTTTAATTCTTTTTTTTAAGAACATCTAGAAATTTAATAAAATCCTATGAACTTATCTGTCATAACCACCTAATGCTTTAAGAAGATTTAAACATTAGGAGCACTTTTAAAATATAATTAAATTAGTTAGGTCCTGAGTTTGTTTTACAGCCACCAGAATTTTACAAATCACTAAAAAATCACTAAAAAATTATATGTTTGTTAATTTTAAATTATATGTTTGTTAATTTTAGAGCTTGTAGAATTAGTCAATGTATGTATAAACTAGCTTGCTCGGATATGTATTTTAATCTATTTTTTTTAATTATTACAAGATTTGAATTAAAAAAAAGAATATAACTTTTATGCCCCTTCAGGCTGAGCCCTTAAAATTTTCTCTTTTTTTTTCAATAAGTCATAAAAATATATAAAAAACTAGGAATTAGAAATTTTTATTTAACAAGTCACAAAACTAGGAAGAATTATGTCTTAATAATAATAATTTTATCATATTGTAAACAATGCTTTTATCATAATATTGACGGGTTCAATTTTCTGACTAAATTTTTTCTTAATGATATTTTAAAAAAAATAGAAAAATGAATGGGATGCATGTGAATGTTTGTCGATCAAAATCTTTTTTTGATTCGGAGGTTGAAATCAGAAAAAAGAATAATTTAGGGACGGTCATTCTCAACAGCCTGCAGTTCGAGGGCGTATATATGGACTAGCCCAACTCTTTATGGGCCCGGAATCCAATTACTAAAATGCCCGCCACCTCATCACTCCTTAAGACCGCAAGAGGAAGGGCAGCAAAGGAATTAACGGAAAATAGAACCAGTCCCCTTAAAACGAAGAGATACCTACCCTACAGCCAGAAATCAGTGAAGAATGAGGTTTTGTTCTCAGAGAGAGACATGGGAATGGATTTTCTCAGGGTGGTTGCCTCTCTCTCTCTCTGTGAATGTCTGCGAAGCCTATGATTTCACCATCTGATAATCAATCAACCGCCCTGAGTTTGTGTGTATGTGTGTATATATATGTATGTGTGTGTGTATGCTCTGGAGGTTCTCTTGCTGATGAGAATGCCTTTGCTTATGCTCCTTCTCTTCTCCTGATAGAGGCTGTGATGATATGTCCCAGCGAAAACATCAGTCATTTTAAAGAAACCCTTCAATCATTTGGCAAGGCAAGTTAGGATTTCGCTCAGAAAATGACTCTTTTGTCCTGAGATTCTTCTCTTGCAGCCATGGTGTTTTTGTGTTTCTTTTTTATTGTCTGGTGATTAGTATGGATTTGAGCCTTTCCCTCTCTTTCCCTCTCTCAAATAAAAATAAATAAATAAAAAACAATTCAATCTCTCTCCCTCCCTCTCTCTCTCTCTCAATCGGCTGTGATGATTTTTTTTCTAAATAGAAAATCAGATGGAAAGGAAGATGTAATCTTTGGCAGGGTAACTTTGAGGAGATCATTGTTGCAGCCATTGATTGTCAGTGTTCCTTTTCGTGTCTGACCAAAGGCGAATCTGAGCCTCCCTCCCTTCCTCTTCTTCCTAATCACACTCTACAGCTTGGTCTAAACTTTTTTCACAAATGTTTTTTTTTCCTGAAAAATTTCAAATGGGCTCAGTATTTTCAAATCAATTTTTAGCATTTTCATTGTTTTTCTTAGAAACACCAGAACTCTTTCTGTGATCAGACCCTGTACCATGTTTCGGGTCGTTAATGCCCCGAATAATTCAAATGGGCTGTTGAATTGCATGTCAAGCTAAAATTTGGGTAAAGAAAGGGTCTTCTTTTGAACAAATTTAAGTGATAGTGAGCTACAGATCTCATTCTATGAGGTTTGAAACTTAGACATGAAAGATGAGACATAATTTACTTTGCCCAGTTATTGTTTCTATTTAGGTAAAAACCTGACACTAACGGGCCATTCAGCTTGTGTTTAACGAGTTATAAATACAAACTCGTCCAGAGATGTGATTAAGTTGCTAGTAGACAGGTTAAAAAAAATCAGCCACATATCCTTGCCATGTTAACTAATTACACATCAAAGATAGCAAGGTAAACGCCATGATGGCTACTAAAGAAAGGCCCACGTTAGCAATGTTTTGTAAGGCATTTGAATGAGGTGAAGTTGCAGGAGGGGGGGACGCAGGAGGGGGGGATGCAGGTTTGGTTACGGTAGGGAGTGGTGGGTCCACAACATCTGCAACATCCAAGGCTGGTGTTGGGGAACTTGCTGGTGGCTGTGTTTCTTCAGGAACTGTCTTCAGTAGACTACCAGCTTCAGCTGGAATGATGCTGTATGAGCTATCGGGCATGGAATTGGAAGAACATGGATTTCCTGAAGGGGATCAATGTTAGTATGTTAGTGTACAAACTAGAGGAGTAAAGTCTAGGCGTCTTTTGTTAAGCATGAGCTTTTGTATAAGAATTTATGGTTTTGGTGAGGCTGGTACTTACTCAAATATCTTCTTGCTGTTGCTGGATACTCGGTTATGATTCCATCAACGCCTATTCCAGAAGTGTAAGTTGCAATCTCTATTGTAGGATCCGAAAAGTAATCAAATGGAAGGGTAATAAATTCATTCCTTAAGACTGAGACATATACTGAGATATTCGCTGCTTGCATTTCGTTTACGACTTTGGTGGTTCCTGTGGTGAAGCCATTAACGGTGGGCACGATGGAGAATCTTGGCAGAGTTACTGCATCGGCATATTTTTTGATCTCCTCCACTGGTGTCCTGGGCGCATCACTGATTTCATCTTTAAGATATAGTACTCTACTGTATGCTGGGACGTTCTTAAACTTGGACAACACTGATGTGTCGTCTGACTGGATTAGGACTTTTTGTGTGGATTGCTTGCCAAATGTGGCATTGCCAAAGGCAGTGTTAACTGCAGATACTATATCAAGACCCTTCTGTGATGCTAGGTAAGCGGCATTCTGAAGACCAAGGACGTGCATTAGAAATTTGTATCGTGGGTAGACGTTTATAGCAAATACAAACTATGATAGCGTGGAGAATTTTCAATGAAGTGAATGATTTTGACTATGAAGCTGACACATTCTAGAACACAGTTAAAATTTGTGAAAGAGAAATGCTCACCTCAATGTTGATTAAAATCCCAGTAACCGCCTTTACTTTAGCCAATTCCAGAAATTCAGCAAGAGTAAGAAATTTACCCTTACTCTTGTTTGCAGGGTTTCTTGGCAAGCCACCCTTATTCTCGAAAGGGCTTGTCAATTGAGCTGGAATAAGAAAATTTTACAGTCAGGGATTTCAAAAGATTGCTTGAACAAGATTGTAAGCAGGAAAGTAGCAACAAAGTTTACGTTGTAGTGTTTGAATATCGCTCCATGAAAGGTCAAAGGAAAAAATTCCAGCTGTCTCTTGAATTTCAGGGATAGTGGTGGATAGAGACATGAAGGAAGCTGCTGCAGTTGTATCTCTTGTAACATCCACAGAATCCAAGCAGAAAGCCACTCCATCCTTTGACATTTGAACTGAGCAATCTATTATGTTAGCTCCATCCACTACAGCTTGCTGATAAGCAAGATCGGTGCTCCCAGCATAAACTCCACTTGCTCCATTGTGACTTATGATCAAAGCTTGTTCTGCATATAGACATGCATTGTTAATCGGTTGCTCTTGTGGAATGTACGTCGAATATAAGAAAAGCATATACCTTTTGTAGGTTTGATATCGGTGTACTGAGCAAAACATGCTGCATAAGAAAGATAAAATTGTAGGGTTATATTTTACACATTCATCTTCATAGTACAATTAAGATGCTTTCTGAAAAGAAAACACACTTTGATGACAAAATCCTTTCTTTCAATGTTGTTTCTATCACATGTTGGCCGAAAATGAACACAGAGAGAAGGCATGAGAATGTATTGACTTACCAACAGCCTCTGATGCTGTGGGAGGAAAATCTGTAATCAACCCATCAACGGAGAACTGAGAATTATCAATGAATTGCAGGTACTCAGCTGATGGATCATAACTATAATTATAACTTGTAGTGAAGTCATTTGCAAATCCAGAAGCATATACTTCAAGACCTAGTTTATGAGCATCGTTTACAAGGCTAGTGGGAGCTTCTAAATAGTTGGCTGCATTAACAGGCCATATGTAATCTTTTGGGACAACAATCCCAGATGCGAATGTCTTGATTGTGGCAAGATTTCCCAAAATTGAACCATAAGTTTGCTTGGTTGTGGGTTCAGTTGCATTTTTGTCTAGGAACACAAAGACGAGCTTGGTCTTAGCCTTGTTCACCAATCCATTGATTTTCTTTAAAAAACCAATCTCAGGAGAAGAAATGTAATTCACACCCTGAAGTCTCGTTGCCTTTTGAATGTAATTTGTCACACTTAGTTTGTTTTCTGTATAGAATGCATCATACTGCAAACCAAGAAAATATAGAAAGCAAAGGCATTAGTACTGCACACACTTAAATGTTAATTAGGAAGTAAATTCATATAGATTTCTGGGCATGGAACCTGTCGACACCGTAAACCTTGAAAGGAATATTCAAACAAATTTGTTATCAGAAAGAGAAAGAGAGGAGAGGGACACCTGAACATTCAACCAGAATGCAGGGGGATTGGAACTTCTGACATCATCAACAGTTGATATGGGCAGCATCGCGTCGAATGCACTTGGTCGGGAGAAAATATTTTGCACCACTGCATACGAGCAACATGACAACGCCGAAGAGGAATTTTAGTCATTTCAAGGCACAAAATAATTGCTGAAGCTTATTACCCTTCCTATCTATGCCATGAATAATAAGATCTTGCAAACATGAAACTGCTATTTTCGTTCAAGACCTTGTATCTGATTTCCGCTAGATTATGGTAACACAAGAAGATCTCTCTATTAAACCAAAATGTAGTTTCTGAGACTTACAGGACACATTGGCAAGGAGTTGATCAGCTGTAAAATCTATGGCGAACCACCCGGTTATATCCTGCCCATTTACCTTGTAGGTTTTTGATCCCTTTTCAAATACCATTGCTATATTTGTTGTGTTGTCAAGCCTGATATCTCCCTGGCAAATCCCAACCCCGTCTTTTGTTAGTTGTAAATTGCAGAGCACAGCCACACCACTCAGGCTTGTCGCAAGCGCCATCTGATTTGCAAAGTCACTGGATTCAGGGAAGAGCCCCGAAAACCCTCCTCGGGCTATCACAGAAGGTCTCCGGCCTGCATGCACGATGCACAATCATGTTGTCTTCCATCAGACGAGGTTTCCAGTTGGATTCTAAAATATAAGCAAAAGTAAAATGCTGCTACCATTTAGAGTCAGCCATTTCTTTGAAGCAGATTCTGAATTCGCCAACGTCGCATGGATTACAAAAAAAACTAAAAGCACATTCTTGATCATTTTCTTCTAATCCTGTTAATCTGTTAAACAATGGTTGGTATCCAAATTCAACGAACCATAACGAATCAAAGTCGAAAAGAAAAAAACCCGTTGATGAACTTACATGAATTTTTAAGGATTAGGCTTAGAACATGGGAAACATTAATTAGTTCCCTTGCAAGTTTCAATTGGGAATGAATGAAACTCTTCAAGGAAACGGAATAAAAATTCAAGAAAAAAAGGAGAGAGAAATTGGTCTGACAATTAAAGCAATGACCAAGAATCAAATTTTGTTTCTTTTTTTGCGATGCTAAATTAACTCCTACTCGTTTTTATCGCATTAATGGCTGGTCGAGAAACCAGTAAGCTGTTTGCTGCTTTCAATTTATGGTTTTATTTATGAACTTCAGAATTATTTACTATTTTTGATTCCTAATATTTAGAAGCCTTTTTGTTGTTGATTTTTTTTTGTCCATCTTTCGCGGAATGATTTCACAGCTAAAAGTCCAACGACTTAACTGTTTTTTGAAACCCCTGCCTGCTAATTTTAAATTTTGATGTGTCCATCTTTAAGTTTTCTTTATTTTTTATTTTAAGGGCTTGTTTTGTCTTCCATTCAAATTAAAATTAAGAAAAAATAAATAAATCCCATCTTGATTTCTTTTTTCACCCACTCACAAGTTCATATGAATTTACACAGGAGTTTTTTTTAATTTAATCTTTTAATATTATATATATTAAAAATTAAATTTTATAATTTATTTATATTTATTTTTTATAGGATTATCACGATATAAAAAAATATTTCAGCAATAAATTGGTGCTTCATTTTGCATTAAATAATATGATTTTATTGAAGATTAAGAATTAAAGAATTAAAATTGAAAATCAATCAAAATGTCAAACCTTTTATAAAACAAATTAAAATGTTTCTCACACTTTTTCTGAATATAGCAAAGTTACTATTTGATCCCTTAGATTTTCTATTGAATGTTTTGGCCCCAAACTTCATTGTTCTCGCTTGTAGTTCTTGGTTTAAGATAAAAAAGAAAAAATTATTCTAAAATAATAAGAAAAGAGAAAATTGTTTGTTGGTCATATTTGAACCACTAACCAAGTAGTTTTTAGTGTCGACGAATTATATTTGATTAAAGGAGCTCCACTAAGGTATTGTTTGCTCTTCACACTCCTTGAAAAAAATAGATCGGGGCTCAAAAAAAATTTTAAATTCGAGTTAATCTTTTGTTTTTGAACTGATTAAATATTAAGATTACAAATGAGTTATTTTTGGATACATTTTTTGTTTTTAATTCCACCTTTCAAAATATTTTCTTTCAATTTTATCCTTCAACACATTATTATTTTTAAATAGGCTTTTATAATTTGTTTTAGTTTTCTCTTTATGAGGTTATTGTGGTTTAAAACAAACATCCTTATATTTGATTTGTACTCAATTTTTGCAGCCGTTTATTTTTGTTATCATATCATTAAATAAAAAATATTTTCAAAAAAAATCAACATAATGGAGTCCATGACCTAGGTCATGGGTTTTGTGAGTTAAACCATAAAGCCCAAGTCGATCAAATATGTCATCATCTTGATATTATTTTTTATTTTTTCAATTTTTATTTTATAAAAAACCCCACCTTTCAAAATTCTTTCTTTCAATCTCATCCTTCAATATTTATTGATTTTTATTTGATTGTCATAATTTGTTTCAGTTTTATATTTATGAAGTTATCGCAATCTCAAATAAATATTTCAATATTTAATTGATACTTAGTTTTTACAAACATCTGTTTTTGTTCTCATATCATTAAATAAAAAATAATTGAATTTTTTTAAATATAGTGGAGTCCATGATTCAGGTTGTGGATTTTGTGAGTTAAACAGCAAAACTCGAGTCAATCCAATGTGTTGCCATCTTAATATTAATAAAAAAATATCTTCTTAATTTTTTTTTAAAATCAAACCATGTTTTTAACAATCATCTGAATTATCTTATAATTCGCTAAGTAAACTCGGACATGCAAAGTCAACTTTCATATGAGTTAATTTTAAATTTAAGTTGGACAAGAAGTTAGGTAGGGAGGTTTTAAGATTGAATCATTGGGTCCAGTTTAATAATAATATCAAATGGTTTTTTTTTTCAAAAAGAATTTCATTTTCCATTTTTTTTATCAATTGAATACTCTTTAGTTTTTTTTTATCAATTGCATTTTTTAATATTTAATTGATTTTGAATTTGTGTTCATAATTTTCTTCGATTTATTTTTTATTTTTTATGATATTATCGCAATCTTAAATAATCATCCTGAAATTTGTTTGGTGCTCAATTATGTGATTGTTTATTTTTGTTATCATATCATTGATTAAAAAATAATTTAAATAAACAAAGTAGTTAAATTCAATAGAGTCCATGATTTGGATAATAAGTTTGGTGGGTTAAGTCGTAAAGCTCAAGTTGATCTGAAATGTAATTATCTCAATATTAAAAATAAATTATCCTGATTTTTTTAAAAAAACAAACCATGTTTTTTTTTTTTTATAGAAATCCAAATTATTTTTGGATCTATCAAGTAAATCATACCATGAAAATTCTTACAAGATTAATTTAAACTAGGAAACAAGTTAAGAAAATTTAAAATTAATTATAAAATCAAGTTTAATAAAAATATTAAATAATTTTTTAATACACTAAAATTTATTTAGTTTCAATAAATGTTTTATCCAATACGCAGCAGACCAAAAAAATTAGTTTTATCCTAAAGCTGCACTGGATTAGATAAAAGGAGAAGCTGTAATTGCGCATCTAATTTTATTCAGCATAGCTTTTTATCAAAATAGAAAAAGATAATGTGTTATAAAATAATATTAAATTGATATTTATTTTAAAATTAAAAAAATCAAGATAAACATTAACTATTAAAATGTAATATCTCTATTGCTTCGGTAGAAGTAAAATTAAGATAGAAAAAAAGTAATAATTTTATATTTTTATTGATAATGTTTTATTCCCTTTTCTCTCCATATAAATGAAAGAAAAGTTCTTATTTAATAAGCATTTAATATTATGTTGTAGTGTTTTTTTAAAATATTTTAAAATTATTTTAATATCACCTTATTAAAATCATCTGAAAATATCTTAAAAAATAATTTAATCTTTTCAATTAAAAAATTATTTGAAAAGTATGTTGTAAGGGAAAAACAAATGCTATATAAAGAAAACATCAGAAAATAATATACTAATTAAAATAAAATAAAAATAAATCATTATCATCCCGTATAAATTATAAAAGCAGAATAAGGCAAAAAAAAATAAAATCCCTCCACTTTCTTTGGCGGAGGAACGAGAATAAGTTCCGTGGACCCCGCCACATTGATACATCACCGCCCAACAACACAACCTTCCTTTTATCTAAACTGCACAAACGGTCCAGATCCATTGCTCTGCGTCGGCAAAGCAAACACTTTATTCCCAGTGGGCAACTCCAATACCTAAACATAATCTCACCCGCACCTAATCAAAATTCCACTCCTCTTTGAGGATTCCATTGGAGAGAAATCTAAAATTGAGAAAAAAAAGAAAGAACAGAACAGTTTCATAACACGAAACCGAGCAGAGTTTTAAGGAGAGAGGATTAGTTTTGAAAAAGATTCCTAAATAGAGATGAAGATCACGGCGTTATTGGTATTGAAGGTCAACCCGGAAGGATCGGATCCGGTTATTTTAGCTAACGCTTGCGATGTGAGTCATTTCGGGTATTTCCAGCGGTCTAGTGTTAGGGAATTCATCGTTTTCGTCGGTCGAACCGTCGCTAAACGCACCCCACCGGGCCAACGCCAATCCGTCCAGCACGAAGGTCCGTTTCAATTAATTCTGAGTTTTTGTTAGAGATCTCGTTTTACCGTTCCGTCGAATTGGATTTTTGTAATTTTAGATTTGATGAATTGGTCAAGTTAGGGAATTTTTTATACTTAATTTGATGTCTAATTCTTTGTAATTTCTCTAGTTTATGTGGTGATTTTTGGGATGCTGGATTAGGAAACTGAATTTTGTGTTTTTGGATTGGAATTGAATTATGCAGAGTACAAAGTGCATGCTTATAACCGAAATGGACTTTGTGCGTTGGGGTTTATGGACGATCATTATCCGGTTCGCAGCTCATTTTCCCTTCTCGATAAGGTAATACTTGTTTCCGCGCTTGTTACGGTGTCGTTTGGGTTTTATTTGGTGTTTATGTTGTTAGTTTGTTGATTGAATGGGCAATAATAATACATAAATAATTGATGTTTAACTATTGTGAAAAGAGATCAGTAAGAGCTTTGGAATGCAGCTGTAATTAGGATTTTGTATGATGTTTGATAGCTTTTGTTAAGGGTGTCGGATATTCTCTCTCGTTTTGGAATAAAGTTTTGTATTTTTATGTCTCATCAAGATTTTAGAATTTTGCAATATGAAATCATGTAAAGGAAATAAATTTCATAGTTAGGTTTGCTTGAAGTTTCTTTGTGTTCCTATGATGCAATGCTATGTTTGCTTGAGTGACCTCCTGATGTGATACTATAACTAGATGGGACTTTTTTTTGGTTGAAAGCTGAAATCATAAAATTTATGTGAAGGATAACATTGATTCTGCCCAAAATTTAAAATATAGGTTGTTTTTTAAGTAGTATATTTGGTGGAGTAAACTTAACTGTACTTGCCATCTCATGGGTTTCATTTTAAGATGTTATATTGTAATCTTTCAGGTGATTGAAGAGTATCAAAAGATTTTCGGTGAATCTTGGAGGACTGCACAAGCAGATAGTAGTCAACCTTGGCCATATTTGAATGAAGCTTTGACCAAGTTCCAAGTAACTTAGACTTCTTTTTTCCTAGTCTCATTCCTGGACGTGATGCTTATTTTTTTTTTTAATTTAATGAAAAGTATTTTGTAGTTTTCTATTCACAAATCTCATGAATTTAAAAGCCTCTTTGTTTTTCATTTTACCTTACTTTTTAATTTTAAAATTTTCAGGATCCTGCAGAGGCAGACAAATTGTTGAAAATCCAGAGGGAGTTGGACGAGACAAAAATTATCCTTGTGAGTAGCTGTTGATTAGATACATTTAGTTTTGCAATTCTGTATTCTTTCCTATCCTCTTCCAGTTAAAATGCTTGGTCAAATCTGCTATTCTTCCTTTTCCTGTTTCCATCATTAGCTTTTGGTTGGAGGTATTTTTGTCTCGTGGTTCTACCATATTGGAATAGCTATTTTGGAACCTATCAATTAGAGAATGAAATACTACTGTAATCAACTTAAGCAAAAAGCAGATTCATTCTTCATCTACGTGATCTGTGTTTTTTTTTTCTTGGGCCCATATGGAAATTGGTTGAACAAACTGTAATGGCATGTTCTTTGGATAGACCTGGGTGTGAGAAACTATCTCCTGCAAAAATCAAAGTTTAAAAGCTTACAAACAGAAAAAGGGGTGACTAAGTTGCAGTAAAACTAGGAATAGCTTGAACTCCATCCCTGGAAAATGATCCACATGCTGGTTCTTTTTGAGCCTGTGGATTGTTATCTCATTCGTATACAGTAACCTATATTTGTGGTATATCTTAATTCAGTATTAACATATCACGGAACCAAATGGCATCTTTAATCCCGGACCTACATAATCCTAATCCCTTTTGCAGAATGTGTCAGTGCAATATGCACAACATGCTCGCTTTCTTTAGAAGCTGGAATCTTCATCTTAGTGCAGCACTTGTCATGAGATTTGCTTGCTCAATACATCACTTATTAAATGATTTTGACCTTACAGGTTTGTGATGTCCAATTTTAAGTCTCGGTAGCTGGCCTTCTGATTTGCCTTTGTTTCCTGAGTTTTGTGCTGTGCATGAATTTTCTTTTTGGTTTTCTCACTATCCGTTGAAAGAAATCTCATGCCAAAGTAATTAAAAGCTGAAAGTGTAGGCATAGATTACCTTCTGGTGATTCATAACTAATCTACTGAACATGATCCTTATAACTCAGTTTCCTAAATTACTCGCCCTGTGACATGTTTGTGTGTTTTTATTTGGTACAGCATAAGACCATTGACAGCGTGCTTGCACGAGGTGAGAAACTTGACAGTTTAGTCGAGAAGAGTTCTGATCTGAGTGCTGCATCACAGGTAAATGTGCACACATTTGTTATGTTTTTTCTCTCTCTCTAGTGCACAGGTATCTGAAAAATAACATGCGCAACTCTTGTATGTGTGTTTATTGTTTTTTCCTACCTTAATTGTGCAAGAGTCATCTAATTGTGTTTTTGTTGCTTCATTACACCATCATTCCATGTATGTGTATGTTTCACAGTTGGAGAAGTTGACGTTAGAGTCTCTGTGGAAGTTTATTGACAAAAGTGTACAACTTTACTACATGATTGTTTATGTTGGGATTTTGATAACATCTCAAGAAGCAGCGTTAATTAAAACCATTTTGTATTGCAAAAGGGGCATGGAACCTTTTGGGGGAAAATCAGATGCTATGAATTCTTTCATTTCTAAATTCCAAGGGACACTCAAAAGTTTTCCAAGTGCAGTTATTTTTTCAGTTCAGTGAAGTGCTAGCAATGACACTATCCACATGCTGATTAAACTTGCATTTTGTCATTCTTCTCACCATTGTTGTTGTGGTCTGTGTTCAGCTGTAGTTAATTGTCTCTTAAAAGAAATTTTATGGTGATTTATGAATACACCATTTATTTGTTTTGCTCGCTTTTAAAATTTTTGATAGGATGTTCTGCTGTTTCCATTTCCCACCAATTGGGTAGATGTATTTTGAACTTCTATATTATTGGCTCGTGTTCACTATACAAAAATTTTCAGTATTGGAAAAACGATTTTGGTATTGAGATCCTTTATAAACTTTCCCTTTCCCATCCACTCCCTTCAGCAACAAACATCTGGTAATTAAAAGCAGGAAAACTTGCCCATCTGAGTCCAAAATTATCACACAATTTGACAAGGGTTTTACCATGAAGGCACTACGCATCCAAGGTTGATGTTGTACTTGTATTAGAAACCTTTGAACTATGTTTTACTTTGTTTTTTAAAAACAAAACAGAACTGTTTTTCTATTGTTTTCCTTTGATCTTATTTATTTGCTTGCCAAATGAATTCGCTTTCTATCTATAATTTCTAAGTGGCTGATCTACGTTGTACAATGTCAGAAACTGCAAGGAAAAATCTGGGAGCTATGATTTCAAAATGGAACTTTAGCTCGTCTGTTAATTTCTAGAAGTCTTAAACTCAGCTATGCTTTTTCTAATTGCAATTTGTGGAGATTATTAACGCATAAACTTTGGTTGATTGTTGAAACAGATGTTCTACAAGCAGGCGAAGAAAACCAATCAATGTTGTACCATACTGTAGCTGCAATGGCCACTCATTTGTCATACTGTTGAAGCTGGTGGATGGTAAATTGTGATTGTAATATGTCCATATCATTTATCAAATTTGTGTGGCTGAGTGGAATTTCTCCTTCTGGATATTTGTGTTGGATCGAAAAGAAAGGAAACCAGATATTGACCATCAAGTTTCTTATCATAGCTTTATACACCTCGTGTTAACTGGCAATATCATAGTTCGCACGCACCAGTGTTGTATGCAATTCTCTTATGTTTTAATCGTAAAACTAATATATAATTTGTTCAATCGTTTCCTACTGTCCATTCTCGCAGGGCGAACCCCAAATTATCTCACATACTAGGGATGATGCACACACAACATTCCTCATGAAACGTTGTTCTTTGCTTTTCGCTTGCTACTTTACATTTTGATCGTCGGATCTAGGAATGGAAGGCAAATGAGGTGCTATTCAAAGTTGTGAGACTGGAAAATCTCTTTGGCTTTTGTTGTCAGACGTTTTAGAGATGGTGTCGAAAACTCACATTGATTTTGAACAAATCAATGTGAATCTTTGTTAATGAATCCTGATTCCTAATAGAGAACCAGGAACATTTATAGTATATTACTGCTAGGGTTCATGGAGAAAAAAGAAACTGATCGATGCATTGCTGAATAAAACGGCAGCTTAATGCTTCCAAAATGAAAATAATTCCAACTTCAGCGTTCCATTCTGAGTATTATTAGCACGGAACCTTGAATCGCTTCATGAAATGCCTGTGAGCCCTGAAAAAACAACGTGCTCTTGGGGGGAAAAACAACACAGGATTGCAAGATAAGCAAGAATCTTGACATGAGTGCATTGCCATCGCTATCACGACAGACAATTTGACCCCACCTCGAGCTGGTTTCAAGATGCAAATCCAGACGACACTCATCAAAGATAAGGTCATAGATATTCTTCCTTGGATTCTAGTTTGGCATTGTGATTCCTTTTGCAAACTGTTGGCGTGATATTATTACCCAAAACACAAATCGTACCCCACAAGACAAACAACAATCCGAGCCTTATCAATCAAATTCAAAAGCCTACATCAAAATTATTTAGAAAAAGTTCTGCACCTTCTATATAATTTAGGAACCGACTATTCAAAAACAAGAACCTTGTTTACAGAAAAAAAAAAAAAAAAGAAATAAAGGCACAAAGGGGTATTAAAACACAGTAGTACTGCTCTATGTTGTGCATGTGCTTAACCCTCTGCTTGATAATCTTTCTTATTTTCTACTTTACATTCCTAGAATGGATTTGATCCACCAGATGCCTTTGGTGTCCTTGGGCCCTTCTTCTTCCGGTGGTGGGTCAGTCTGTGGAGTCTTGTGGAGCTTCTCCACGTCGTATCCCTCTTCCTTGGCCTTCTCCACTAGCTGATTATAGATCTCATCCTCCATATGGGTCTTCCTGCATAGTATCTGAAAGCAGCACAGAACATATAATGCTGAGACCAGAAGATAAGCACGCTGCATAAACTATACATGCACCATCCTGTTTGTGGATTTAAAGAGCACAAAGCCCTACAAGCTTCAAACTTTAACACCATGTTTGTTTAGGAGGAGTAGGGCAGAGAAGAATGGGGCTGAAACCCTCCATTCTTGTCTGGTTTTCACTACTAATGGAAGGAAAGATGGTGTAAGGGGAAAACTGCCGAGAAAACAACAATTTTCAAAGAGGATAACGAAACAAGAAAGGGCCTGCAATCGAGAGGACAACTTGCATACCTTCCCCAAGATTTTATCCACCAAACAATTTTCTTCTCACCAATTTGCAGTTTTTAATTTTAATTATCAATCATAACATAATCAAATCAACCAACGTCACTAGTATAGATTTGGGGCAAATCATTAATCAATAAACTGATTCAAGAAATTAGTCCAGAAAGAAGGAGCATAATCAAGACAAATAAACAAAGCGAAGAAAAAGAAATTGCATTCATACATACCCAGAGATATTTCCTGCTAGGCTGGCCAATCAAAGCATACTGATAATCCTCATCAAGAGACAGAACCCAGTAATCTCCAACAACAGGAATGATGGGCAAGAATGGCGGGACATAAAACTTGACCTTGAGTTTAGCCTCATCACTGTTAGGATCAGCTTTATAAGCAGAACCCTCTATGTACCCTCTCTTGCCATCATTCCACGTCTCGTTAAGCACATGGACAGTGCCATCCTCATTCAGCGTATAAGTGGCCCTTGTGTTCACTCCGTTCTTGGGTTGGAATCTTGATGGAAATGAAGCAATTTCGTACCATCTTCCCATGTACCTCTTCAAGTCTACTCCTTTCACCACTTCCATTTCTTTTTTGGTAGCCATTGTTTCGAAGCTTTGATGGAGAGGGTTTTATCGCCTTGCTTTTTTCGCTTTACAAGTTATGTATCTTGAACTTTGAATACTTCCTTATAATACAAATATAGGAAGGGTTTGGTGGGCTGAGATATTTGAGGTGTAGATGTGGAGGGCTAATGACCTTGCATGTGGTGGGTGTGAAATGTGCTGGATGACCATGGGAGCTTCTAGGATCTTTTTGGCAAATGTCTTGATTTGGGAACATGTTGTGAATGTGACTTGGAAGAGTGGCAAACTTGGTGAGGAAGAAATGATAAAGATTAAGTGCATCTTTGAGAATTGAGAATGAATTAGATTTGTGGTTTAAAATGTTTTTTTATTTAAAAATATATTAAAAAAATAATTTTTAATAAAAAATTTAAAATTTTAAAAAATACGATTTACACCTGTTTCCAAACAAGCTTTCTAAAATAAGGATATCATCTAATTGGAAGAAGATTGGGTTTAGATTTTATAAGATTTGAGTCTATTTTCGAAACTAAGGAAAAGAATCTTTTAATCTCAAAATAATTAGTTTAGTTGATTAAATTATTTAAGGCATTAGTAGCTTAATTGACATGTTTTCTTAGTTTTTGCTGCTGAAAACACGTTGTTTTCTAATTTCTAATGCAATATCTCTTTTCCATTTCTTTTTTTTTTTTGGATTGTTAATGATTTTTTCTTAAGAAAAGATATTATTTGTAGGAAAATATTTTCTTGATTTTTTTTATATCTGACTACATCATAAAAAAATAGTTAACAAAAAATAATTTTTCATTAAAAAAACATAAAATTTAGATGGAGAAAAGTATTTTCCAGTTTAAAAGATTGGAAGGATAAAAAAATTATGATAGTAAAATACTTCATTAATTAATTAGTTATATATATATATTAATAAAATACTTTAAAATAAAATATTATTAAAAAATAATAATTTACCAATATATTTATATAGGAGATAACATACAATATAAAAGCATATTAATTTGATAAATTAGTGCATATAATACTTTAATTTAGATAATATTGCTAGAAAATACACCGAATACAAAACATGTTATATTATATAATAATTATGAATTTTAAATCATATAAATTATGTTATAAAATTAAGATACTGTAGAAAAGAAATTTACTCTTTTCAATTTTTAATGTTCTCCAAACAAAAAAAAACAGTTATATATCTATAATATTATATTATATGTATAGTTACATTTTATAAAATAAACTATAAATAAATATATAATAAAATAAATCTTTTTTCATCATCACATTTCTTAAATCTCATTTTTTTATTGTAATTTGTAAATGGTTAAATAATTACATTTAATGTTTTATATATGTTAGATAAACTTAAAAAAAAAAAACTAATACATTAATAAGTGATTTTTAGATTATTTTTCATAGTATAGTCTTGAAAAATGTTTTTCTAAATACTATCAAATATTATAAAATAATTTATTTTTTTATAAAAATAAAAGGAAAATATTTTTCAATAAATAAATTAATAAATGTATTCATATGTTGCTTTTTTTTTTTTTTTTTGCTAAAGCAGAATGCAATTGGGAGGTGGAATGTTTGATTGGTCATAAAAGCATATTAATTTGATGTCGGCATTAATTATCAACATTTATCATATCACGGCACATGCGAGGAGCCTTGTCAGGCTGGGGCCTTGATGTGTGGCCAGGTGACCGAGCCTCGAGATGTGAAGATTTGAGGTGTTTCCATCAAAACCCGACTCAGTCCATCCATGAACAGATCATAACACACACACGCGCGCACGCAAGTTCAAAAGGAAGAATTTGAAAGCAATTTATTAGAATTATACTGATAAGAACTTGTAATCAACAATCAATTATTGATTGATATTTTGGAATGGTCTTATCTCATCTTATCCACACAACGCAGAATTCTTATCAACACAAAGCAGAATTCACTCCAAAAATGGAAATTAATCAGAACATAATGTTTAAAGATATTGTCTGAAATCTTCAAAGAATCAAAGCCCCAGAGACGTAGAAATGTGGGATAAGAGGTTAAAACTTCGGTAGTTTATCCCTTGTACTGATGGTAGAGCAAACGGCTCTGCTCAGCCTTGGCCCATCACTTATGTCACGCTTGTGGCAGCAAAGCAATGGATCTCTCATACTGACCTTGTCAACCCTGTTTATACAGTGACCCCATCTGCTTTTAACTGCCATGAAACAGCCTTTGCTCTTTGGCTCACAGTTTGGGATTTGGATCTAACTTCATGCATGTCATGTGTACACTTTGCAGCAACACTACTTGCATCAGCAAAGATGCTTGAGGCATGAAGGGAGTACTCTTGAATTTGCTTTGAACACTTCAAATTAAGCTTAAGTGAGTGAGACTCTTAGAAACAGATGTTTTGTTTTGCCAGGATACATGTTTTTACTTCTCAGGTCTGATTCCTTCAACAATGAGTAGGACAACTTCTGCAAGCATGACAGTAGAGGCTTACTTGGTAGGTAAAGTAAATGTAAGCCATGAAAGTGAAGCAACATAGCATGAAATGCCAACGTATTCGTAATAACTGCTGTAAATGGGCAAAACCCTACCACCCAAACCTGAAGAGGACCCTCTAATACCATGGAGAACCTTCCCTCTCCCCAAAGGAAAACTTAACAATGGTAACTTTGTTATAATAATAGTGCTAAGTATACATGTGTAAAGGAGACTTCACTTCTTAAGAGTAAGAAGTAGAAAGTGATGGAGAAATTGACCTGATAGTCTGATACAACTTTATGCCTGTTTTGTTGCAGTGATGCTAATTTTGACAATCTCTCATGCCACCTACTGTTATTCTCAGTTGGCATACTTTGCAGCTAGCTGACAACAAGTATTGTACAATGCTACAGCTCAAGTAAAAAGATTCACACTCAATAATGGACAGTAAATTGAAATCCTTATCCTCTGCCTTCAGCAAGACTCCAAAATAACGAAAGGTAAGTCACGAGCAAAGGTGGGCGCTTGGTATAAAAAATCATCCAGGACTAGCCCCATCTCTTCCTGAGTGAGAATGGCTCCTTGTGCATCTCTTCTGCTTCCACTCTTTGCCATTCTTGCAACACTACCAATAATACAATCAGTGCCCACATTTTTTCCAGGACCAAGTTATGATCAATCTTTAGCCAAAATACCAAAGGCCTCAAAACCAAAGATCCCATACAAGACTCACTACTTCCCGCAAGTCCTAGACCACTTCACATTTCAGCCCAAAAGCTCAAAAATTTTCTACCAAAAGTACCTTGTCAACAGCCATTACTGGCACAGAGGAGCTCCTATCTTCGTCTACACTGGGAATGAAGGTGACATTGAGTGGTTTGCTGCCAATACTGGCTTCTTGCTTGACATTGCTCCCAAGTTCAGAGCTCTTCTGGTTTTCATTGAAGTACTGTTTCTAAAAAAACTCCACAACATTAGCTATTGATTAAAAACCAGCTGTGAACTTGACTGTCATTCAGCATTAACATTTATGATTGATTTGTTTTAGTGTTATTTTTCAGCATAGATTTTATGGGGAGTCAATGCCATTTGGAAACAAATCATACAAGTCTGCAGAGACGTTGGGATACTTGAATTCACAACAAGCATTGGCTGATTTTGCACTTCTGATAAGGAGTTTGAAGCATAATCTTTCCTCTGAAGCATCTCCTGTGGTGGTTTTTGGTGGCTCTTACGGAGGAAGTAGGCTCAAAATCCCCTCTCAGCTTTTGATGCTTAATGGCTGTAGTAAATGGCTAAGATGAATTCATTTAACATCAAGCATCACAGCTGTTTTAATTTGCCTAGGAAATTAAGATCAATGGGATAGTAGCCAAATGTAGTAATTGAAAAAATAGTCATCAATGGTGTAGTAGGATGGTAGATGCTAATTCCTCTTTATAGTGGGGGGCTGCTAGTTGTTTCAGTTGACTCGTAGAAAAATGGTCTAGATGGCGGGACTGCTGTTTTAATTTTCTTGTCACCGGTGAAATTAGTCTCTTTATTTCTTGTTTTTAATAAAAAGGTTTCCTCCTCTCTCCCTCTCAGTGCTGGCAGCCTGGTTCAGAATGAAATACCCACACATAGCCATTGGTGCATTGGCATCTTCAGCCCCTATTTTGCAGTTTGATGACATCACTCCATGGTCAAGCTTTTATGATGCTGTCTCCCAGGATTTCAAGGTCTCCTTTTCTTTCTCCCTCTTCTTCTGTGTGTGATGGAGAGGGTGTCATTTCGGTTCAATTTTTTCTCAGTCTCCTTTTTTCTTGTATTGAAAGATAATTTTATTAATATGGGCAGGAAGCAAGCTTGAATTGCTATGAAGTGATAAAAGGGAGCTGGGCAGAGCTGGAGGCACTATCAGCTCAGAAGGAAGGTTTGGCTGAACTGAGCAGAACTTTCAGAGCTTGCCAGTAAGCCTCACCTTTTATTCATACAATCCACAGAGAATTAAAAAAAGAAAGTAGAATTCTGTTTTATGAAATTGTGTTTCACGTACAGACTCTGCCTTCGATACATCAATGGTGAGACAGAACCTTGACCTTTCATTTGGGAGGGAAGACAACCCTACTGGCTACCTCTTCAATTTAACTTATCAATACAATAATCAACTAGTTACAAGGCTGGGATAAAAAAAAGAAGAGAATAGACACGATACCTGGCTAAATGCATGAGAGGATTTGGCAGAAACTAATGCTATGACTTTGAAAAAGGATATGGCCAACGATGCAGAACTTGCAGAAGAAAATACCCATATTTCTCACATAGGATATTGCAAAATGCATAACAGAATATGGGGATAGATAGTCATATACAGTCAAAAGAATTTCTTGACATTTTTCCATGGCCAGGAGATTTTGTGATATTGGGACACAATAGTTATTGAGAATACTGTTAATCCTTTTAATGATAAAATCTATCTTTTGGTTGAAAACATGTATGAGTAATGCTCTTAGCAACTTCACCACACACACACGCTTACAAGACTCATAAGGCCATTTTCACTTTCATGTCAACCCCACTTTGGTTATAGAAGATCAGCAAATAGTTGAAGATAAGTTAGTTTCCACCAAAGAAATTGTTTAATGCACATTTCTGAGTGGATTTTCTAACCTCAAGTCCGAAGATTAATTTATTGGTTTCCTTGTTCAGAGACCTTCATTCACTAGATTCAGTCTGGGAATGGTTATGGTCAGCATTTGTTTACACAGCCATGGTGAATTACCCAACTGAAGCTAATTTTATGATGCCATTGCCTGCCTACCCTGTGCAAGCGGTAAGATTTGCTTTCTAATAATGCAGGTAGAAACGCATAAGAATTCATATAAAAAAACTATTTTGAATATCTCCGACTGATTATATACTCAGAAAAATTGCTGTCTCTGATGAAGATGTGCAAGATTATCGATGGATTTCCATCGGGGGCTTCCAAGATCACCAGGGTGTTCGCAGCTGCAAGCTTATATTACAACTATTCTCGGGCAGAAAAATGCTTTAAGTTGGAACATGGACCTGATGCTCATGGTCTACATGGTTGGAATTGGCAGGTACATGTTTATGACCATAATCCTTCCAATTCCTTATTTTTGATTTGCTGGTTTAATTTGAGTAAGAAAAAAAAAATCAAGTAAATTATTTAAGGCTTTACATGGCTAATCTGAAGGTATATTTGAAAAGTTTTTAGGCCTGTATAAGACATTATTACTTCAGAAGAAATTATGTAGCATAAATTATGAAACTGATCCGTTCTTTACTACTTGGCCTCGAATTTGAAGCACACCAATAGATAGCCAATAACCCAAATTTGTGAGTTGCTTGATTACAAGACTAAACCTTTCATCTAAAAATCATGCAGGCATGCACAGAGATGGTCATGCCAATGACATGCTCTGAAGAGAGCATGTTTCCCACATCCAGCTTTAGTTACAAAGAGTTTGCAGAAGATTGTATGAAAACGTTCGGGGTTAAACCTCGACCACATTGGATCACTACTGAATTCGGTGGCAAAGTGAGTTTTCTTCATTTTCCCTTCTTTTATGTATGAAATTCCTGTCATAATTTCTTAAGCCATCAAGAGATAAAGGGAGTAGACATGTTTATTATTTTAGAAAATGTCTGTCTTCTGTGTAGAGAATTGATCTTGTTCTGAAGAGATCAGGTGGCAACATCATATTTTCAAATGGAATGCAAGACCCCTGGAGCAGAGGAGGGTTAGTTCTTCTATTTCTCTTTGGCATCCTGTTTAGTTTTCAGCTAACCATTAATGGTATATATTGTGGATTTCTTCGTCACAACAACAGCTAGGGTTCACCCTCAATTGTTGGCACACAAGGCATCCTCTAAAGATTATCTCTTGACTACTTTTTTGCTTATTTATACCTCTTATTGCTGATGCTGATGCTGCTGCAAAGATCTAACTTAGTATCTTTGGATCTTCAGTGTGCTGAAAAATATATCTTCCAGCATCATTGCCCTTGTCACAGAAAAGGGTATGTGATAATGTGAATCCCTCTTCTTCTTCTTCTTCCTTCTTACAGCATGCTTTTATGTGCTGCAACTTAAAACTCATGGCATTGTTTTTTAAAGGAGCTCATCATGTCGATTTTCGATCCGCAACGAAAGATGACCCAGAATGGCTTAAAGAGCTGAGGAGACAGGAAGTTGAGATCATTCAGGGATGGATAGACCAGTATTATCCAGATTTAAAGCGGACAAATAAAGAATGAAAAGGAAGCATGAGTAATCAACTAGGGAACTGCCATTAGCGTTACAAAATGTGTGCTTCAATTTACAAGTGTATGTAGCAACATGATGCGGTCCCGTGATATGCCTATAATTTAAAAAAAAAGGGAAATCATACAATTGCTTGCATCTCTGCGAATCTATGCTTTGAAACTTCAATAATGACAAGCTGGGCAAGTCTAGGATCCAACATAAGCAACTAACAATCTCTCACTCTCAATAGCTATAACAGGCAGGCCATGCCCCATTATATTAAAGAGTTTTGGAAGGAGATGACCTCCATATGAGGGCTATCTCTGTGTATATATCATTATTATACGACCATACAACCAATATATAATCTTACCTTAATTACAATATATTGTATGACATACAATACAAGACTACCATATATAGCTAACATGAAATTAAGGATAACAAATTGCTGTTGTCCATTACAACCCCCTTGGCAATTTGAGCATGAGATGCTAGAATGCTCATATATATTGGCATATAATCAGGCAAATGGAGCAGGAGAGAGCCCTTTGGTGAAAATATCAGCCACTTGATCACTGCTGGAAACAAAATAGACTTTGATATCTGCCAAGCAACCCGTTCACGAACAAAATGCAAATCAACCTCTAAATGCTTAGTCTGGGCATGATTATCAGGATTGACGACAAGATAGGTGGTAGAGATATTATCACAAAATACTTCAATGGGTAGACAAGGTGAAACATACAAGTCACTAAGCAAAGAACGAAACCAACATAATTCGGCAGCAACAACAACAAGAAGGACATGATACTAGGATTCTGTACTACTTCTTCAAACCATATGTTGTTTTTTGGCTACCCAGGAGACTAGATTAAGACCAAGAAAAACACAAAACCCAGCAGTAGATCATCAAGTCTCAGGACATCCAGCCCAATATGCATCACTATAAGCAAGTAAGGAAGAAGGATCATAATGGTATAATTGTTAGCCAAAATATGTACCTTTGATATAACGTAAAATCCTTTTAACGGCATGCCAATGAACATCATGAGGAGCATGCATGAACTAACAAATTGTATTAACAACAGAAGCAATATCAGGACGTGTGAAGGTAAGGTACTAAAGACCACCAACAATGCTTCGAAAGAGTGTTGGGTCTTTAAATGGAGAGCCATTCAAAAAGAGACAAATAACATATGGAAGTAGTTATAATATAAATAGGTTTGGCATTTCCAATGGAAGCATGAGAGAGTAATCAGTGGCATACTTGGATTGAGATAAAAACAGATCACCAATATTCTTATAGACTTCAATGTCCAAGAAATAATGGAGCCCCTCAAATCATTCATGGCAAATTCAAACTTCAGAAGAGTGAAGAGGAAGCTGTAAGAATAATGTTATCCATATAAAAAAACAAGATTGTCATATCAGTGGTCATGCGATAAACAAGCATGGAATAATCAGCGCGGCTACAAGTAAAACCATGAGCGTACGTATAAGAACACAGTAAAACGAGT